>CM069906.1:62595600-62956892 GCA_036172215.1 Camellia granthamiana | reverse complement strand
TAAGAAAATGGATGCAAATCATGCGAAAATACTAAAGAAAATATGATTGTGCTACACTAGCCATCATAAGCCGGTAAATAAAAGGAAGAAAGACATGGGGTTGGAAGACATACACAATTATTACAAGTTTGCCCTCACACAAGAGGGTTCGAATGAATGTCTTAGCTAAGCTAGCTAAGTAACTAACTGTTACAAACCAAATGAAATAAATTAACTACACTAGCTAAATATTACAAATTGGCCCTCGCACAAGAGGGTCCGAATAAATGAATTAGCTAAGCTACTTGACTAATTATTACAACAACAAATTTAACCAACTATTCTAGCTAATTAAATAATTACACCACAAAATTAATTAATACAAATTAACTAATTACATATTACAAATCACAAGTCAACGGGACCCGAGAAACGAGGGAAGGGCTTATGCATGAACGCGGATTTCCTACCTAAAAAATGCCTCTGTTTGGCAGCCAAACTGCCTCTGTTTTATAGTCAAATAATTGCACTATTTTTTTTTTACCTCTACCTCTGTTCTGTTCTACAGAAAAAGGAAACTGCCTAGCTAAAAAAGGGTGGCCAGCAGGCCAGAAGTGGTGGCTGGCCGCCCACTAATAGTGGCACTGCCACCCAGTAAAGGTGGCATGTCGGCCACTAATGTTGGGTTTCTCCCGTTGCAATAGAAAACAAACAGAGCACAAACAGAGCATCCTCAGGGGATGTTTGTCCACCCTAGCCCTCCTTTATCATCAAAACAGCTCAAAGGAGTGCTAGGCTCAATTCGCAAGCCATCAATCGACGCAAATTCATTGCGTCATGACTTATGAACCAAGGGATACAATTTTCAATAAATTCACAATGAAAGACTCATAAACCTCATCCCTATCATGATATTGATCAAGGGAAGCAGTTGACGTTGAAACTTGAACCATTTTCATCACTAGCTAGTATAAAATGCTTCAAGACTCAAACGGGTTCAATTAACGTCCAATTGAACCCAAACTATTTTATTATCTTACTCTATTTTACTCCAATTTTAACACCTCTTTTAATTACATTTCCATTCAGTAGTCATTTTACTCCAAAATGAGCATTAAGTCCATTAATGGAAAGAAGTGTCAAACAAAGAGTTGTTTTAGGCATAAGAGAGATGTCATACTGTTGGTAATGAACCTCCAAATAGATTAAACCATTAAGCACAACAATCTCTATCTCAAGCTTTAAACAAACAATCAGTTTGAAAACGACTCTCAAAGCAAAGAAGAAACCAAGAAATGAGAGAAGTACAAATGTGATTAGAGATGAACACAAGTATGAAAAGCTTGAAATAAATGCTATCAACTCAAATAGGTTGGTGTCTAATGCCTAAAACACAAAACCTATGAAGACTATTACACTACAAGCATTGCATATACAAAGCACAAATGACATGAACAACCTAAAAATAGCTCAAAATAGTGTTGGAATTAAAGCAAAAATAGCTAGAAGAGTAAGTTAAATAATGGGAGCAATCAAGCTAGTAAACAAGCCAAAGGAAGGGTGGCTAACCCCTCCATTTTTGGGACTTCAAAAACCACTTTTTTAGCCTCTGAAAACCTCTAGAAAACAATGGGTAAAAGCTCAAACAAAGTTGATGACAAGGTGAGAAACAGAAGGGTAAAGGCCCAAAAAGTAAGGGTTAAAGAGGGGTGTCCATTCCTCTACCCTTAATGGCCTTAAACCACAAGTTTCGGCCCATAAATACAGGTGAAAAACATTACAAAAACAACAATAAATGATGGTAAATGAATAAGGGAAAGAAGCTTGGAGTTATACCTCTTGGAGAGGAATGACCCTTTGAATCACAAACCACTAATTTCACACCCTTAAGAGCTTAAAATGCAAGCTCAAACACCTTAACAAAGAACCCTCAAGGGTTTGGTTTTGGAGTGTCTAGGCAAAGGGTATAAAAGTTACAAGAGAGAGAGAAGAGAGAGAGAGAGAAATATTTTCCAAAACTTTTGCTTCTCCAATTTTTCTAACCCTAAAAAAAAATGAGAGGAAGTCATCTATATATAGAAATATATGAGACTATCTTGGAAAATATCCATACAGACATAGCTGGTTGTAGTGCATGCATCTGTATAGACAACTGCACAACTGGCAAAAAAATCTAAAATTTTACACAAGTGGGTGGCCGGCCACCAATAGTGGGCGGTAGGGCCACTAGGATGGTCAGGCTTGAAAAATTATTGTTTTGGTCTAAAAACAAGGCACAAGACTTGTAAGTTTTTTTGAGGCTCAAAACTGAGGTTTCTTGCTTGAGGAATTCGAGCATTTGGATAAGCGTTGCACATTCATCATTGGGTGATCAATCGGTGGCGCCCCAAGGCTTAAGGGCAATCAAAAATGGGGGTGTCTACGGGCTTGGATTTCGAATTTGATATCTCTCGTTTCCAGTTGATTGAAAGGTGGTTTAATGAGATTATGGATAAGCTTGATAGTTCCCAGGATTACCGCGAGATCATTACCAAGGTAGCATGGATTTGTTGGCATATATGGAAAGCACGTAATCCTCAAATATTCAACCATGTCCCAGTTGATCCAAGGATGGTGATTGACAAAGCAACAAAGGAAGCCATTGAATTTGAAGAAGCTCAGCACTCAGTGATATCCCTACACCCCGTTGTCGATGCTATTAGTGCGATGCACAGTTCTTGGACTCTACCTACAATTTCCTCAAAGTGAATTGTGATATAGCCACTCACCTACTGCAAGAACGGGTGTTGCTGTTGTACTTTTGAACAATGCAACAAGTAAGCTCATTGATGGTTTGGCCCAGGAGGTTGATATCACTTCTGTGTTTCAGGGAGAGGCTTTAGCTTTTAGGCTTGCTTATGTGTTGTGTGCTACTCAAAATCTTAGTCTGGTGGAAATTGAAGGAGACAACATGAGATTGATCCAACTCTGTGTGTCTGAAGATGTCCCACCATGGGAGTGTGTTGCTATATTTATAGATATCAAAACCTTAGCTCAACGACTCACGCTAACTTTAGGTGGTGCTCAAGACGAGCCAATGAAGTAGCACATTGGACTACTCGAGCTAGATTAGGAGGAACTTTACCTATAAATTTGGTGGCTTGCCCCCTTTTTTATCTTGTTACTCATTTGCCTATCTTTAATATATAATTGGATTTCTTTGATAAAAAAAAAAGTTTGGTAATCTTTATACAAACCAGCTTGAGAAAGAAATTTGAAGATTTAATGTCTTTGTTCGAAGGATTGTTGGATTTGCAGTTGGTGTTCTACTTAAGAATACGTAAATATAAGAATTTTCTGCTCTAGCAGTTAATGCAATTCCTTTCTTGAAAAATTCTTTAGGTTGCAATTTTATGTTATCTACATTAAAGAACAATCATGCAATAAAAATATGATTTTTGAATTAAATAACATTTGAAATAAGGCTTGTGGATTTTAGTTCCACTATTTTGATTGCTTTGTACACTCAATGATTAGGGTTGAGTTTAATTTAATAGAATTATGATCAACTAGAAACATTCTATTGTCGACAGTCTATTACATGAGTAATACAGTAATACTATTAGTGGAGTATGAAGCTATTAATTTTGTTGTTGACGTTGTCATTCTTATGGAAAGACATTATTTTCATCACTGTATCTTCACAAAGATTTGTGAAGGTATGAGAGATGATCACACCATAATTTGGTAGACTCTCTCACACCTAATCGAACCTTGCTTTGGTTGGAGAACCTTCCCGCACAAGATGAAGCTGTTAGAATTGATTCAAATTCAAATCCTAAAGAACATAACTCTGTGAATGAAGGCACCTATTCGAATGGTCTTAATGTTTAGGAATAGATGCATTCAGCATCTATAAATAGGTGATGTTATCAGAGTTTTTTTTTATACTTCTAACTCTTTCATTCTCTTGTTTCCATTATAGTCTAAATCTTGTGCGTGATAAAGACCCTCACGGGGACTCTGATCAATTGACCATTGTAAAGTTTATTTTTCAGTGGTATCAGAGCCTTATTTACACATAATCGCAGATGTCGAACTACAATTCGGAAGAATGAAAATCTTCTGAAATCTTTTTACTGAAAATTCAAAAAGTAATTGATCGATAAGCTTCAGTATTGGTTAATTCATTTTGTTTACTTAATCATCACCAACCCTAGAGAAATATCAAAAGAAAATAACAATTGGTGGTGATATTGTACCAAACCTTGCTAAAAGTGTAGCCAAATTATACCGATGGAAGAAATTTTAAAATAATTTTTGGTTCTATTAATGTCTCCACATTAGGACCATCTTGTTGTTCTCTTAATTTCAATCACAATAGTGAAATTCGTTGTGAAAAAGAGCAAAGGATTGACCTAAAAGATTTGAATCGATAAGCTTCAGTATTGGTTAATTCATTTTGTTTACTTAATCATCACCAACCCTAGAGAAATATCAAAAGAAAATAACAATTGGTGGTGATATTGTACCAAACCTTGCTAAAAGTGTAGCCAAATTATACCGATGGAAGAAATTTTAAAATAATTTTTGGTTCTATTAATGTCTCCACATTAGGACCATCTTGTTGTTCTCTTAATTTCAATCACAATAGTGAAACTCGTTGTGAAAAAGAGCAAAGGATTGACCTAAAAGATTTGAATTTCAAATTTTGGTCTCCGACACCTTTCACCGGAGAAGACAACCAGAGTAACATTGCTACATCTCTTTTAAAAAATCAAGGAAATGGGCCAGATCCAAAACCAAATAAGAAGGGTCCAAGAATTAGGCACACAACAAGAGAAATCTATTGCACTGGGCTTCATTATTAAAAAAAATCAGATTGGGCCAACCCAACAGGCGGTCTAACCTAGCACAGAAGCGTAGCCCAGCCAGGCGCAGCTTAGAAGCCTAGAGCCACAACCCACCTAGTGCTCAAACCCGCACGTCGACCTGTTTGTTGGCCCTGACTCGCGTTCGTTTACTCCACACAACTTGCGCTTGTCTACTCTGCACATTGACCCACGCGTTGACCCGCGTGTCAAGCCGATCCATTTCCAACTGGTTTTAGCCGGCTCATCCCAACCCTTGAACCGGAAAAACCCTTTTCCAAGGGGGTTTTCGGCTCATTCTCATTCATTTCAAAGCCATTTACAGTCATTCAAAAGCTAAAATCTGTAGAATTCTTTTAAGAATTTTTCTGTGGATCATTGTACTGAATTTCCCGAAGATATAATCAGACAAGGAGGCTATCCAAGGGTGTTACCTAAGGAAACATCGAAAGAAGAAATATTTAATAGGCGCCATTGTGTTCCTTGAGCTCGTACCTGGTTTCATAAGACTTATAAGAAGAGAATTGGGTTTAATTGGCCATTGGATTTTCATCATTGTTCTTACCAAAGGAAAGGAGACCACGTTGCTAAGATGCATCGATATTTTGCTTATCACAGGGGCCAACTTAACAACTACAAGGCTCAACCTTATTAAAAATTGTTGTTGTGTTTTTTTTTTTTTTTTTTTTTTTTTTTTGGTGTATCAACATTTGTTTCTTTTATAGTAACACATTTTTAGAATGGCTATTAAAAGTGTTATCGATGCTTCAAGAATTGAGATGCTTAATGGAAATAATTTTCAAACATGGAAACGCCACATTTCTTATCTTCTTATACATGAGAAAACTATGTACACTTTATACACTGATAAATCAAATGATGATTCTAATTGGTTTCAAAACAAGTGAATAGAGGATGATGCAATGGTAAGTGCAACTATGTTACATAATATGAAAGACAACATTATTCCACTATTTGAAGAACATGAAACTACAAAGCAATTTATGGAAGCACTAGAAAGTAAGAATGGAGTTCGATCAAACACTCAAATTCAATTGCTCTTGGACAAATACAATAACACTCATATGAGTGAAAATGACATTGTTGGTGATCATGTTAATCAATGGAACTAATTGCTAAAAAATTGTCCAATGCTGATTACCCTCTGTCAGACAAGATGCAAGCCACTTCCATACTTAATAGTCTTCCATTGTCTTGGGATCATGTTGTCACACCTCTAACTCATAACAGACGAGAGATTTCAATGGTGACTTTGTTTGTACTCTTAGTTTTGGAAGAAGAAAGAATGAAGTGAAGGTGCAAAGAAGGATTGTCTTCTAACTTATTGATGACACAATCTTTAACACAGCCACAAAATAATTTCCACACGCCATTCAACAAGGGGAAGACTACTCATTTCAAGAAAAGATGGAAGAAGGGGTTCCAGAAATGGTGGCAAAAACAACAGAACAACAAGAATCAGGTTAGCCCTTGCTACAATTACGATCAAAAAGGTCACATCAAAGCCACTTGCCCTAAGAATAAGCAGAAAAAGCATCCTAACCCCATTGCCATGATGGTTTTTGAAGCAATGGTAATTGAACTTTCATCAAATTCTTAGTGGATTGATTCTAGTGCAACTAATGTTTGTGGATTTTACTGAACAGAAGATTGGTGAACACAGAGTCTATATGGGCAATAACTCTTACAGTGATGTTTTAGGCATCGACAACTATCAATTCTCTATTAATAGATCTTCCATCATACTTCATGATGTGCTTTATGTACCTAGCATCTAACGAAATTTAATTTCAGTTCCAGTGTTAACCCAAAAGGGTTTTCAGATTAATTTTAGGCTTGACACAGTGTTGATCAAGGAAATGTATTAGTGAAAAGTGTAAGAGTGAAAGACATGTACTATCTTCCTATTGATAATAATAAAGTATGTATTTTTTATTATTTGCGTGTTTCTACTAGTAATAGTTCTCATTTATGGCATTTAAGATTAGGTCACATTAATAAAATAAAATGTCTAGAATGTTTAAAAATGGCTTATTGCCTAAAGTATGTTCCGATGATTTTGATACATGTAAACCATGCATCAAATGAAAAATGACTAGCAAGCCATTTTTCATTCTGACATTTGTGGCCCTTTAAGAGCTAAGACTCATCGAGTCATGGAATACTTTATTACTTTCACTGATGATTATTCAAGATATGGACACATCTACCTTCTTAATCACAAATTAGAAGCAATTGAAAAATTTCAAGAATGTAAATTAGAGGCAAAAAAGCAACTTGGTCAGTCCATTAAAAACTTGAATAATGATAGAGGGTGGCGAATATGAAGCTATGGATTCTTTCTGTAAGGAGAATGGCATCAAACATTTGTTTACAATGCCTTACACTTCACAAGAAAATGGATTGCAGAAAGACGAAATCATACTCTAATGGAAATGACAAGGTCTATGATGGATCATGCTGACCTTCCCATTCATTTTTTGGGAGAAGCTTTGTCCACTGCTGCGTACATATTAAATAGAGTTGAAACAAAGGCCAAACCTCTCTCCCCTTATAAACACTGGAATGGTACTAAATCTAACATTCTAAATCTAAAAGTTTGGGAATGCAAAGCACATGTACTTATACCCAAACCTTTAAGGGATAAATTAGAAAGTAAAACTTGGGAATGCAAATTTATTGGTTATGTCAAAAATGGGAGTGGTTGTTGTTTTTACCATCCCAAACATGGCTTAATAGAAAGTAGAAGTGCTATTTTTCTTAAATCCACTGATCTTGTTACTCTAATTAAGAAAATTGAATTGCTCTCTAAGGTATCTCCGGATTCTTCTCGCCTCCTATTTGTCACAAGACCCACTAGTTCTCACCAATCAACCTCATAGTGGGAGGAAAAGAAAAGAAAGCGACATTTTACCTAATTTGAATACTGAGATAAGTAGGAGTAAGAGAGCAAGACGCCTATCTACATTTTTGAAAGACCATTATGTTTTTCAAGTTGAAGAACTCAATAACGTGGTAGATGATCCTACTAGTTACAATGAAGCAATGAGTAATAGTGACACTAACAATGGCTTGAGGCTATGAATAAAGAACTTGACTCGATCAAGAAAAAATGATGTTTAGAAATTAACTGATCTCTCAAATGAAATAAAAGTCATTGGTTGCAAGTCGGTTCTTAGAAAGAAATTCAAAGTAGATGGGAGTTTGGAGAAATACAAGGCAAGGCTAGTAACCAAGGGATTAACTCAACAACCTAGAGTAGACTTTGTAGATACGTATACTTCTATTGCAAAATTTGCCTCAATAAGATTCTAATGGCAGTCGTAGCCATGATGGATTTAGAATTACATCAGTTAAATGTTAAAACAGCTTTTCTCAGTGGAGAATTAAGAGTGGAAATTTATATGATGTAACTTGATGGTTTCCAGATCCAAGGTAACAAGGATAAAGTCTATAAGTTGACAAGATTCTGATGTACTCAAACAATCTTCAAGACTATGGTACTTGAAATTCCACCAAGCCATTTTAGAAATGAGCTATGTTGTGAGTCCATTAGATCATTGTGTTTGTATCTGGAAAAATGATGACAAGTTAGCACTATTCTCTTTATATGTGGATGACATATTGGTAGCAGGGAATTGTCCAAATATGATTGTAAAAACTAAAACTTTCTTGGCATCTAGATTTGAAATGAAAGACATAGGTCCTATAACCTATGTTTTAGGAATTAGAATTTCAAGAGATAGAAATTCAAAGTTATTATATCTAGATCAAGAAAAATATCTGGAAAAGATGCTTAAAAGATTTCATATGGATAATTGCAATTCTTTAAGAACACCTATCTGCAAAGGACAAAGTCTTAGTAAAAGTATGAATCCTTAAAATAAGTCTAAAATTGAGGAAATGAGAGATGTCCCATATGCTCAGGCAATAGGCAGCCTAAAGTATGAATCCTTAAAATAAGTCTAAAATTCCACAAAGGCTGATATTTGTCATGCAATATGATTGGTAAGTCGATTTTAATCCAATCCAGGTAAGGAACATTGGCAAGTAGTTAAAAAAAATTTCAGATATTTAAAAGGTACCAAGGGTTTAAATTGTGTTTTGGTTTGTATGATCTAGAAATAAAAGGATACACTGATGCGGATTTTACAAGAGATGTAGATGATAAAAAATCTACTAGTGGTCATGTGTTCTTGTTTGGTGGAACAACAGTTTCTTGGTTAAGTAAGAAACAAAGTTGTGTTGCAAAGTATACTATGAAAACTGAGTACATGGCTTGCAGCACAGCTGTTAGTAATGCGATTTGGATAAAGCGATTTGTTAACAATTTACAATTAGATATACCAGCCAGAGCGGTCAATATGTTCTGTGACAATTAGTCTGCCATCTCATTAATAAAAAGTGGAACGAATAGCTCTAAGGGAAAACATATTGATGTAAGTTATCACTATATTCAAGATATAATGGAGAAGAGAGAAATATAAGTCGACTATATACCCTCAGAAGAGATAATGGCCAACCTTATGACCAAAGGGTTGTCTCTGGAAAAAATTCAAAGAACATGTAGCTAATATGGGATTAAAATATGTCTAGCTAGGTGGTTTAGCTACTTATATAAGAGCATAGTCAGATAACTATGGGGACACCTGGATAACCGATGTCATGCGACTCTATTTTGCATGGAAACTTGTGTTTGGTTAGGTAATAAGGTAGAAGAACTGACAAGGTATGGATATCATAGTTAGCATGAGATATAAAGTCCATGATATGTAACATGCTAACTATGTGATGTTGTCTGCTTGATCAGCAAAAAGTTGCTGATAAGGTATGTTAAGAAAAACCTTCAAGAATGGGCCTTAGATAAAGTACTTAACAATAATTTCGGCATAGGTCGACACATGAGGAATGTGTACAACTAAAGTCGTCGATGGTGATTGGGTATAAGCTATGAACCCAGCACTGAAAATTGATGTCGTTCACTTGAAATATAGTGAATTAAAGTCATTTGGAGTGTATTGTCAATAGGAGAACACATCCGTATGGATGCAATCAGATTAGTGGAAAAAATGTGAGCACGTATGGCCAAGTCGCAATCGGACATTGATCTATGAATTAAATTCATAGATGAAAGTTAGCATGAGGCAAAATTATGGTACCAAGGTAAAGATGTCCAACTCAGGTTCTATCACATTGTTATAGTGTGATCAAGTGGGAGATGAAGGTATGAGAGATGATCACACCATAATTCGATGGACTCTCTCACACCTAATCAAACCTTGCTTTGGTTGGAGAACCTTCCCGCACAAGATGAAACTGTTAGAATTAATTCAAATTCAAATCCTAAATGACACAACTCTGTGAATGAAGGCACCTGTTCGAATGGTCTTAACCTTTAGGAATAGATGCTTCAACATCTATAAATAGGTGATGTTATAAGAGCTTTTTTTTTACTTCTAACTCTTTCATTCTCTTGCTTCCATTATAGTTTGAATCTTGTGTGTGATAAATACCCTCACGGGAACACTGATCAATTTACCATTGTAAAGTTTATCTTTCAATTTGTAATGTGAAATTTATGAGCTAGGATATTGTTATCCTAGGTAGGCAACCCAAGAGGGGGATAAATTCGGTTTCTAAATAAATTGTCAAATTAAAATTTAACCCAAATAATAAATAAATATCAAATAGGAATAAAAATCAAATAATATTCAAACTCAACAATATCAAATAGAGTAATCAAATAAAATGAGCAAAGGGCAAAGAAAGCAAACTCAAAAATTTATAGTGTTTCGGCACACTAGGCCTACATCCACTAACCTTCTCGAGAATTTCTCCACTATTCTTCAAATAGTAATTACACTACTAGTTTCATGGGTGCTAGTGAACCTTTACAACAAGTGACCAATCCTGATCACTTCGATTAGTTTAGAATCCAGTGCCTAATCACACCTAACCCAAGTGATTTTATCCCAAAAAAATCACTCACAAAAATATCCCAATTAGTTTTGAATCCGGTGCCTAGTCACACCTAACCCAAATATCACTCACAAAAACTCTCTTTTTACAAGTATAAAATGAATAAGGGATGGAAAACCCTTTTATAATTTTGCTCAAACTCTCAATATATTTTCTCACAAATAATATTACTCAATGAAGCATAATACTATTTTGAGAATCACAAAATATAATCACTTTGCTTTTCTTTTCTTCTTCTCTTCTACTCTATTTTTCTTCAACCAAAATACTCTTTATATAGCAAAAATATATCTATCCTCCGTTGGAGAACGACACTCCCACAGATTGCAGCTTCAGGCACACGAGACACCTCTTTTTTCTTCAAAAAATAGTAATTTCTGATTTTTTTTTTCTTCAAAAACTTACGAATTTCAAAAGTTACACAATAACTTGAATAGTAACTTCTCTATTAGAAAATATATGATGCACAGTAAAATCTATTTAAATAATATTTATAACACATACATTATAAAACATATATTTTAACAGATAATATTTTGAGTTAAAGAATGTAAAATATGTATATTAAAAAAATCACAAATTATCCCATAATATTTTAGACATTATCAAAATTAAACCATATGATTAACAGATATGTCAAGCACATTTATGCAAACTTAATTAAAATCACATAATTTTTTCATTAATTAAAAATCTGATTTTCGTTTTCGGATGATCTTCATGTAAAGCAAAACTAGTCCTTTATTATCATTTGATTATATATGTGTGTATATATATATATTTGGATATTTTGATCAAAAATCAAAATTTTAAAGCTCTAAGTTGTGGTCTATTGATATGCAGGTCTCGTAATGGCTTCAAAGCGAATCTAGATTGTTGGATCTGTTACATGACCTTATATTATTGTTTAGATTGTTAGACTTGGGTTGTTTGGATTATTGTTTTATATATATATATATATATCAAACCTGAGATCATTGTCTGGATATTTCTTCTTTTTGTTTTTTTGTTGTGATTATTCTTGTTCTTATTGTTAATGATGATAAAACAAATAAAATATTTTAACAGATAATTGAAAAAATTGAACATATAATAAAATTTGGACAGATATTTGAACAGATAAAGAATTTCAGCAGATAGATATTCCAACAGATAGATAAGTTAAAATGAGAATTTCAACATATAAAAAGAAAAAGTGTAAAAATTCAACAAATCTAGTGATAAATTTCAACAGATAGAAAAATTTTAAACAGATAAGGAGAAAATATTGAACAGATAGTCAAAAATTTTGAATAGATAGAGAAAAAAATTGAATAGATAGTTAAAAAAGTCAACAAATAAATTAAAGGTAAAATTAGAAACAAAATGTATTTCAAAACAAATAAAGGATTTTTCATCAAATTATTTCATAAAAGGTGAATCTTTCAGCAATAAAACTTACTCACTGAATCTAATGTTCTATATCCTTCTTAAATTTAATTTTTCAATCATCATCACAAATGAGATTTGAGTTATGAAATAATGAATTATTCTCGCTAATTTACTCTCATTTCTTTCACCATTTGGTACGTCTCTCATGGCATGAATAGTAAAATGGAGAAATAGCATGCTAATCATTTGATGAGACAATATATTATATCATTTGACAAAATCAAATAAAAAGAAAACAATAGCAACAAAAATAAGCACATCCTAAGCATTATTTGAAAAAAAATAATAATAAAAATAAACAAAAATAAATTATACAAGCAATCCCTAAACAATCCTTGAATTACTAGAGATGCACATCGAGTCACAAATCAAATTTCATTATGATGATTCTCGTGGAAAAATCTGTTAAGCATGTTTGGACTAATATACGTTAGAGTGAGCTGTCAAGCTGTTGATTTGTTAAAGCATTTCAAATTAAGTAGTTAAAATTATATGTTAAAGTATGCGTTAATTAACAACAACAAAAAAAATGAAAATATGACCTAATTATGTATAAGGATTATTAGTTCATTCAGGTAATAAAAGTGGATCTACATTGGTTTATACATGTATTGGAGAAATAATAGTAAAGTTCGGAATCTACTGAAAAACTTAATATATGTACAATTTGTGTTAGATCCAACCTACATACATGCAATGCAAAGATGGCGTACACATACTTCCACCTCAAGTGAAGGAGGTCTGAGCTGAGCATCTCTCCCTTCTCTTCACGTTGTTGCCATTGTTGACACTCACCATTAAGAAGGTAGAAATTTTGGTGGGTTTGTCTCCTCTCTCTCTCTCTCTTTCTCTCTCTATCTCTCTCTCTCTCTCTCTGTGTATAAATAGAGACAGAAGAGAGATGGTGAATTGTATCAGAAATTTGAGAGATAGAGAGCTGTGAGTTGAATGAGAGTCTTTCTCCTTCTTCTTTTTGTATTTGCTCTATTTAGTGAAAATTCTCATTTCTGCTTCGTGGACGTAGGCATTGGGCCGAACCACGTAAATATTTGTGTGTGTGATTATTTGTTGTTTATTATTCTGGGTGTCCATGATCCTAACAAAGTGGTATCAGAGCCACATTGGTCGTTTTCCCAAAAAACAGAGTATGTTCTCAAAAATTGCCCAGAAATCAAAGTGGTCAAAATCCACTTTTGATCACACCAAATTAAATCTCTCGACGAGACGAGCACGAATGTGAAAATCACGTCGAAAAAGGACCCCGGAGGAGCTTTCACGCTCCATCACATGCCATCGGACATCGTGACCACGCGCCGTCACGCGCTACACGCGTCTTCTTCGTTCTTCCAGGCATTGACGTCACCCATCGCCAGTAGCTAACGTCTTGCCGCCGGCACTGACATCATCCGAGCCGAGCCGCTGGGCTAACTGGAGCCGTTGACCGAGCTGAGCCGCTGACCGAGCCGTGTTGACCAAGCAAAGCCATCCAAGCTGTTGACTAGAGCTGCTAACCAAGCCAAGCCACCAACCAAGCCATGCCGCCACCGATGACGTCATCCTGACGCCAGCTAAACCGGAGGAATTATTCGATGCTTCTCAAGCGCTCCAGAATTCACTCGTCTAAACCGTTAAACTGTTTTGGCTAGATCTAAGCCATTTGAGGTTCGATTTGGGTGATCTAATAGTGCTTTCCAACTATTTCGAATATTCTGGACACATCCGTATAGTCAGATTTTGCAAATCAGATTTCAAAATTTTGCATTCTTTATTTTGGCAATCCGAAGTGCTTTTTCGACTAATTTGACCAATCTGGACTCAACAGCGAAGCCTTATTTTCAGACATCGATCATTTTCTGTAGAGACAAGTGTTGATAGAGGAATCAAGGTCGACTGAGGGATCCATGATAAAGTTGACTGCTTCCAACTATGTAATCTAGAAGCCCAGAATGGAGGATGTCCTGTATTGCCGAGATTTGTTTAACGCCATTGAGCTTAATGGAGTTAAACCAGCAACGGAAAACGACGAAGACTGGAAGCGGAAGAATCAGAAAACCATTAACCAGATCAGACAATGGATCGATCACAGTGTCTTCCACCATGTAGCCCAGGAGATTGGTGCCTATGCTCTCTGGACGAAGTTAGAAGGCATGTATCAGTTGAAGACTGCTCGAAACAAAGCCCTCATAATGAGAAGACTTGTAAATTTGAAGCTGAAAGGCAGTATCTCTATTGCTAAACACACTAGTGAGTTTCAAAATCTGGTGAACCAATTGGCAACTGTCAAAATGGAGTTAGATGATAAGATGCAGGCCCTTTTGCTACTCAGTTCTTTGCCAGATAGTTGAGAGACATTGGTGGTGTCCCTCAGCAACTCTGCACTAAAAGGAAAACAGACCATGAGCATGGTTATAGATGCTCTATTCAGTGAAGAGGCAAGGAAAAAAGACATGGGTGGAGATCAATCCCATGCCCTCGTCACAGAAAATAAAGGTAGAGGGAGAGGCATGGGAAGAAGCAAAAGTAGAGGACACAGCAGAGGAAGATCTCAAGATAGAGGAAAATCCAGAGAAAATACGAGCCAGCTACGGTTAAAGTGTTACCATTGTGGCCAAGAGGGTCACATAAAGAAATATTGATATGCCTTGAAGGGAGAACAAAAACAAGGCACTAGACAGCCAAAGACCGAAGATGGGAACACTGCAGTTACTATCTCAGAGAATATTACATTATTCTCTGTTAAAGAAGAAGAATGCCTCTATATGACAGACAACAACACCGAGTGGATAGTAGATACAGCAACTTCTTACCACGCTACATCTTAGAATGAGTCTTTCAGTGCGTAACAAGCTGGAGATTTTGGTACAGTGAAGATGGGTAACTCTAGTTGTTCAAAGATTATGGGAATCGGTGATGTTTGCATCCAAACCAAAGTTGGGTGCACGATGGTGTTAAAAGATGTCAGGCATGTTCCCGATTTATACCTGAATCTTATCTCAAGGATAGCCTTAGATTGACAAGGCTATGAGAACTACTTCAGCAAAAGCATATGGAAGTTGAAAAAAGTATCTCTGGTGGTAGCCAGGGGACAGGCAATTGGCACACTCTACAAGACTCATGTGAAGGTAAATTCAGATAGCCTCAACACAGTAGAAGATAAGGCGTCACCAAATTTGTGGCACAAAAGACTGGGTCACATGAGTGAGAAAGGGTTGCAGATTTTGGCAAAGAAGTCTCTTATTCCCTTTGCCAAAGATGCAAAATTGAATCCTTGTGACAACTGCTTATTTGGAAAGCATCATAGAGTCGCTTTTCACTTATCATCCAGAAGACAATCAGAGTTGTTAAGCAGAGTATACTCTGATGTATACGGTCCCATAGAAGTGGAATCTTTGGGTGGCAAAAAATACTTCCTGACGTTTATTGATGATGCATCACGGAAGGTATGGATTTATGTCCTAAAGACCAAAACTAAGGTGTTCCAGCATTTTCAGACATTCCACGCTATGGTGGAAAGGGAGATCGGAAAGAAGCTGAAGTGTCTCCAAACAAACAATAGAGGCGAGTACACGTTAAAGAAGTTTGAAGCCTACTGTACTACTCGTGGCATCTGGCATGAGAAGGCTATTCTTGGAACCCCACAACACAATGGTGTAGCCGAAAGAATGAACCGGACCATTGTAGAGAAGGTTAGATGTATGCTCAAAATGGAAAAGCTGCCAAAGCCATTTTGGGGAGAAACTATTCGTGTTGCCTGTTATCTGATTACCAGATCGCCATCTATTCCACTAAATTTTCAGATTCTAGAAGAAGTATGATCTGGAAAGGAGATTTCTTACTCTCACTTGAGAGTGTTTGGGTGCTCAGCATTTGCACATATATCCAAGGAGCACAGACATAAGCTGGATGATAAAGCCACTTCATGCATCTTTATTGGCTATGGAGATGAAGAATTTGTATACAGATTGTGGGATCCGAAAAACAATAAGGTCATTCAAAGCCGAGATGTGGTATTTCAAGAAAGCCAGACCTTAGAAGACTTTGGGTAACTAGCCAAACCCAAAGTTGATGATGTTTTAGAAATTATTCTGAATCTTGCACCATCACAACATGCCACTGATGAAGAAAAGCTACCGCAGCATGCAGCCAATGATGTAGAGTTGCAAGATGAATATCTAGAAGCAAAGGGTGTTGACCAGGAGGAGCCACAACCCTCTCTGCCAGAGACTGTTGGTCCACAGTTACAAAGATCAACAAGAGAGCCTAAGCCATTAACAAAATACCCTGCTTCTGAGTATATTTCGCTTACTGATGAGAGGGAGCCAGAAAGTTTTCAAGAAGCTCAGAATCATAAGGAAAAGAGTAGCTGGCAACAAGCTATGCAATAGGAGATGCAGTCCTTGCAGAAGAATCAAACTTATGATTTGATAAAACTTCCTTAGGGTAAGCACTGAAGAGCAAATGGGTGTTCAAGTTAAAGAAAGATGGCAGCGGGAAGCTAGTCAAGTATAAGGCCTGATTAGTTGTCAAAGGTTTTGGGCAGAAAAAAGGTATTGGTTTTGATGAAATCTTCTCACCAGTTGTGAAAATGACATCCATTCGAGTAGTTTTGGGACTAGTGGCTAGTTTGAATTTGGAACTTGAACAGATGGATGTGAAGATGACATTTCTCCATAGTGATCTGAAGGAAGAAATTTACATGGAGCAGCCAAAAGGTTTTGAAGTCAAAGGGAAAGAAAACTTAGTCTGCAGATTGAAGAAGAATCTCTACGGCCTCAAACAAGCGCCGAGACAGTGGTACAAGAAGTTTGACTCATTTATGGTGGGTCATGAGTACAAGAGAACTGCTGCAGACCAGTGTGTATATGTCAGGAAATTTCCCAATGGAAACTTCATCATACTCCTACTCTATGTTGATGACATGCTGATAGTTCGACAGGATGCCACAATAATTAGTTCACTGAAGAAGGAGTTATCACAGTCCTTTGACATGAACGACCTAGGCCCTGCACAGCAAATTTTGGGCATGAAAATTTTGCATGACAAGAAAGCCAAGAAGTTGTAGCCGTCACAGGAGTAGTACGTTGAATGGGTAATTGAGAAGTTCAACATTGAAGATACCAAGCTAGTCAATACTCTGCTAGCCAATCATTTCAAGCTGAGCAAGAGTTCTTGTCCCTCCTCTACAAAAGAAAGAGAAGAGATCGAGGCTATTCCCTACTCATCCGTCGTAGGGAGTTTGATGTATGCAATGGTGTCCACCCGACCAGATATTGCTCATGCTGTTGGAGTAGTAAGCAGATTCCTTTCTAATCTAGGGAAAGAGCATTGAGAAGCAGTCGAGTGGATTCTGAGGTACCTCAAGGGTACGGCAAAAATGTGTTTGTGCTTTAGAGACGCTAAACCAGTCTTGGAAGGCTATACAAATTCAGATATGGCAGGAGATCTTGATGGTAGAAAATCTACATCAGGATTTCTATTCACTTTTGCAAGGGTAGCTGCATCTTGGCAGTCCAAGCTGCAAAAGTATGTTGCTTTGTCCACAACTGAAATAGAGTATATTGCCGCAGCAAAAGTTGGGAAAGAGATGTTGTGGTTAAAGCGGTTTCTCCAAAAGTTGGGATTAAAGTAAGAAAAGTTCACGGTACATTGTGATAGCCAGAGTGCCATAGCACTGAGCAAGAATTCTATGTATCATTCTCGCACAAAGCACATTGATGTTCGGTATCATTGGATACGCGAAGTGATGGAAAAGCAGTTATTAAAACTGGTCAAGATCCACACAGATGAGAATCCAATTGACATGCTTACAAAGGTGGTCTCGAGAGACAAACTCGAAATTTGCAGAGACATTGCAGGGATGGACTTCAAGTGAGAAGTCAGTCATACATGTGGGTATGGAGGGGGAGAATTGTTAAATCCAACCTACATGCATGCAATGCAAAGATGGCGTACAAAGACTTCCACCTCAAGTAAAGAAGGTCTGAGCTGGGCATCTCTCCCTTCTCTTCACATTGTTGCCATTGTTGACGCTCACCATTAAGAAGGTAGAAATTTTGGTGGATTTGTCTCCTTTCTCTCTTCCTTTGTGTGTATAAATAGAGACGGAAGGGAGACGGTGAATTGTATCAGAAATTTGAGAGATAGAGAGCTGTGAGTTGAGTGAGAGTCTTTCTCCTCCTTGTTTTTGTATTTGCTCTGTTTAGTGAAAATTCTCATTTCTGTTCCGTGGACGTAGGCATTGGGTCGAACCACGTAAATATTTATATCTCATTTGTATGTGTGATTGTTTATTATTTATTATTCTGGGTGTCCATGATCTTAACAATTTGGTCACCTCATTATATGGAATTAGATTTCTTATGAATAGAGATGTAAAGGGTGAGATAAAAAAATATCATGGTGGCACTAGAGTGAGAGAGCCAACTATCCTTGAGCATGGGTTCGAGTATAATGTAGATTTTGAATGTTTTGACTCACTCACATATATTCTCTATTTTATTTAGTGTAGAAGCTCTCCCTGTAGGCAATTTGGTGCCAAACTACATAAATCTGTATATTTTTCTATTTGGTATGCGTAGATGTACTCCCGTTCGCGATAATAGAATGTGAAATAAAATCCCAATAAAGTGATATCAAAGTTTGAGATTGCCAATTCTAGGCGCATCAAAGTTTAAGATTGCCAATTCTAGGCGCAGTTTGCAGACGGTGGGATTATCGCACAAGAGGACACCCACCAAAAGAAAGAATTTGTTGTGATGATAGTAAAAAAGAGGAGGACAAATATTGGATGGGGAAATAACCTGACAGTGGGGTCAGGAAAAAATAATTATAAAAAGGTGAAATACATTTTAAAAATTAATAATTATAATTATAAACCTTTTTATTAATTTACATTGACATAATGTCAGCATAATTGTCCTATATTAGATCCGTAGGTATTTAAAAAAGTAATTACAAATCAATGAGAAATTTTGTAAATATTAATAATTAAATTTATAAATTTTTTCTTGAATTTATATATATATAGTTACCTTCCACTGAGGTATAATTACTTCAAGAAAAATGGCGTATTCAGTGCACGAAACTCTAACTTAAGCGGGGTCTGGGAAAAGGTGAATGTATGCAACCTTAACTTTCCAAATGGAGAGACTGTTTTCGCGACTCAAACTCGTAATTACTCCAAAAAAAAAAAAAAAAAAAAAAAAAAAGAGTATGCAGTAGTGATGTGATCAATTGATCCGTGGAAGCAATAGGAGGTAGTAATGGATGTATAAGCAGGCCAATTTTCTCTTCTTTCATAGCGTAAGTCAAGAAGGCAAACCGAACACTCTGCATATGAAGATAAATAGATTGTATTGGATTTGATTTCGTCAAATGGATTTGATCCAATGTGGCAGGATCATCCAAGATTGATGGTTTAATAATTTTTTTAGATCATTGTATGTATAAAATAAAAATAAAAAAATTTAAATTAAAGTGAGGGTGATCTCCAAAGTTTTTAGGCACTATCGATTTATCGATATGCTCAGAATTTTTAGATTTTAAATAAGTATAAAGAGATTGTATAGATGTAAATCAAAAATAATTGTGTGTGATCTAGGTGATCAATGAGTAATTTGATTTAATTAACGGCGGAGAAGCAATAAGTGATTCGCAATTGGTTGCCAACTTATACATGCTCATAAGTTATGTTTTGATCGGTGGAACTATTCTCAGCTATTCTCATGATTCATTCTTTTAATTTTATTTTCCCAATTTCATCCCAATCATGCGGAATTAAGAAAGCCAAAGATAAAAAGAAAAGAATGTGAAACCGCTTCACATAGAGATGGACCACAATAATTGAAGTGAAATTAGGAGGGCAAAATTAAGAGGACAAAATTAAAAAGATGTAACACTACTCTTTGTTAATTTAAAGAATAAATCACCTTGTTTGGTTCCAATTTTTTGAATTTAATTTTCTGAAAATTGAATTTTTTATTTTTCATATTTTTTTAGTGAATTTTTTGAATTTTTTTGTAATTTTTTTTACTTTTTAGATACACTTAATATAAATACAATTAAAAAGCGTAACATTTGTGAAAAAAAAAATTTTAAAAATTCACTAAATATAAAAATATTCCGTAAATTCAATACATGTTCGTATTCTTGTGTATTTATTGATTTTTTTTATAAATAATTTACTTTTTATGTACATCTAGAAAAGTTAAAAAATTACTTAAAATGTTTTTAAAAAATTACTAAAAATGCAGAAAATTAAAGCCAAATAAGGTTAGTACTCTAATGATGTAGTTAAAAATATAACAAAAATATCCACACAAACAAAATAAAATAAAGTAAAAGAAGATAATTCAACGGATTGCTGTAATTTGGTTATATTAATTTCTTGCAATTTTACAAGAGTACGGCTACGAATTTCAAATATTTTATTAAAATTTTTATCAAATACTTACATGGGAGTAGGAATCACAATTTAATAAATTCAAATGCAATAAATGCTTGCATTCTTACCAAACACTCATATAAATGTGGGATCTAAAATTTTAATGAAGAAGGAAAAAGATTGGTGCCTCGACAAAGTGAGGCGCGAATGCCTCGACGCGTGTGATTCACGCTCTACGCTCAGCCTTCTCTTCTACTTTACGGTATTCAACCCCACAAACCCACAACCCTATAAAATATTTTTTTTATAAATAATTTCTTTTTATGTACATCTAGAAAAGTTAAAAAATTACTAAAAATGCAGAAAATTAAAGCCAAATAAGGTTAGTACTCTAATGATGTAGTTAAAAATATAACAAAAATATCCACACAAACAAAATAAAATAAAGTAAAAGAAGATAATTCAACGGATTGCTGTAATTTGGTTATATTAATTTCTTGCAATTTTACAAGAGTACGGCTAGAATTTCAAATATTTTATTAAAATTTTTATCAAATACTTACATGGGAGTAGGACTCACAATTTAATAAATTCAAATGCAATAAATGCTTGTAGTCTTACCAAACACTCATATAAATGTGGGATCTAAAATTTTAATGAATAAGGAAAAAGATTGGTGCCTCGACAAAGTGAGGCGCGAATGCCTCGACGCGTGTGATTCACGCTCTTACGCTCAGCCTTCTCTTCTACTTTACGGTATTCAACCCCACAAGCCCATTAACAAGGCTCAAACCCAAAAATGAAGCTTCCATCTCTCTCTCTATTGAAACCCATAAACTGATTCGGTCCTGAATCCAGCCAACCCATCGGCCGGCGGTGGAGGTCTTCCGGCGTTTTTCGGCGACGTTGCTTTGTTTACCCAAGCCGTAGATACCCAAATCTTCTCTATTCCTAAGCCATAGATCCCCAAATCTCCTCCATTGACAACCAAGAAAAGGTCAGATTTTTGGATTTTTTTTTTATTAATCCTTTTCCGGCGACATTGCTGTGTGATTTTTCAAAAAAATGTTGCATTTTTAAATCCTCCCATTATTTTTCTTGCTTTGTTTCATTATGAATTTTCCATGCCCATTACTAGTTGTTTTTCTTGCTCTGTTTTGTTTCATTGTAAATTTTGGTACATGAATATTCTTGCTCTATTTTCTTCCAAGCTTAACAGTGGAAAATGAGAGGTCCATGATGTAGACTTGTTAGTAATGCAATGGTACAATGAATTTCTTACTAACAGTGGTACATGAATTTTGGTAAAATGATGTAGAAAATGGACCATTTTGAATTTTAGTAAGAAATTTTGGTACATGAATTTTCTACTTGAATTCATGTAGAAAATTTCCATGATGTAGACCTATCATTCATTTTCTTACTAATAGTGGTACATGAATTTTGGACCTCTCATTCATGTAAGAAAATGGACCTCTCATTCATGTAAGTAGTTTTCGAGTTAACATATCCATCAAAAAATGCACTCATACTCTCACTTCGTTGTGTGGTTGACATACCAGCCCAAAACATGTCTTTCACATAGGCAGGAATCCACCTATGCCGCTCATCATATAATCCCCCCAACCAATCGTTATCATGTAGACCAAACTTTGCAATCATTGCTTGTCATTCCTCATCAAATTCATTTTTTGTGAAAGACTCATGAACTGCCTTTTGCAAAGCAAACTTTATGGATTCATATTGCGAATAGGCTCTCAATTTTTCTGGAATTTTCTTCATCATATGCCATAAACACCAACGATGTCGAGCCTGTGGGAAGACAATTTGTATGGCATTTTGCATAGCTTTGCACTGGTCAGTTATTATAGCATTCGGAGGAGTGTCTGACATGTAACTTAACCAAGCTCTAAATAGCCATACAAATGTCTTAGTGTTCTCATTACATAATAGCCCACAACCAAACAAAATTGACTGCCCATGGTGATTAACTCTTACAAACAGAGCAAACGGCATGTCATATTTGTTTGTCAGATAGGTTGTGTCAAATGTGACAACATCTCCAAATGCTTTATAAGCTGCCCTACTTCTTGCATCTACCCAAAATAAGTTCTGCAAGCGTCCTTCTCCATCAAAGTCCATTTCAAAGTAGAAGTTCGAATTTTATTGTTGCATCCTATGAAAATAAAACGCAACTAATTCGGCATCTCCTACTCCAAGCCTCAATCTTCTAGCCTTGTTAATGTGATTCCTGGCATCTCGTTCGTTAAATGTTAATGCCTCAAATCCCCCCGCTTCAACAACCATAGAATGAAAATTCCTAGCCACTCATATCCCTGCCTTATCGTTTATTTCTAATCTTCTTTTCACAAGAGTTAGAATTTTCTTATTCATTGCAAAATGCCGTGAGTCACTAGGAACCAAGTCGTGAGTATGCTCCAGCACAACGGTTGTCAACTTATATGTTCCATCCTTTTGTAGACTCCCTCTTACATTTGCTTTACAATCATTTTTAGATGACAAAGATGGTTCTAGCGGGTTCACTTCCGATCTTTTTCTTCTCATCCTTGCTCGAGTTCATTCAATTCCGAAGTATTTTAGTTCCCCGTCATTACCAAAATTTTGTGTTCCATAAGCTATAGCAAATCCAAAGTGATTCGCATATTTTGCATAAAATGCATACACTTCTTGCTTTGAAGTAAAGCACATCCCCTGCTTTGGTTCTTCAACTTCACCACTCTCGGGTTCTTCAACTTCCTGACTAGGATTGTTTGAACCTTCCATCCTTTTGTTGCTAAAATAAAGCTTCTAGGTTGACAATTCAAAACATTTGAAACAGGAACTAATCAAAAACATGTGAAACAAAATTTTGATGGGACAGTAAAAAATTATCACATACAAAATTCAGGATATGTATCGATATCAACAATACGGTCATATGTCATAACAACTTCATTTTCTACAAAATGGATAACAGATTTTGTTATTTGAACAAGTCTATTTTCATAACATTTTTCATAACAATCCATGGAAAATTCACAATGAAACAAAATAGAGCAAGAAACAAAATGGATAATGGATACATATGTAATGGATACATATTCTGTTCAAATGGATACATATTCTGTTCAAAATGGATAATGGATACATATTCTGCTAAAGAAAATAATGGATAACATATTCTGTTCAAAAAACATATTTGCATTATCTATTTTGTTAACATATTCTGTTCATTATCCATTTTGTTCAAAAACATATTCTGTTAACATATTCTGAAAAAACAAAATTCATAATGGATACATATGTAAACAAAAAACAAAATTCAAAATGGGTAACAGATTTTGTTCAATGAATGTTCAATCTCTTTCTATGTGGACTTTCAACAAACACATACAATGCATCAATACAAAAATACCAAAATCATGTTATGAACCAAGAAGATTACAACCAATGTAAAGAAAATATGAGCAAAATCATAGACCAACCAGATTTCAACCAATGTAAAGCAAATGTCAATGTTTGAAGCAATACCAGTGACCCACGAATTAGTTCGTTGTTGGTGGGTGGAGCCGAAATTTTCAGTGAAATCGGAGGACTTTGAGAGTGGTAGACGGTGGTCAATGGTCACCGGTGGTCTTCTAGGTCGTCATCATCGTCGCCATCTACGTTGTGGTCTTTCTATCTCCCAAGAAGCAGAGTTGCTAGGTCGTAATATTGTTTGTTTCTAAGTCGTAATATTGTTTTGTAGGAGCGTGAAATCCACATAGGTGTTGCTGTGCGTAATGAATGGATAAATCGCTTCATTCGCGCCATTCGAGCCAATTATATTCGGGGTTTGTAGCAGCTTTGTTTTAATAAATCCAAATACAATAAATGCTTGTACGCTTGCCTTTTTTGGGTAAATACTTGTGCTCTTGCCTTTTTACGTTAGGGTCTTCAAATATTCTATCAAACCTTTTACATGGGTGTAAAACTCACCTATAATGAGTTTTTTTAAAAAATTATGTATGAGTCTCTTCATCATTTATGGAAATTATGTATGAATTTTTTATTTGGAAAAATTACCCATAAATCCTATCCTGAAAAAAGTTAAACCATTTAATCCTTTAAGTTTTTTTGTATACCATTTAGTCCTAATTTATTGCCAGATTTTTGAGGTGTGATTTGATTCCATTTGTTTTTACATCAATACCCTTTTCATGATTGTTTCCTTAAACATTTGATTATGATTTCCATAGGGTTTCGTAATGTCAACATTTTTGTGGGGATTTTTTTTATTGATTAACATTGTTTTCGCCAATTCTGTGATCTAACCGAAAACGGTGCCCACCATTCTTATTGATTAACATTATTTCATTGTTCTGTATTTTGATTAACTTTGTTTTTGTATTATAATTAAAAAATTAAAAATAAAAAATTCAACCAACATCAGAGAGAGAGAGAGAGAGAATTTTTCTGTTTTCTGGTTAGTGCGTGCTCTGTTCAACTATTCATCAATGGCGAAAGAGAAAAATTCTCTCTCTCTCTCTCTCTCTCTCTCTCTCTCTGTGTGCAACTATTCATCAATGGCGACAGAGAAAGAGAAAAAGATGTTTGTTGGGTTTGCTTGGAACTGTGCAGCGGAGCTCAAATTCCTCATCACCGCTCTCATCTTCGTTTGTTCAATCGCAACCGTCCTTCAATTCCTCCCCTCCCGCTTCTCTCTCTCCTCCTCCTCCTCCTCCACCTCCACCTCCTCCGATTTCCTCCACAACTGCCTCTCTAAAATCACCCTCTCCAACTCCTCCACCACTACCATCGCCACGGCTGCTCCGCCGCCTCTCCCCCCACCTCCAACCCCATCTCCGCCGGACGAGGTGGTGGAGAACGGAATCATCAAGCGCAATTTCAATCCCTACGGCGACGCCACCTACAACTTCGTCTTGATGAGCGCATACAGAGGCGAACTCAACACCTTCGCCATCATGGGTTTATCTTCCAAGCCCCTCCACGTCTTCGGCAAACCTTCCTACCAATGCAAATGGGTCCCCCACAACACCACCACCACCGCCGCCACCATCGACCACAAAATCCTCCCTGATTGGGGCTACGTGCGCGTTTACACCACCATCGTAATCAACTGCACCTTCCCCTCCCCCATCGTAATGTCAACGTTTTGACATCAATCCACATAAATTTCACATCGTCAAATAATAATCTACAACTGCATTGCCTAACATTATGCCATTAACATCGGCGTACTGCTAAAACTTCCATCTACAGAGTAAAGGTTTTGGGCATTTCAATCAATAATACGTTGGGGTTTTCCTTATTTACCCTTACTAAAAAGCGCAAAACATAATGTAACACAGGTTATTTTGTCATTAACATTAGCTTAGGACTAATTGGATCATAAGATAAAATATAGGACCAAATGGGTCATAAGATAAAGATTTCGGATTTATTGGTGCATCTCCCTTTTTATTTATATGGTATTACTCATAAATTATATGTGGGCCCTATATTGGTAAAAATTTTGATAAAATATTGAGCCTCTGGCATTTGTGATTTAATAAACGGTGGTGCTACATGTACCAATTAGTGTACACATTAGTGTTATAATATTATTATTGATCATATTTATTATACAAGTTATAAATACTCAAAACCATATAAATGATACCACATCATCTGTTAATACACTAGTATATACATTAATTAATACATATAGTATTATTCTTTAATAAATTCAAATGCAATAAATGCTTGTACTTTTGCCTTTTTTAACTATGGCCTATTTTGATAATTAGGAAAAAAAAATAAATTTATTGACTTATTTGCTTGTTTGAGTAATATCACCTCTCTATTTTTTTTTATATATATTTTTTCAAAAAAAAACCCAAAAAATTAACTTTTTTCCTCTCTCCCAAAATAGGCCATATAAATTATGATGAACACAACTCATAGATGCATTACCTGCAGGTGTTATACAGGAAACCCAAAAACATGAAGAACCTTTCTATGTTAGTGGTGGTTCTATTTCTTTTCATTTCTACAGGTGATTTTCTTGTCATTCACTTAATTATCTTTTTTATGTTATATATATATATATATGATATATATGAGAGACTAGATCCAATCCCAATTGAATGGTCCAGTTCAATTTATTGTTAGCCTATTTTGGATTCACCTTGACAATCTAAAACGTTAATTTTGTAAAATTTGGTGAGCAAATTATTCATACCAAAAATATGGCTGATCAGACATCAGGAACAACTTGATCGGATGATAACTGATTAAAAAATAATTAATAGGCCCTATGATTTTGAAATTAGCTCATTTATTTACTTTTAAAGAAATGAGATCTAATCCAATGGCCACTGATATTTACCTATATTTCGGCACAAATGACTTGATTGGAGGGTTCTATAAAATAAACGGTTCAAGTCATCCAAATAAAATCCGTAGTGAGCCTCCTAAAACAAACTAGATGGTCCTATTGCTTCTCTCAACTAGAGAGGAACCTGTTCATATATAGATTCTCAAAATCTTTATTTTTTTTTTTTTTTGGTATTGATTTTCAAGATTTTAGCTTTAAACTAGTAATTTCAAACTCAATTCTGAAACAATAACAAGCTTTGGTCTCTTCCAAAGGATTCATGGTTGTTATGGAAAAAAAAAATTTGTGATTTTTTAATTTTTTACGAAAAAATATGTATAAAAAGTAAAGAAAATAGTTAATTTTTTTTATAATGACTTTTTAATTTTTAATTAAAATAATTGAAAACAAAACAGTAAGTTTTTTTTTTTTTTTTTTAAGAAAAATTTGACAATGACAGGTTGTTTGGGAATAAAGAAAAAAGCATCTATATATATACATTTTTTTTTAGTGATATTTTTTTAAAATTATGTCAATTTTTTTTCTAATCCATCTTGTATAGATGAATCTAAAAAGTAAATATTTTTTGAAATTTTTTTTGAAAGCCAAGGTAAGCTAAAAAAGCCTTCTATTTTTTGTTTTTTCTGATTTTTTTTTAATTTTAAATGTTTTTTTATTTTCTAATTTGTGTCGTTGAATAAAATCTAGAAGCCTAAAACTCTTAATTCAAAAATAGAAATAGCAACAGGGAAGGATTGAAAATTTCTGTGTAAAAATATTGAAGATTCCCAATTATTATAAAAATGTTACATATCTTCTATCTTATAAAATTCTAATATCATAGAACTTTAAACTAAAACTCCTAAAATTTATGACGCAGTATGATTATTGATTAGTGTTTTGTATTGATGAGTGCAGGGAGTGGAAGTGTAATGCAGACCAGATTTTGCGAAGAGATACTTTATTCGACAATTCGAGTTTGTGATGATAAGGAGTGCAATTTAAAATGCCAACTTAAAAGAAAAGCTCATTCTTATGGTATTTGCAAGTTAATCGATACTTGTTATTGCGAGTATCCTTGTTAAAATTCCTTTCATATGCCCAAGCTTAGACATGGATATACATGGCTTAAAATAAAAGTGAAAATTGCCATAGCAAATAAATATACAATTATGTTCATGTCTATTCTCCTCTTTCTTCTTTCACTTTTGTGTGTGTTGTGTTGTTTATGCGCTTCTTAGAATAAGTCAGTGTTTGGAAACCCTCAAAAGTAGTTTTTTGTCAAATTTTTTTTTTTAAAAAAAGAAAGTTAAAAGCTAATAAATAGGTGTTTTGGGGTTTTTTTTTTTTTTTTGGACTATTTATTAATTAATTAATTTATTAGCGAATCATTGAAAAAAAAATTCAAAAACTTTACGTCTCTAGATTCAATTCAATGAGACGAGTTGAAATTTTTTTAAAAAATTTTAAAAATTCAAAAATGTTTAGATAAAAGAAAAAAAAAATAATGGCTTTTTAAAGCTTATTTTGGTTTTTTTCTATTTTTTTCAATTTAAAAAAAAAAAAAAAAACTGCTATTAAATTTGTCTATGCAAGACAGATGGTACCGTAGAAATAAGCAGCTTTTTTCAAAAGCCAAAAAAAAGCTAAAAATTATTAAGCCTTTATTTGAAAAGAGCTAATTTAGTATGACTTTTTGACAAAATTAGTTATGTTTAGAAAGAATTTTTGATTTTTTTTAGTTTTGATGTGATGGTTGTAAGAGAATATATGAAATAATTATAATTTATATGTGACATTTTGTCTTGACTAAATTAACTTATTCTGTCTTTTTGTGTTAATTTAGCCACTTTAATACTTCCCAAACAAAGCTTAAGTCATCATCTTAGTTCCACTCTCGCATTTGGCATGGACAAAAAGGGCAAAAAAAATAAAGAAAAAGAAGAGATTTGAAGTATGAATGATGAATTTTACTTTGTTAATTTGCCCTCAGTCCTTTCACCATCCAACATGTATCGCATGGCAATTAAGGTAAAATGCAGAGATGGCTTGGCAATCATTTGATAGGACAATATATGGATATCATTTGGCCCAAAAAAAAGCACAACAAAAATAAGTACCTCTCAGACACCATTTGATAAGAGTAACAAAATAAGTAAATAAACGACAATGCAATTCAGTTCAAAAAAAACAAAAAAAAAACAACAACAACAATGCAATTATATGAACAATTGCCAAACAACCCTTAAATTACTATAGATGCACGTATTGTTACAAATCAAATTTTGTTATGATGATTCTCATGGAAAAGTCTATTAAGCCTCTTTGATTCACACAATAGTGATGAATGAAATATTAATTACATGTATCATTGTTCAATTGATATACATTGTGGGTGGGGAAAATCCTGCACTTGTATATGATGGAGTGAGTTGGAGGATTGTTAGAACATCTCAAACTAAATAGTTAAAATTATATGTTGAAGTATGTGTTAATTAACAAAAGAAATTACAAAATTTTGACCCAGTTATGTGTATGTATGTTTGTTAATTGAAAGGGAAAAAAAAATAGCTCACTAATGTTGCAGTTAAAAATTAGGTTATTTACACTAAAAAAATTTAAATTATTGAAAAGTATCACTAAAAAATTTCAAAACTCTCGAGATATTGATTCGTGATTATATTTCAATTTTAAATAGTGAATATCAATCTCAATCAAACAATCAACAACAAATTGGTACCCTCAATTACCTAGTGAATCTATGTCCAAATTGAACCAAACCCGTTGTGCCTCCACTACAAAAAATTTGACTTTTTGCGACGGCAAAATACGATTGCAAATACTCAAAATCCCGTCTCAAAAGCTTTTTTGCGACGACAGATGACTTTTAGCGACGGCAAGTGGGGGGTCGCAACAAAGGGCGTTGATAAAAGGTTTTAGCGACGGCATGGTACCGTCGCCTTTTTTTTGCGACGGCAAAGTTGCCTTTTTGCGACGGAATTCTGCCGTCGCCATTAATATGTAAAAATCTGAGATTTTTTTATACGGCACTGTGTTGCCATCGCTAAAAGTGTTATTTGCGACGGCAAAAATGCCATCGCTAAAGTGTTTTATTGCGACGGGTAACTTGTCGTCGCTAAATGTTTATTTGAGACAGCACGACAACGCCGCCTCTAAAAGGTTATTTGCGACGGCAAATAATACCGTCGCAAAAGGTTTTTTTCAACTTTTTTGCCAATATCTTTTGCGACGGCAATGCTTATGTCGCAAAAACAATCTGGTTCTAATGTTTTTTTAGACGGTCTGGTGTCGTCTCAAAAAAAAAACTGCAATAAAATTATTAAAAATATGAAAATTACCTGTATTAAATGAAAAATAACTGAAAAATAAACCGATAATTACATAATAATATAAAAATTTCAGTATAAAAATAACAATTTATCTATAATAAAAATATTCTTCCATTCATAACAATACATCAACAAAATTATCTCACTACATAATGTTGCATAATACATATACAATGTTTAAATACATAATGTTGTTCACAATTCAAAATAACATAAATCAAAAACAAAAGTTTTCGTCATGATTCTTCCATGGATAACAAAAACAAAAGTTAGTCGCAATCTTCACACGCCTGCATTCCACAAGAAGCAAACTGCTACTGGGGAAATATCTGAAAACAAAAAATAAAAATAATTAATGACAATATAATTATGTGTTAATATTTTAATTACAAAAAAAACATAAAAAATTAACTACTATATAATTGCAAAGATAATTAAGTAAATAATTTTGGCTAGACAGAAATCCGGCTCTAACTCCCAAACCGAGAACTCGATTCGAGCCTCGTCTTCTTCCACAAGTCTCTCGTGCCTAGGTGGTCGTGTCTGCCAAGTTTCATACCAAATCGACGCCGTTTGGTATTTTGGAGCGTCAACACCTCGAATTCAAATTTCTTAAGGAACTAGTTGCCTAGACCGAAATCCGACTCTAACTCCCAAACCAGGAACCCGATTCGAGCCCTTCTTCTCCCACAAGTCTCTCGTGCCTAAGTGGTCGTGTGTGCCAAGTTTTGTGCTAAACCAACGCTGTTGGTGATTTTGGGGCATCAACACCTCGAATTCAAATTTCTTAAGGAACTAGTTTGCTTAGACCGAAATCCGGCTCTAACTCCCAAACCGGGAACCCGATTTGAGCCCCGTCTTCTACCACAAGTCTCTCGTGCCTAGGCGGTCGTGTGTGCCAAGTTTCGTGCCAAACCGACGCCGTTCGGTGATTTTGGGGCGTCAACACCTCGAATTCAAGTTTCTTAAGGAACTAGTTTGCCTAAAATGAAATCCTGCTCTAACTCCCAAACCGGAAACCCGATTAGAGTCCTGTCTTCTCCCACAAGTCTCTTATGCCTAGGCGGTCATGTGTGCCAAGTTTCGTGCCAAACCGACGCCGTTTGGTGATTTTGGGGCATCAACACCTCGAATTCAAATTTTTTAAGGAACTAATTTGCCTAGACCGAAATCCAGCTCTAACTCCCAAACCGGGAACCCGATTAGAGTCCCTTCTTCTCCCACAAGTCAATCATGCCTAGGCAGTCGTGTGTACCAAGTTTCGTGCCAAACCGACGTCGTTTGGTGATTTTGGGGCGTCAACACCTCGAATTCAAGTTTCTTAAGGAACTAGTTTGCCTAGACCGAAATCCTACTCTAACTCCCAAACCGGGAACCCAATTAGAGCCCCGTCTTCTCCCACAAGTCTCTCGTGCCTAGGTGGTCGTGTGTGCCAAGTTTCGTACCAAACCGACGCCGTTTGGTGATTTTGGGGCATTAACACCTCGAATTCAAATTTCTTAAGGAACTAGTTTGCCTAAAGTGAAATCCGGCTCTAACTCCCAAACCGGGAACCCGATTGAAGTCCCGTCTTCTCCCACAAGTCTCTCGTGCCTAGGCAGTCGTGTGTGCCAAGTTTCGTGCTAATCCGACCCCGTTTGGTGATTTTGGAGCGTCAACACCTCGAATTCAAGTTTGTTAAGGAACTAGTTTGCCTAGAGTGAAATCCGGCTCTAACTCCCAAATCGGGAACCCGATTGGAGTCCCGTCTTCTCCCACAAGTCTCTCGTGCCTAGGCAGTCGTGTGTGCCAAGTTTCGTGCCAAAACGACGCCGTTTGGTGATTTTGGGGCATCAACACCTCGAATTCAAATTTCTTAAGGAACTAGTTTGCCTAGACCGAAATCCGGCTCTAACTCCCAAACCGGAAACCCGATTGGAGTTCCGTCTTCTCCCACGAGTCTCTCATTCCTAGGCGGTCGTATGTGCCAAGTTTTGTGCCTAACCGACTCCGTTTGGTAATTTTGGGGCGTCAACACCTCGACTTCAAGTTTCTTAAGGAACTAGTTGCCTAGACCGAAATCCGACTCTAACTCCCAAACCGGGAACCTAATTCGAGCCCCGTCTTCTCCCACAAGTCTCTCGTGCCTAGGCGGTCGTATGTGCCAAGTTTTGTACCAAACCGACGCCGTTTGGTGATTTTGGGGCATCAACACCTCGAATTCAAATTTCTTAAAGAACTAGTTTGCCTAGAGTGAAATCCGGCTCTAACTCCCAAACTGGGAACCCGATTGGAGCCCCGTCTTCTCCCACAAGTCTCTCGTGCCTAGGCGGTCATGTGTGCCAAGTTTCGTGCTAATCCGACCCCGTTTGGTGATTTTGGAGCGTCAACACCTCGAATTCAAATTTGTTTCTTAAGAGTGAAATCCGGCCCTAACTCCCAAATCGGGAATCCGATTCGTGTTCCGTCATAAATATAAATATAAATATAAATATAAATATAAGCAACTAAGCTTACCTCTATATAATGGTGTAGCAATGGGGCCCACCATTCTAATGCACAATATTTCAGGAAAACCTAGAACCAAAACAAAGCCAAACTCATCCAAGTACCAGAATTATGAGACATTTTCCCCCCCAAAAAATCTAGTATAATCATGATTTTCCAAGATCCCCCCTACATTTCCACAAGGATTTGTAGTTTATTTTAGTATCTTTGTAATCTATGGTCAAAGAGCCAAACTTTCAAGACTATACAAGTTCATCTCACATAAATGTTCACTATGTTCTTATAAATGTTAGATAGGTTAGATAGATTTGGATTGTACATGTTTAAATTTATTTATTTTTTTAAATGAATGCTAGACAATAGATATGTCAAAAATGTCTTAACAACCAATGAATTTAGTTCGAGGCCGTGAAGTGGTTTCCTTTTAATTTATGCCTATTAAGAGTAGGTTTACCCATATTAGTTTCTCTTTCTTAAAGGCTTCATTCTTTTTTTTTTAGGGTTTAGGCAAGGTAAGGAGACTTGAACTTGAGTCTCATTACTGAGGATATGCGGCCTAAGCCAATGGGATGTCCCCTAGGGGACTTCCTTAAGGCTTCAAATTTTGGAAATACTAGTGTCTAAAACTTTCAATTTGTATGGATAATAGAAGCTTAAAAGTAGATAAACAATATTTAAGAGTTATGATATGTTTTGCATGTAAAAAAAAAATTATATTAACAACACCAACAAAAGTCTGCACAACCATACTCCTTTTCAGAAAGCAGAGGGAAAAGAAACTGAGCTACCCATCACCAATCTCCAAAAGCAATGAACTATATAGTATGGTCAGAACTCCTCTATCCTTGTCCATCCCATGGAAATTTCAAGAACATAGACTCAATATTCAATTTCACTAGAAGATGCAATATTAAGCATATTGACAAAACTCACCTCACAACTTGGATAGGATAACCTTTTTGGCAACTAACCCGTAATGCCTCATTCATTTTATCAAACTTCTGATCCAATGACTGTCTTGTTCGTCCTTTTGTTTCCACTGAGGTCTCTTCCACCACTGTCCACAAATATATATGTATAGATAGATAGAGTTTAGATAGATAAAGAAATAGAAAATAGATCAACCTCAATGCATGCATGAAAAGAACAACAGAAATAGAAAGTATTTATAGTAGCACATGAATGATGTTTATGCCCAGCCATACAAAATTGGATTGTTCATCAATGAATAGCCTAACTTAGTTCTACCATTTAGATAAATCTTACTCTGCAAAATTTTTACAAGATAAACATCAATGTAAAGGCCAAATCAAGTGACAATGCGCCACTAATGACAAATATGCATGACTTAACAATAACAGCTTGTAAGAAAAAATGTTCATGAAGGAGCAACTTTGACACCAAAACCCAATGTATAGGGATGCTAGTGAAAATATACACATTGCCTATAATGGCCATTACTCAAACGATAACATATCTAATGCACCCATGAGCATACCTTCCTGTGTAGAGGAACCATTCACCGTGATCCTCATCGTCTTCATAGCCTCCAGAGAGTGCTACAGACTAAACCATTCACCCTGATTTCTGTCTGGGTCATTCTCTGCTAGAATTGGTTCAACATGGGGAAGACAGCAACACATTTTTAATCAACTAAACCTAATATCCCTAAATCATTTTCCCTAATTGAGAAAATAAACCTTTATAGCAGTGTAAAAGAAAAATATCCAAAATAAGTTGACAACTAAAAATCATCCGAAGAACCTAAACAAGCAGTCACACATACAGGTCATGTATATATATAGAACCAAAGCGATGAACTCAATATCAGAGAGAACACATATACACGTATATATATATATATATATCAAATAGATTTTGTGTATTGTTCACCCATGAGCGAGATCTGTTTTATAAGTTACAAATCTGAGCGAGATTTGGATGTTGTACCCATGAGTTTGTGTAATATATATATATATATCTATATATAATAAAAACTTACAAATATGAGCAATCGATTGAGAGTGAGGGTTTCTAAGCTTCAAATCGAATAGGTTTCTGAGCGAGAGAGAGAGAAAGAGGGCGGTAACAGAGCTGATGGCAGCGGCGCGGTAGTCACAGTGGCAGTAGCGGTGGTGTCGGAGGCAGAGGGGAGAGAGAGAGGAAGTGTAACCGTGTATGGTTTGGATCGTATATGATGTGGAAGATTGGATCAAGTGTGGAGCAGTCTGTAGAGGTTTGATCTGTTGATGATGATGAGTAGAAGATTAGGGTTTCTGGTTTTGGGATTGAAGTGTTGTATCGTCGAGAGAGATACAGGGAGGAAGAGAGAGAGAGAGAGAGAGATACATGAAGGATTGATCGATGATATGGCTCGACGCCGTCGTTTGCCTTACTTACAGTCGCGCGTGTGAGAGAGAGAGAGAGAGAGAGAGAGAGAGAGAGAGAGAGAGAGATGGGGATTTTTGTGGTTCAAAAATTAGGGATTTGAGATTTGGGGATTTTTGGTTGAGAGGGAAAAATGAGCGCCAATCAGATTTTGAGTTTTTTTTTTTTTTTTTGGTAACGTTTACATTTTTTGTTTATGTTTACAAAAATTTTATAAATTGGTTTTTGTTTATTTTTAAAAAAACATAAATTACAAACGTATTTGGTTTGAACAAAATGTTTAAAAAAATTTAAAAACATAAACTAAAAAACATGTTTGTCTAGGCCTAAAATATTTATATTTATTTTTTTATTATTTATGACGACGGGATCATACACATTATAATTGGGAAAAAAAAATTAATTGAAAAAAAATATTTGAAAAGAGATGAGAGAGATAGAGAAGAGAGATGAGTGAGAGAGATAGAGAAGGGAGATGAGTGAAAAAGAGAGAGAAGAGAAATGAGCAAGTGACACAGAGAGAAAGAGAGACCCATTTCATTTTTTGACTTTTTCCTCTTTCAACAACAATGGGCTCAGAGAAAGAGATGGATGTGATTGAGAGAAATGAACGATTGAGAGAGAAGAGAGATGAGTGAGAGATAGAGACAGAGAGAAAGAAAAAAAGAGAGAGATAAACAAGATGAGCGAGAGATAGACAAAGAGAAAGAGAGCGAGCAAAAAGAGATGAACAAGAGATATAGAGAGAGTAAGAGGGAGAAGAAAGATAAGCAAGAGAGATAGAGAGAGAGGAGATGGAGTGGTAGTGGTAGAGGAGATGGAGTGGCAGTGATGGAGGAGAGGTAATAGTAGTAGTAGTAGTAGTGGTAGCAGTGGTGGTAATAGTAGTGGAGCGGTAGCGATGGTGGTAGTAATGGTAGTCGTAGAGGTGGAGTGGCAACAGTGGTAATAATGGTGGTAGTGGAATGACATTTGCAGTAGTGGTGAAGATAGTAGAGAAGATAGGTAGTGAGAGAGAGATGAGTGAGAGACAGATAGAGAGATAGAGACAGAGTAATGAGCGAGAGAGAGACAAAGTGGTCGCTAAAAGTGCATTTTCTTGTAGTGGAGAGCTCGGTAAATAGAGAAGAGGGAAAGAAAAGAGTGAGCAAGATGAACACAATGGGGAAAAGAGACAGACAGACAGACAGACACAGAGAGAGAAAAGAAAGAGAGAAGAGTGAGAGACAGATAGACAGACACAGAGAGAGAAAGAGATATATAGAGAGAGAGAAAGAGAAAGAGATAGAGACAGACAGACAGATAGAAAAATAGAGAGAAACAAGAGATGAGCGAGAGATAGACAAAGAGAAAGAGAGCGAAAAGAGATGATCGATAGAAAGACATAAAAAAAGAGAGAGAGAGAGAGAGAGAGAGAGAGAGAGAGAAAGAAAGAGAGAGAGAGAGGGAAGAAATATGAGCGAAAGAGACAGAGAGAGAGATAGAGAGAAGAGAGATAGGCGAGAGAGATAAAGAAAGAAGAGAGATAAGAGAGATAGAGATATGAGCGAGATAGAGAGAAAAGAGATGAGCGAGAGACAAAGAGAGAGACAGAGACAAAGACAGGTAGACAGAAAAGAGTGATGAGTGCGAGAGAGAAAGAGAAGAGAGAGAGAAAGACAAAAAGAGAAAGAGATAAAAAGTGAGAGACAGAAAAAGAAACAGAGAGAGAATAGAGATGAACGAGAGAAACGGAGAGAGAAGAGTGATAAGCAAGGGAGACATAGAGAGAAGAGAGATAAACGAGATAGAGAGAAGAGAGATGAGCGAGAGAGACAGAAAGAAATGAGAGATGGGAGAGATAAGAGAAAGAGACAGAGAGAGAAAAGAGATGAGAGAAGAGATAAATGAGTGAGAGATAGAGAGAGAGAGACAGATACACAGACAGACAAAGAGAGAAGAGTGATGAGTGAGAGAGAGAAAGAGAAGAAAGAGTGGAAGATGAAAAAATGGGTGAAAAGAGATAGACAAAGAGAGAGAGAGAGAAAGAGAGAGAAAAAGAGCAAAAAGAGATAAACGAGAGAGACAGAGAGAGATGAGCAAGAGAGATAGAGAGAAGAGAGACAAAGAGATGAGAGAGATAGAGAGAAGAGAGATGGGCGAGAGACACAGAGAGAAAGAAAGAGATAAACAGACAGAGAAGAGTGATGAGTGAGAGAGAGAAAGAAAAGAGAGATAGAAATACATAGAGAAAGAGAGAGACAGACAGATAGAGAAGAGTGATGAGTGAGAGAGAGAAAGAGAAGAGAGACAAAGAGATAGGAAGATGAAAAAAATAGGTGAAAAGAAAACTGTTCAAAAGAGTAAGACGACGTCGTTTTTTTTTTTTTTTTTTTTTTGTGACAGAAAAATACCGTTGCATTTATTTAAACCATTTTATGACTATATATATATGAAGCCGTCTCAAAGCCACAATATATATATATATATATTTTTTACTTTTTTTTTTTTTTGCAACGGTACCTATTATAGTCGCAAAAAACTTTTTTTTTTTTTTTTTTTTTTTTGCGACTGCAGTTGGTGCCGTCGCAAAAACTTTATTTTTTTGCGACAGCAATCTCTGTCGTCGCAAATACTCTATTTTTTTTTGCGACAGTAATTTCTGCCGTCGCAAATACTCTCTTTTTTCGTGACAGCATTTTATGCTGTCGCAAATACTCTATTTTTTGCCACGGCAAGTTGTGCCGTCTCAAAAAGTCACATTTTTTTGCGACGGCAAATGTGCCGTAGCAAAAAGTTTCATCTTTTAAGCCCCCTTTTCTTGTAGTGCTCTTCCCCCATCGTCTTCACTCAAAATTGCTTTGCCCAAAATTAAATCCACAATGTCGATGTTGAATCCACGACGATGAGCTACTCTAGAATCCATCAAAGTTCAAGCCCAAGTTCCCCGGAATCCAACGAAAAATACCTCTCTTTTGTGAATGAAATAATAAAAACAAACCCCTTGATGATGTCAATATGAAACTCATAGATCCATCGATCACTTTCAAATTGTTGGTGAAAATACCAGAAAAATTATATTTTATTAATAAATAATGCAAAGAAAATGAGATACAAATAGATCAGACTAAGGCACAGATATCTCATTTTCTTTACGGAGATCAAGCCAACTGTGGTAGAAAGAACCCAAATACCAATATAGCAGTCACGAAATTATGACTTGTCCCCTCCAGGATACAACAGCCTGATCATTTGTCATATGGTTCAGATCAACTCTACACAAGATGGTGAACCCAAAGTGTCACGACCCAAACCCGCCCCTATGGGTTTAGCACCGTAACCGGCCAGTAATCCGAGATTACCAAAGGCCTACTGAACAGTAAGACCGTAAAACAGAGTACAGGGGCATGGCGGAAGCCAATACAGTAATAAAACAATGTCTAATGAGCTGTGACAGTCTGTATGCCAAAAAGATTTTTCGTGCATATAAACATTCAGTACAGAACAGTTATGCACAATATTTACAATCATTCACTACAGGGGGTTAACCCCTACTAAACAGTACAGTACAGTCTATACGGTATTACAAAAATGGTACAGTGACAGACGGGGAAGTAAAAACGCCCCTAAGCCCTGGCTTGGCAGGCTCGGAACCTCGCAGTGAGGCACATTGGTTGGCTTGACAAAACTGGGACTCTGCCCCGACGCTTCTAGCTTTGATCCGGTGCCTGTACACCTACATATATATATGAGCAGTGAGCTAAAGCCCAGTGAATAACATAATGCGTAAAGAGGTTTTAGAATGAATGTCCTTACAGTGTAGTAATGAAAACAGCTCATTAAATCAGTATATCAGTTACTCAGTACAGTAAATAGTCATATGTGGTACATCCATTAGCATAACAGTAAACAGTAGGTCTTAAGAGACCGAACAGTAGTGATGGCCATCAATCAGTAAACAGTAGTGGTTCCACGAGGGAACCGACAGAGATCTCTGTAACAGTAACAGTAACAGTAAACAGTAGGTGCTAAGGATGCCACAGTACAGTTCAGAATATAGGATATACATTCATTTAGTAAAACAATATCAGTTCAGTAAACAGTTCAGTTCAGTATTCAGAAGATAATCATTTTGAACATAACTTTACACAATCGTTACTCACAGAGTTCTGGGCTACAGTAGGCTAGAGCGTGTCTCCCTGGAATGCCAACCCTATACAGTACAGAATGAACACACACTAAGCTACACAATTGGGAAAGACAGTAATCTAATCCCTAATTTGCCTTGGTGTGTTCTACATCTATATCCTCATTAAGATGTCTTAAACTGGGCCTAAGAATGCCTAGGATGAAATGAGGATGCAAAGATGTGCTTAGAAAACATTTTCAGAATTTTCAGTGAAACAGGGTTCCGCTCGAGCGCAGGTTTCCCCGCTCGAGCGGACAAGGAAACAAAGGTCCTCGCTCGAGCGTCCACATCCCCGCTCGAGCGGACCAAAAAGTACTGGATAGGTGAAATCTCCGCTCGACGCCCGCTCGAGCGTGTCACCCAGTCCTCCGCTCGAGCGCAACTCACTCCGCTCGAGCGGACTGATGCACAGTGTAAGATGCTGGGAGCTCGATTTTCCCGCTCGAGCGACACTTCCCCCGCTCGAGCGGACGACCAAAATCTGAAAATTCCAGATTTGAGTTCCAAGCTTAAAACTCAAGTTTGATGCTCCAAATCCAATCCTCTTGGGCCAATTTTCTGGAAAACATAAGTAAACTCATAGAATAACATGTTACAAAGGTCAATTTGAGAAATCAAGGCCCAAGGGTGTTTCAATTAAACTCATTTTCAAACCCATTTTTCATGAACATGCATGAACATGCTACAAGGTGACATGCATGAGATTAACTCAAATCAAAGCTTCCAAAACATGCTCTATTGAGCTCATTTTTTGCAAAACAAGTTGAAAACATGAACTTAAGCTTATTTATAAACATGTATGTGACAATTTGCCATGAAATCAACTCAAAATTCATCAATACACACATGCATGCATAAAATGGGCTACAATACAACATTACAAGCCATAAATTGGCTCTAGACTTCAACTTAACTCTAAATCATGCAAGAGTCTAACAAAATTGCAAATAAAAGGGTAGTTATTCTACCTTAGGTCTTGTATTCAAGGTTTAGGAGCTCAATTGGCAACTACACTTCAATTTCCTTCAAGTTCCCAAACAATGCACAAGGTTGAAGCCAAAATCTCCCTCAATTCTCTCCATCTCTCTCTATAGTCGGTTGTAGGCAACAAATGGTTGATGAAATGTGCTTTGTGATCAAGTGTAAGGCTCAAAAGTATGTGTAAGATAATGGGCCACTAAGTGGCAAAATTGTAATTAATGCAACTCATGTAATTGGCTTATTTTAATCTAATTTTCTCATCCTAAATCACATTTCAGACAAGTACACCATAAAATCACATAAATTCTCATGATTATAACTCACTAATCAATTTCTAGTTCGGCCGCCGATAAGGCCTTCAATTAACAGTTTAAACATAGAAATTGAACAGATAATCATACAGTCAACAGATAGAATTACAATTCAAACAGATACAGGCAATCAATTCAGTTTCAGATTTCAGTCAGTCAGTTCAGTGATCCAGTCAGTTCAATTACCAATCATAATCATTCTCAGTTTAGCAGTAATCGGTAATTAATCGGTAAGCAGTATGAGGGTTGTTACACAAAGCTTCACCAAGAAAAAACACCCTTCTTTGGCTAGTAATCTCTCAAGTGTAAAAAATAGTTAGTTTAGAAAAGAGTAGATGAGAGGAACAATTTATAGGCTATTAGGACCTTACAAATTACACCAAAAAAAATAATGACCATTAACTCACCACCAACCCTATGACCTTCCAATTAATTTTCATTCATGAACAAAACAAAAGGTCATCAAAAAATAATGAATCTCCATTCACCAAACAAAATGAGATTCATGAATAAGACAAAATAATATACATGAATAAGACAAAAGGTCATATTAAAAAAAAAATAAATAAATAAAAGATATTAAAATGGTACAACACAAATCATCAAGGAAACCAATATATAAACACCCTCAAATATAGAAAACCATGGTAGTTATCCTCTGTGAGGATTTGGACGGGTTCAACCCTAAAAACAGCAAACGGCGCACTTTATAGTAAACAGAGTCACGAAAACTGCTAATGCATACACTTTACCGCTCGAGTGATGAGACCGAAAGGCAGTCCTCACATAAAGGCCAATTACTTAAGCGCAACATCTGCTGCTCAAGTAGTGAAATATGTTTCCCAGAAGTTCAATTTCTAGTTAGAGATACTGGATGATCCACGTTACTGCTCGAGTGTACGCAAGACCGCTCAAGCGGTCAAATCACTTTGACTTTCTTTTTAGCTTGATCTCTGTACATTAGTTAGCGAAGTAGCAAACAAGAAATACTCAAGGTACGAAATATCAATACAAACTCCTCTACACAAGCACAACTTAGGTTGGATTTGCATTCAAACACTCTCAGTCTCACTGAAACAAAATAGCGAATAAAATTAAATTAAAAGGAGTTTTGTCAACTAGTGCGAATTACAAAAACTTAACAATCACCTTGCCCTCTAAATTAAAAAAACTATACAAATATCCATAAATTATAAACATGTACAAATTGAACTGTCAATAGAAGGAGTCAAAATAAAATATACCAATAGTTTAGAAGGTCTATTTATACATTTTGTAGTTTAGGAGGACAAAATGATATTTTTCAATAGTTTAGGGATTCATTTATACACTTTTGTAATTTAGGGAGTCAAAAAAATACTTCTTCATAATTTAGACAATTTCTATATAAATAACCCTTAAAAATATAACAAAAATAATAATGACACATATTCACCCTCCCTGATCCCCCCCTCCCTCGCGGAATCCGGATCCTCCGTCGCACTCCCCTGTAGCTCTTTCCTGTCGCCCTCCAAAACGACGTCGTTTTGGAGGGTTTTTTCTTTTCTTTTCTTTTCTTTTCTTTTCTTCTTCTTCTTCTTCTTTCTTTATTTCCAACACTCCTATGTCTCTCTCTCTCTCTCTCTGATAACTCTCTCTCTCTCCTCATTTTCAAATTGCAAATTGAATAGGAGAGAGGAGCAACAATCATCGACCCTTCTTATTCTTCTTCTTTCTCATTTTGATTTTCCCCTCTGGTTTCTGGGTCTCCAGATCTGCCTCTCTGCTTCATCTTTTTTTTACCTACAAACCCAAAAACTAAAATCAAATTTCATCATCATCATCAAACCCAAAATAATTTCAAACCCAGAATAATTTCTCTGCTTCATCTATTTTTTTACCCACCCAAAATTTCAAACCTAAGAACTAAAATCAAATTTCATCATCATCATCGAACCCAGAATAATTTCAAACCCAGAATAATTTCATAACCATCATCAACAACAATAACTAAAAAAAAAAAAAAGAGAGCAGAATAATTTCTAGGTTTGAAATTGATGATGAAAGAGCAAAAAAAGATGAAAACAAAAATAATTTCATCTGATGTGCTTTTGGCAAACCAAGAATAATCAAAACAAAAATAATTTCATCTTATGTGCTTTTTGCCGCCCTCCAAAACGATACTTTTTTTTTTTTTTTGGCCCGTTCTTGTTTTGCTTTCCCCCTTTTCGTTTTGAACCCTAGCCTCTGAGAGAGAGAGGCGATCTGGGTTTGATTTCTCATGGGTTTGATTTCTTAGGTTTTCTGAAGCTCCAAAGATGAATAAGAAGATTGAACACAGCACCTGAAATCGCCGAAAGTTCTAGAACCAGAAATCGATCGCAAAAAAAAAATAAAAAATGGGAAGATCCTCCACCACTTGATGGGTTGTGTGGTATAATTCTTGTTCAGACAAATCACAAACTTCACAATAAACTTCAAAAACAGAGATGGCAAAAATCCCCAAAAAATAAAAAGAATCAAGAAATGAAAGAATTTAAATAGAATTGAAAGAGACCCAGAAAATGGGTTTTGTGAAGAGAGAGAGAGAGAGAGTGGTGAGTTGTGGTGTTGTTGGGTATGTGATGTGTTGGTGCCTCTCTCTGTGTTGTGAAGAAGAAACGGCCTCAACAACCGAAACCCATCAGCAGAAAGAGAGAGAAAGAAAGAAAGAAAGAAGAAGAAGAAAAGAAAAAAAAAAAAAAAACCCCCTCCGAAACGACGTTTTGGAGTGCGACAGGAAAGAGCTGTAGGGGAGTGCGACGGAGGATCCGGATTCCCCCCCTCAATTCTCTCTCTAGACATCCCCTTCTATTTCTTTTTCCCAAGTTTATTTCACTTTGAAAATAACAAATCTTTTAACTACCAGTTATATTACAAACTCAGATTTAATTGTTCAAAAATTATCTAAAATTATTTCAGATTTATTTTATACATAAATCTCACACTACACAAATTTAATTTCAACCACATAATTTTATTTTGGAGTAAATTTGAGATTTATACATCTGGGTCATAGGCTTATTTTTTAACTATTGCTACATCATTGGAGGAAATACAAAACAAAAATAGTTTATCAATTTTTTAATAACAATTTTATCATAAATAAGTTCTATATGTGAAGGCTTCATTTGGTTTAATTTTTAAATTAACTTTTGAATAGAAAAATCAAAAAACATGTTTAGTTTACCATTTTTGAAAATTATTTTCAAAATTAATCAGTGTGTTTGGTTTCAATTTTCTGAATTTATTTTTTTTTAAATTGAGTTTTTTGTTTTTCGTATTTTTTTTTTATTTTTAGTGAATATTTTTAAAATTGTAAGCATTTTTTTTTTACTTTTTTAAATGCACCTTACTTAGAAGTCTAAAAAGTAAATATTTGTAAAAAAATTAATAAATACACAAGAATATGAAAAATGTACTGAATTCTCATATATATATATATATTTTTATATTTTTGGCATTTAGTGAGTTTTCTAAAGTTTTTTTTTTCATAAATATTATACTTTTAAAGTATATTTATATTAAGTGTATCTAATTTTTTTTTAAAACATTAAAAAAATCATTGAAAGCAAAAAAATACGAAAAATAAAAAATTTTTAATTTTTTGAAAAGTGAATCTTCAAAATCCAAACTAAACAAGCTGATTTTTTCTCTCTCTCTTTTTTATTTTTATTTTTACACATTAATCAATCATTTTTTCTTTACTCTCTCATTTTCTCACATTCTACACATCAATTAATCAAATTTTCTCTTATACTTATCTATTCAACTATAAAATAAAATAAAAATTACAAATCATTTCAAAATTATTTTCAAAATTCATAACTAAATAAATTTTCAATTTTTAAAATTTTTTTCAAAACTAATTTCAAAATTAAACAAAACGGCGCACAATTTTTTGAAATGATGTCCAACTGTAAACTCCGAAGCAACCTTATTTCATGGAAATGGATTTGATTAGCGCCAAACAAACCTCCCGCTACATATTCAAACGACCTCAGAATCTTCTCTCCAAAGCTTCTTTCAGCGCTCCACAAAATTCAAAATGTCCAACCAATTACCCAAACTACCCTTCATTTCATAATTCCCTCCAAATTCTCTCTCCAAATATTTCACTGCCCCAAGCCCATTCTCGTCATTTCACAAAACCCCCAAAACTGAATTCCCCAAAATACCCCTCATCTTCATTCCCCCGCAAGCTTCGTCTCCAAAAATTTTCAAATCCCCCGCTAAACCCTTCTCCATCTCTATATAAGTCTCTTCCATGTCTTCTCTCTTCATTGTCAACCCAACACAACCCCTCATTTTCTCTCAATTTCAATTAAACCCCCCAAAACACTCAAATCTCTTTCAAAAATGCCTTCGTTCCCCATTGAACCCCTTCTCGCTCCCAACCCAGATCGCTTCTGTATGTTTCCAATCCAGTACCCACAAATCTGGGAGATGTACAAGAAGGCCGAAGCATCGTTCTGGACTGCCGAGGAGGTCGATTTATCACAAGATCAACGACACTGGGACGAAACTCTATCTGCCGATGAGAAGCATTTCATCACCCACGTCCTCGCTTTCTTCGCCGCCTCTGATGGAATTGTATTGGAGAATCTCGCCGGAAGGTTCATGACGGAGGTCCAAGTCGCCGAGGCGAGAGCTTTCTACGGATTCCAAATTGCCATCGAGAACATTCACTCGGAGATGTACAGTCTCTTGCTCGAATCGTACATCAAAGACCCGGCCGAGAAGCATCGTCTCTTCCACGCTATCGAGACGATCCCATGCGTCGAAAAGAAGGCGAAGTGGGCAATGAAGTGGATCGACGGTGGAGAATCGTTCGCGGAGCGAATCGTGGCGTTTGCTTGCGTCGAAGGGATCTTCTTCTCCGGCAGCTTCTGCTCGATCTTCTGGCTCAAAAAACGAGGCTTGATGCCTGGACTCACCTTCTCGAACGAGTTGATTTCGCGCGACGAGGGTTTGCACTGTGATTTCGCTTGCTTGATCTACGAGTTGCTGACTCAGAAGCTGAGTGAGGAGCGAGTTAAGGGAATCGTTGCTGATGCGGTGGAGATAGAGAGAGAGTTCGTGTGCGACGCTTTGCCGTGTGGACTGGTGGGAATGAACGGTGATCTGATGAGTAAGTATATTGAGTTTGTGGCTGATAGGCTTTTGGGGGCTTTGGGATATGGAAAATTGTATGATGCCCAGAACCCATTTGATTGGATGGAGCTGATTAGTTTGCAAGGGAAGACTAATTTCTTTGAGAAGAGAGTTGGGGAGTACCAGAAGGCTTCTGTGATGAATAGCTTGAATGGAAATGGTGGGCTTCATGTCTTCAAGCTTGATGAAGATTTCTAACTATTTTTTGTATTTTTTTTTGGGTAATTCTTGTATTTGTTTTTTTAGATGTGAAAGTTTGTTCAACTGTGTTTGTTTGTTGGCTGGTCTGATATGTGTTTAATCTTCAAATTAAATGAATATATAAGGGAAAAGAAAGAATCTTAAGAAAATTTTCAAGTGGTTGTGTTGATTTGCTTGGACAAGATTAGTGACAATGTATTACAGGGTTAAGGCATAATGACATATCAAAAATGGTAAGAATGAGAATTAGCTCTAATGACAAATTGTTGGGCCTAATTGCAATATTTAGTTGTTTGAGATGTGAATTGATTTTTTAAATTTTTGATTATTTTAGTTTGGAGTTAAAAGTTTTATTTGGGATGAATTTTCTTTATTTTTTTAATTTTTGTAACAAAAATAAAATAATTATAATTTGAATGTAATATTTTATTTTATTAATTTTTTAGTTTATTTTGTATTTTTGTGATTATTTTAGTCTTAAATTGTTATGCACTCGTTTGGCATAATGGTTGGATTAGTTTTTTGACTAAAATAATTTCAAAAAAACAAAATAGATTAAAAAATAATGAGATAAAATATTATACTTAAATTATACTCCAATTATTTATTTATTTTTTTTTATAAAAGTTAAAAAAAATTTAAAAACTTATTCTAAAATGATAATTTTTAATCCAAAGTAAATAGTTAAAAAGTTAACTCATATTCCAAATGAAGTTTATACCAAACAAGTGCTGAGTTAGACTTTATAATTAAGAATTTTTCTTATGTTATGTGAGAAAGATTTTAATAATTGAGTGGATGACATACAACTGTTGTAAGAGCGGATGTTTTTTTTTCGAAAAAGAATGGTGTAATTGTATTAACTATACCTTTGTTTATTGAATGTGATAAAGCTTATAAAGCAATAAGCTACAAAGCACAATTATCTTGTTTACTATAAACAAAATTGATAGTGTGAGGGTTTGAATTAATAGTGTTTGAGTACTACCAAGGCATTGCTTGCATAATTTTGATTTTTTTTTTTTTTTAACAAATTAAAAGTATTTAATATATCTTTTAATTGGTAAATTTTTAAAAATAAAAATTTAGCATGAGAATTGTGTATGAGCAATTCAAATAGGGTTTTTTTTAAAAAAAAAACCTTATTTGAATTTTTTAATTTTTTTAAAAAAAAAACCCTATTTGAATTTAATTTTTTTTTTTTTTTAAAGATTTGAGAGCTTATTCAAATAGGGTTGGTTAGATAGTTTAATTTTTTATGCAATGCGAGCTTGATCCAACCGAAAAAAGGAAAGAAGGTTTTTGGAATGACCAAGGCATGGTGCCCAAAACAACTTGTGGGCTAAAACTTGTTGGGTCAACAGGCCATTTTTGTGGGCTAATGAGTTGAGCTCCAGCACAAGCCTCATATGGGCCTTGTCAGCCCACTTGGATACAGGTTTGGGCCAGATAAAAGCTTAATGGGCTGGGCAAGCGTCAGTTGGGCAATAGACTTTTGGGTTAAATGATGATGAGCCTTTAGAGGATGTTCCTATCCTCTGACTAAGAAAAAAATTGTAAGATTGCATTATCACTACAGCTTTGTAGAATTAGTGGGCTGCTGGTGCCTCAAAGACCAAAAACATGTTGATTCAAAGAATTAATCACAATTAACAATTCACTCAATGTGCATTGGATGGCCAAGCTGATAAAACAGTGCAAAGGATCTACACTATTAATTCACCATTAACATAATTATGTAACATGTTTAGGTCACAATATGCAAATTCAATCACTTGTATTGTTTTTTAAGATATGAATGGCAATTTGTCCTGTCCTGCCCCAATAAGCAAATGTGAGGGGATAAGAAAATGAGGAGGGGATAGGATTTGTTTCCCTTTTTCCTTGTTTTTTCACCTCCAACCCAAGTATATTAATAAAATACCTTTATATGTATGTATAGTCATGCATAATTTAATTTGTTAAATATAATAATACTAAAACACCTCTTCATGTATTTCTCTTCTTATCTCCCATCAATATTTTTTAATTTATAAAAAAAAAAAAAAAAAAAACTATTTTCATCAATAGTTATTTCTTATGTCATGTCATCTTTTCCATTTATATTGTCATTTTCTTAGAGTACAAAATTATCTTTACTATTTTACTTTTCCTACCATTCTCTTTCTCGATTTTCCCCACTCTGATAAGAAACAGCACATAAATGGGACACTACAAATCTAATTCTTCCCCATTGCTATTTCCATTTTTGAATTAAGAGCTTTATTTAAAGGGATCAATCCTAATGTACGAGATTTTTGTCAATATTAGATTTGGAGAAGGTCAGATGCATGTAACCCTACCATCACGTGCAAAGAAATTAGATAGACAATCAAATTGCAATTGGGCAACCTTATCACTGCCCTAAGGCCGGCCTTCATTGAGAAATTGAGTCGATTGTAATATTTCAACAACAAAATCATGTTGTTTTGTCTTTATTTTCTTACTTCAATTTGCATACGAGGAAAATGGTGGGGGCACTCATCGTCCCTCCACTTTGACTTGTGCATTCTCATTATAAGCTTTATGGGTTTTTTTTGCATATATGGGGACCCAAAAGCCACAAACACCACAAACATTTGTTAGTTGGAGGGCATGATAAATAAATCATTGTCCAAAAGTGACTATCACTCCCTCAAATGGACCTTCTTTAGGGCAGTGACTTTAAAAATGTTACTTTAAGTCATCTAAAACCTAACTCTCTCTCTCTCTCTCTCTCCAAATGAAAATAAAAAATGGAAAAAAAAAAACTTCAAGCCTCCCAACCTCTCACATGCTACCTTGCCCACCTCACTGCCTCCTAACCCTACATCTACAACTTTTCTTCCTTAAAGCTACCTTTCATATGTGAATTTTATGGGCAGCATCTTAGAGACAAATGCATACCAACAACTTATCCATTGGGCCCTCTTATCGCTCCGGTGTGACCATTCTGAGTCCCATCTCTCTATACATTCACAATAACAAGAAAAAAGTATTTTGCAACGATTCCAAAAAACTCACAAAAAAAGTGTGAAACAATTTTTGCCAAGTTATCTAGAACTATTCTAAAATTTCGTGGTGAATTCTCTCTAAACTTTTTTGGTGATAGACTGAGAAATCATCGCGGAAAGTTACCTTTTAGTGATTAATTTTTCCGAACATTACTAAAAATGATCGTTGAACGGGTAATTTCTTGTAATTGGGATTTGTGACTATGTTTAGTTGTATCCGACTATCCCTGCCTAGATTCACACAAGTGAAGGAAAGGCAACATTCTAAATCTTAATTACACTAGTTAAATATTTACAACAATATCTTTAGTTAGTATAGAAATTATTGTATGACATACAACAAATGCATACCAATTATGAAAGAAAAGAATCAATAAGGATCACCTTTTCTTCTAAATTACTATCAAGTCCTATTAACTCTTAGTTTGAACAGTGCAGCACTATTTTTTTAATAACTTTTTCCAAAATAATTCAAAACTTCATAATACCATATTTTATTTGAGTTTTAACCTTCAACAAGTATACTTTTTATGTGTGCAGATTAATTACCTCTGGAACAACCTTAAAAAGTTTTTTAAAGGTGACTTTCATGTTCATATGGATTAAACAACTTTATGAAGAGTCATTTGCAAAAACACATTACAAGAAGGGGACAATGACTTCCCAACTTTGTTCATGAGTTGCAAGACAAGCTGTTCCATGTGGGTATCTTATTGATGGTCAACAACACTAGCTCCTAAAACAAGGCTAAATGCCTATGTCCCTTAAAATGTTGATAGTAAGAATAAGTTTAGGGATATAAAATTGGTCACAAAGCTGAAGATATAATGGATATGAATGGACATGATTTTTTAAAAGTGGATCCCATCAAAAAAAAATTTCATTAATGAATATTCTGTATTTGATTTATGTGTTTATAGCAAAACTATACATACAATGAAACATGTCAAATTTGATTGAAAAAAGTCATAAAATAATAAACATGTGGTGCCGTTACTAAAGCATATAATATGAAACATGGATTGAGACCGAGGGTGGCCTAGTGGTTGAGGGGTCTCTTTCCTTAGCCTTAGGCCCAATTCGAGTCTCATAAGCTGTATTGCAATATTCCATTCCTCTTCCCCTAAGACATGTATAAAATTGTTTATCGTATTTGGCAAAACTAGTACTGATATATAAATATGATTTTTTTACACAATTTTCATCCAAATTGAAATGAGTTTCTTGGAGTGTCTTCATTTTCAATGGAAACACCCACCATTGTTACCATAATTTTAAAAATGTCATTAACACATCATTATGAATGTGTTCTATGTACAAACTTCTTATTTGTAAATCATTTTTTTTTAAGAGAGGGGGGAAAGAAGAGTTAATGGACATATGGTAGAATTTCATTATTTATTGGAATACAATAAAAGAAATGTTCTCATTGTGTCCCCATGCAAGGCAACTAACATGCATCACAAATGCCATAAGTGGTCATGGTACTTGGGCTTGTGGCTTGAATCAACTGTGAACTATGAGTTCTATGAAAGAACAAGTTAATTTATATTAATGAACTAATGACGCTGTATTTAGATTATAAATTTAAGTTGAAATTGTGTACAAAGAAATGTACATTCATAAAAATAGAAGAAATTTTTTGTCATTTTTCCTTTCTCTCCACAAATTATTACCCAAATACAAATACAATTTAAATTGTGAATCATGCAACTTTTTATAAAACATATAAATATAAGAAAAGAAATTTTTTGGAACAAAAGGTGGAGATGGCCGAGTTGGTCTAAGGCGCCAGATTAAGGTTCTGGTCCGAAAGGGCGTGGGTTCAAATCCCACTCTTCACAATCTTTTATATTATTATCTTTTTATCATTTTTTGTTTTTTGTTTTTTGTTTTTGTTTTGATCTTTTTATCATTTTTTGTTTTTTGTTTTTGTTTTGTTTCTTAAATGTTGTCTTCTTTCTTTGAAACTCTCATTGTTGTTTCTTCATTATTGTCTAATATTATCCATTACTTTTTAAAGATTGTCATTTATAATTTATAGAGTTTGTAGTTTGGCCCAATGCATCCTCAACCCGACTTGACTGTGATATAAAATTTAATTTGATTTATTTCTTCGAATTGATAGTTGATGCATAAGAGCTCACTTTCTCTTTCACCCAATAATGATTTTGAGCAACCAAATATACTACGTGAATCACAACGCGTCATAGAACGCGTTACCACTTAGACCTGCCAACTTTGGCGCGAGACATGCTGAGATTTTTTTTTTTTTTTTTTTTTTTATATGCTAAATATTTGACATGGGAAAGAGGAAAGACCATAGATTTTGACATTTACACGAATTATCTTTTCCTACTTTTTTTTTTTTTTCTCCCTTCAATTTTTATGTTATTTTGTTTTTCATAGGCAGGAGTTGAATATTATAAAAGATGATATTAATGTCATTACGGAACGATTGCATTCGTAATTCATGAAAATTGAACTAATGTCTAAGATTATCGATTTATCAAACAAAAAGCACATATGTACTCCAATGCTGCCATCCTAAGCATTAAGTCATTCATGTCGTTGTTGAAGGCTCTATTTTTCGATATTAGGTTAAACCCTTAATAAATAAATATATAAAATTCCTTATCCAAAAAGTAATAAAAAAAACTTGTCAAAATGAATAGCAAAAAGAAACATTTCATTGTGCAGAAAAACTAATAAATCATTCGTTGTCTAAAGGCTCTCAATGGTAAAGTTTGACAAAAGATTTTTATTTTTATTTTTTATTGTGTCCATAAGGTTCTTGATAATAAAGGCTTGAAAGAATACTCCTTGTCTCAAAGTTCAATAAAAATCAAAATTTTATTGTCCAAAGATCTAATTTTTATTGAATTATAAATAATAAAAAAAATTTCATTATGCAAAAGTATCTAATAGTAAAGGCTATGAGTAGGTCCGAATTTGAATTATAAAAATTGAAAAGAAAAATGAATTTACATTGTACAATTGTAATTTACAAAATTTATTTAAATGTAACAAAAGGCCTCTATTAAACTTTTACCTTAGGCTTCATTGAGAATTGGGCCCCTAAATTGTATTCTTCTAAATTTGGATAAAAATATAAAAGTAGTACTATTTTAATTAAAAAGTAGAATCATTTTTTTAATTTAATGATATGATAGTCTATCAGGCTATTTAAGAAATTTTTTTTTTCATCTTTTTCATAATTATCAACTAATTATCTCTATTATACATCACTAAATCTAGAAAGTAAGTATAAAAAATATACTTATATATCATTTTTTAAAATACAAAAATAGTTATTAAACCTGACATTCTCTTTATCAACATCCATATGTTGAAAGCAAATTGGTTTACAATTGTTGAAAAAAGGGCAAATCACACCACATTAATATATGATAAACATTATAAATATTAATAATTAAAATTATAAAATTTACCATGAAATTGTAATATTTTTTTGCTGGCACCATTGAATAGTAATTTTCTATTGAAAAAATGTAAATTTTGAGTTGATTAAAAAATTGAAACTATTTTTCAAAGTCGGTGAAAATCAAATTTATTTGATTGGAAAATATATTTGAGTGAAAAATATTTTTTAAACTAAAGTTTATCACTACTATTTTTTGTTAGAAAATGGCTTTGAAAAATCGTTATTTTTTATTAACTTTGAGTATTAATTAAGGTAAGACCCAAACATTATTTTTGACGTTTCTAGTTAGGAACATGTTTAATGCTGCGTAGTGAATAAATTCGTGTATTTGGTTGCTCAAATCCTTTTCCTGTGAGTGAGCCGCACAGGCATATCTAAGTATGTGGTACTGTCAGTGTAGTCCACAGCTGGGGTCTGGACAATGTGCTGTGGAGGAGGTGTAGTAGTGCGAATATGGCTGTTAGGGTATATATTCCCTCTCCTCTCGGCAAAGCCTGGGGGTAAGGGAGCAATCAAGAAATGCGGATGTATAAATCCAACGACGTGCGTCGGCCCAATGTATCTCTCTCGGGTGCTATCCCGGCTAACTCTCCAAAACAAGTAGTCCTTGTCAGGGTCGGCCCGCAAATATACTGGTCTTCCCATGAGTCCGTCAAGTCTGTCCGATAGTGCTTTCTGAGTCCCCCCATCCCTCCAATAAGTTAAGGGCCAGATGTGCTCCTTGGGGCTCAAACCAAATCAATTCTTCCTGATGTGCCATGTCCTACAATACAGGAAAACTTAGCTTACCCAATATTTATTTAAAGCATGTTAGACACAATATTTCATTTATTTATTTTATATAATGGCAATATATATATATATATATATAAAATTAAACAATTATGATGTTGGACAAAATATAGTATTTATTTATTTATTTTTATTTTGTGACTATATATGTATTTTTATTAATAGATACTCAGGGTTTTTTTTTTTGAAATAATTTTCAATTCAAATAATGTGAATTGCAAATAATGTGAATAATTGTACAAAAAATTTCAAAAACATATACAATTTTTTTTTTTTATAAAAAAAAAAAAAAAAAAAAAAACATTGCTCTAATACCACTTTTGCCACGACCCAAACCGGTACCCAAAGGTTCGGCGTCACAACAAGATGGAAATAAAGTAATTCTAAAATTTCTGTAGTAGTAGTGCAACGGATAAATTAAATAAATTAAAATAAAATAATTTGGTACCAAATGTTTATTAAAAAGAAAGAAAACATCGTCATTTGGGCTTTATTTTATTATAATAGTTCAATCAATAATACAGATAGTATAAAAAAAAGAAAAGAAAAGAAAACACTATGATTTATCTCCCATCTTGATCTCGTTAAACCTCGTCACCTGAAAAGAGTAACCACTATAAGCACATAACAGAGTGAGAAATATTATACTGTAAGTATAGGGATACAAAATAGCCATGGATAGTTATTTAAGCTAAAACATTAACATAATTTAAGTTGCATAAATAAATTATTTAAGTGACAGAAACTGAAATAAAAATTACGTAAATAACTATAACCACGGTACAGAACAGAACAGAACAGAACATGAGTCACTGGAGTGAGAATCAGGACAGTGGTCAATAGATCCATGACAAACAGGGGACCACAAAGTGGTTAAACAGGGGCCAATAGTTATTTAAGTCCCCCAAGGCATGAGACTCCTGTGGTGGTATTTACAGAAAATAATTGTTTACAAGATCATTGTCAAATAATTTCTAAAATTTAAACAAACATATATATGGGTTTTAATTTAAGCAAATGGGGTTCAGAAAATAATCCACGTAATTGAAACATTAACATAACTATAAAACATAAATTATATAAAATAAATTGTGGTAACTCAAAACATTCGTGAAATATATTATGGTAACTCAAGATATATAGAAAACATGTTATGGTAACTCAAGGTATAATATAATTTATCTCTGATATAAATTTATCCCTATTTTCGTGCTCCAAAGCCTCACTTGCTACACTCTCCTTACACTTACTTCGTTTTCGTACTTCCTGAATCTACTTCATTTCACTATTTATAGTCATACAATGTGTGAGGCTCAAGCAAGAGTCACACACGTGAAATATACGTGGCAACATTTTACTTTGCTTCCCCCCCCCCCGACCCCCGCCCGCCCGATTTACCCCTTGACTTTGACCCTTATCTTTTACTAAGGGTCACCTAGGCCTTTAGCTAATGAGAATTGAATTACAAATTTAAGGGTTATTGTACGGGAAAGAAATACACCTTCTCGTATAATCCTGTTGATCAAGTCTGCGCTCCTCCGTACGACGTCGTTCTACTACCTGAAAACACAAACGTGAGCTAGCCGGCAGGTGTGTGCCGGAAACCTCTCCGATGCCTAAGTCAGTCAACAAGACAAATAGGCAAAAGCTCTATGTATTCAGGGAGCAAAGTTGCATTACCTCTCCAAAGGTGATGTTGGTGACCTTTTATAGGTTTCGTGTGGCACAATCCAAGTAGGACTCCTACTCCTCCATGTAGAGTCCTCCTAGGATTCATACTCCTGAAAGATAATGCTTATCCTTCAACACTCCCCTCACTGCTTAAACCAAGTGAGATGGTTTTTCCCATGGCCGGACTTCCATATGACCGAAGTAACTGTTAGTTCGGCCCTTACTTTCATTTCCCTTACCTCGGTTCTCCCATGCTAAAACCGAGCTATCCATAAGAGAGTTGAGCCGAACTATCTTCAGACCCAAGTCCTTGAGAGGACTTAGCATACCTCGGCTTCTCATGTCACGACCGGACTAACTCTAAGACCGGTCTAATTCTAAAGCGTCTGTAGACCGGTCTAACTTCAGTTCTCCCTTCGGACCGGACTAACTTCCGTGCTTTGAGACCAGACTAACTCCAAAGTATCTACAAGACCGGAGTAACTTACAAAGCCGTTTTACTAGGCCCTTTGTACTGCGGCCCATAACCCAGCTTGGCCCAATTTAAACATAAATTACCCTCTCAATTGCCCCTTAATTCCATCTGCGTAGCATGATAGGGATTTCTTGCCTAAAAACCGGGCTAAAGTTTTCGCCTTTCCAGCCGAGCTAAAATGACCTTTTAGCCTATCCAGCCGAGCTAACACTACAAAGCCTTTAGGACCGAGCTACAATTTAGCCGAACTATCCTTATCCGGTCAAAACATCTCTTCAATCACAACATCTGAATCGTTCAGTATTCCAATGACACGTGGCAGGCTCCTATTGGCTATCCATAGCCGTAATGCCGCCCTCGTACTGCGCAATTTTTGAACAGTTCCCGCTCTTTTTCCTTTTCCCTTCTTTCAGCCAAAAGAAAAGACCCTTCAATTGGATCAAAGTACCACACTATTCATCCTCTCTTCCAACTCTCTGTGCCCCTGTCTTTCCAACTACTAAGCTCGTGCCTTTCATTGTTGCTGCTGCTTCAATCTTCCAGTTTTTCTCCTCTTCCTCTGGTAAGTACCACAAATCCTCCTTCCTTGTATTGTTTTTGCTTTCGTTGAATCCATAGCAAACTGCTCATGTGTTTTTACAAAACACTGTTTATGCTTAGCTTTCACTGTTCTTGCACTTTCTGGGAAAAATCGTCGTAAGAACACTATGAATATTACGAAGCAACCTGTAGAACGTAGCTTTGATCCATAAACTGGTCCCAACCGAACTAGGACACTGTTTTTGCTGGATGGAAGTCTAGTTAGATTATCAGCCGAACTAACACTTCACGTAAGTAGTTTTAATAAGTCAAACCACTTCTGATTTCCCTTAACCGAGATGAACGAACTGAACTAAGTTTTGAACCTTGGTAAACTAGAAAACTTGGCCTCCAACCGAGCTAAGCACTCGGGGCTAAGCCAACTTTCTTAGTTCCTAAACCGAACTCAAAAAGCTGCCCCTAGAGGCTTAACCGGAGTAGCAAACGCCGTCGATCAAACCGAGATAACAAACAACTTGCTCAAACCGAGCTATCGATCATTCAGCTTGACTGTGCTACTAAGCATTTTTGTTAGAACCGAGATGAAACCTGTAGCATCCCCCAGGCCGAAGTAGAACTTCTTTCTGTCTGTTTTGATTTTGTAGCACGGTCTAATGGTCTGTGCTTAACGCCTTTGTTTTCCACTTTGCAGACTTAGGTTGCCCAGGCACTTCACTGCGCGCTCAACCGAGCTACTAAGCACACATTTCCGACCGAGATAACTTATTCCTAACTTATACAATAAATGGGGAAGTATAGGTTTTTGGTAGAAACCCCTGGAGGCCTTGCCGAATTCCGTAAGGATTTCAACATCCCTGACGACGTCCAACTTGTTTTAGCCGAAAAAGATGTGACTCCGTGGGGAAATGAAGGCTTCGTCCCCTTTACCCTCCTTTCAATAATAGAAACCGGACTAAGATTTCCAGTCCAGCCATTAATTTGTGAATTCCTTAGACAAACACGACTATGCCCAACCCAGCTTTCTACTAATTCGTACCGAATTATAATGGGAATAGCTGAACTAAACCGCCAAGCCGGTCTGAACCTAGGTTTAGCCGAAATATTACACCAATACTCCATAGGTTCTAAAGAAGACGGCTGGGTTTATTACTTAAGAATACGCCGCGGCCGAGAGAAAATCATAAAAGATACACCGGACAAGGATTTGAACGATGACGATTTTTTCTGGGTGTCTAGGAATTATGAAGATCATCAAGCCCAGATTCCTGGCCGAAGAATAAACTGGAAAAAAGGACAACCCGGTATAACTACTTCGGTCTTCTTTTAGGTTTCTTTTTTTACTTCGGTCTTCCGCCTTCAAACCGATCTAACACTTGAACTTTTTCTTGCAGATCCAGCTCATCTTCACTCCCTTTACAGCTACCCCAACCTCAATACCCTCCGCGCCGCACTACGGGTTAAAGAAAGAGGTTGGGCCAAACTTCTAAATTTTGAACCGACATACATATACAGCGGTCGCCGCAAAGCCAGAGTGACCGATTTCCTTCTCGAGGAAGCCCCAGAACCGGACCCAACCTTGCCTCAGATAAACCTAATGCCTCTCACAGCCGAACAAGAAATGGCTAAGAGGAACAGACTGAAGGCCTTGCTGACCGCAACAAACCCAACCGATGTACCGCAAACCGGCCAGACCACAGAGGCCGTGGTGGCACTTCCATCCCAGCGGCCCTCCTCATCTCGTCCACGCAAGCGTGCCCGGACTGGCCAAACCGAGCAACAACTTGTGGATGAGGATGAGACCGTTCTGCCACCAAGTCCTCCCCCAAACATTCAACCAAGCCCCCAACTGGAGCAATCAGACCGAACTGCCTCCTCCTCCAAATGGGTTCCCGAACTGACCTTCAACAACCGAGATATCACCGCTTCTGATTCGGTTATCACAGAGAAGGACCACCTGATGTCTTTTAATCTAGCCAAAAGTGTGTGCCTTCCAAAAGATATGGAGCACCACTACAAGCAACTTAACACCGAACTGAAGTCCATTCAGTCTTTAACCAAGTCCATGATCTTGGTAAATAGCTTTCTTCTTTCTATGTAATTTTTTCCAACTTTCAGTCCGGCTAAAGTTACTTCTCCTTTGCAGGCCATCCAGAAAAACCAAGTTACACACAGGAGGGTCATGGAGCTCAGGAGAAATACCAGGGAGGCCATGGCAGAGGCCGAAGCAAAAACGGCCGAGCTAGAGGAAGTAAGAAAGCAGCTGGCCGAGCTACGTGCTGAGAACGGTCGATTGATCGAAGTGGTTAATTCGGCCGAAGCCGAAAAGAAGAAGGTTGCTCTCGAGGCAAAGGACAAGTACCTGCGCCTTTTGGCCAAGATTGAAAAGAAGAAAGACGCCGAAATAGCCCAGCTGAAGGGGGGCCTGAAGAAAGCCGAAAAGCAAGGCTTTAAGAAGGCCGAAGACGCATACACCCTTCAATGCAACGCAGCTAAGGACCTTTTCTTCAAATATGGTTGGAGGAGTGCGGTGGAGCAGCTCGGTTGTCTGCCCGACACCGAGGTCTACAATGCTCCACCGTATACCATTCCGGCTTCACTGTCACAGTATGCTGCCGATCTCCAGAAGTAATTCCTTGAAGGGTCTGGTGATGAAGATGATGATGATGATGATGATGAGGATGAACCAACTATTACTCCGGCGATCAATGAGCAACCCAACGATCAGACAGTTCGGTTGGAGCCGGTAGTTGAAGACCTGACTGATAAGCTGCAGACTGACAACACGCAGCCCATTGGTACCGAGGTTCATGCTGAAATCGAGCTCCCAACTGAAACCGTGCTCCAGTCTGAAACCGGACTTCGGGCAAATGCTGATGCAGAATTCGATGCCGAACTTGACGATCTCTTCAACTGAATGTCTTCTTTCTTTTTGTTTTGTTCTTAAGCTTGTAACCGGGCTGTGGCCCCTCAGTTGTATTTTGTTTTGTACTTCAATGAAAAAATCTTCTTCTTTGCTAAACTCTTATTCCGGTTTTGATCTACTTGTACTTGTAATGTATTCAATTTGCTCCAACTGCTATTTCGGTTTGCTCTCTGTTTTTCTACAGTTTCTACTTGCAATATTTTCTTGCCGAGATAACCATCTCGGTCCTAGCTTATAATGTATACCTGCCAACCACTCTTCAGCCGATATACTTACTTCGGCCGAAGAGTACAAAGAGTTGGTTTAATCCAGCCAACCACTCTTCAGCCATAAACTTACTTCGGCTGAAGAGTACAAAGAGTTGGTTTTATCCAGCCAACCACTCTTCAGCCATAAACTTACTTCGGCTGAAGAGTAACAAGAGTTGGTTTTATCCAGCCAACCACTCTTCAGCTATAAACTTACTTCGGCGGAAGAGTAACAAGTGTTGGTTTAATCCAGTCAACCACTCTTCAGCCATAAACTTACTTCGGCCGAAGAGTACAAAGAGTTGGTTTAATCCAGCCAACCACTCTTCAGCCATAAACTTACTTCGGCTGAAGAGTAACAAGAGTTGGTTTTATCCAGCCAACCACTCTTCAGCCATAAACTTGCTTCGGCTGAAGAGTAACAAGAGTTGGTTTTATCTAGCCAACCACTCTTCAGCCATAAACTTACTTCGGCCGAAGAGTACAAAGAGTTGGTTTAATCCAGCCAACCACTCTTCAGCCATAAACTTACTTCGGCTGAAGAGTACAAAGAGTTGGTTTTATCCAGCCAACCACTCTTCAGCCATAAACTTACTTCGGCTGAAGAGTAACAAGAGTTGGTTTTATCCAGCCAACCACTCTTCAGCCATAAACTTACTTCGGCTGAAGAGTAACAAGTGTTGGTTTAATCCAGCCAACCACTCTTCAGCCATAAACTTACTTCGGCTGAAGAGTACAAAGAGTTGGTTTAATCCAGGCAACCTCTAAGTTGGTTTTTCCAGCCAACTTAGAATGAAGTGTTTGGTTATTTTGACCAAACGTCCTGCAGCCTGGATCCTTATCCTGGGCTTAGGAAGGTTCATAGTTGGTTATTCCGGCCAACTATGTTTACAATGCTCCTAACTCACTAAAGTTACCTTCTACTGAAAACAATTATGCTGAAAATAATCGACTTGTTTTATTGAGAAAGTAAAAAATTACATGTATTTAAAAAGAAAAAAGCTAGAAATAAAACAACTTGAGATTGGCAGTGTTCCATGGCCTAGGAATTGCTTTGCCGTCCTTATCTTCCAAGTGGTATGCCCCTTTGCCTGCTAAACCGACCACTTTGTAAGGTCCTTCCCAATTTGGCCCCAACTTGCCATCTCCTGGAACCAAGGTGTTTCCCATTACTTTGCGAAGTACCCAATCGCCGATCTTGAACTGTCTTGGATGCACTGTTTTGTTATACTTTCTAGACAACTCTTGTTGGTAGGAGGCGATGTGAACCAATGCTCTGTCTCTTCTTTTTTCCGCAAGGTCGAGCTCTAATGATATGGCTTCGCCATTTAAGTCTGGATCGAAGTTTTCGCTCCGAATCGTGGGGAGGCCAACTTCTAATGGGATGACTGCTTCCATGCCATAAGGTAAGGAGAATGGTGTTTCTCCTGTTGATCGACGAGGCGTGGTGTGGTAAGCCCATAAAACATGAGGGAGCTCTTCTGCCCACTTGCCTTTGGCTTTCTCTAACCTTTTCTTCAATCCATCCAGGACTACCTTGTTTGATGCCTCCGCCTGACCATTTGCTTGGGGATATGCCGGTGTAGAATTGTAGAACTCTATCTTGTATTCTTCACAAAAGCCTCTGAAAATTCTACCGTCGAACTGAGTGCCGTTGTCTGAGATCAGTGCTTTTGGTATGCCAAAGCGAGTGATGATGTTCTGCCAGACAAACTTCTTCACATCTTTTTCCTTGATTGATGCCAAGGCTTCTGCTTCCACCCACTTTGAGAAGTAGTCGGTTGCTGCAAGGAAGAACTTCCTGTTGCCTGGTGCTGTTGGAAGTGGCCCTACTATGTCTAAGCCCCACATTGCGAAGGGCCATGGACTAGTGAGAGGTAAGAGTTCTCTGGCAGGTTGGTGTATTTGGTGCGCAAACTTCTGACACTTCTCGCACTTTTTGACATACTTTTCTGAGTCTGCCTACATGTATGGCCACTAGTATCCTTGTGAAATTGCTCGGTATGCCAATGATCTTCCTCCTTGATGGCTGCCGCATACCCCCTCATGTATTTCGTATAAGAACGCTTCTACTTTGCTGGGATGAACACACTTTAAGTAAGGTCCTGAGAACGACTTCTTGTACAATGCCAAGGATGGAGAGAGCCAAAATCGTTGTGACTTTGCTCTTATTCTGTTGGCTTCTTTCTTTTTTTCCGGTAAGATGCCATCTTTCAGGAACAATACGATGGGATCCATCCAAGAAGGGCCTAACTCCGCACAACATACTTCTTCTGCTTTTGGGTCTTCAATGCTTGGTCTAGGCAGGTAGTCGATTAATAGTGGATGAGGGATGGAGGTATCTGCTATTGAGGCGAAGCCTGCTAGTTCGTCTGCTCTGCTGTTTTCCTCTCTACCGATCTGTTCTATCCTTACCACTTCAAATTTCTTTATCTCTGTTCTGACCAATTCTTGGTACTTAGCCATCCTGTCATCCTTTGCTTCGTAGTCGCTAGATATTTGGTTTACCACCAGCTGTGAGTCGCTGTAAACCATTAGCTCGGTGGCCTTCATGTAGAATGCTGACTTAAGTCCTGCAAGAAGCGCTTCATACTCCGCTTCATTGTTTGATGCTGGGAAGCCAAGGTTGACTGCTTGCTCTACTACCAGGCCGTCTGGAGAGATGAGGACTATGCCAAGTCCTGCTCCATGCCGGTTGGATGCTCCATCCACGAAGAGCTTCCACATCTCTCCAACGAACAACTTCCAGCAAGTGGAGGGATCAGATGATGCCTTGGGATCTTCCATGTTACTGGTGTCTTCTACAAGGTCCATGCCTGCTGTCTGCCCCTTGCTTTCTGTTCGTACCAAGTCTTTATTTGTTGGTGAGTCTTGACTTGGTGTAGCATGGTCTGCCTCTGAGTTCCTTACTTTGCTTTGGTCTGCCTTGGCGTCTGGCTGAGTATCCTGTACTAGGGGTTGCGTTATTCCGGCGTCAACTCCCATCCCTAGTTCGGCTGTTTCAGTCAGGTCGACTGGCAGACGTGATGACTTCCTGGTGTGAATTCTGCGACAAAATCTGCCAATGCTTGAGCTTTTATTGCGGTTCTAGGTTGGAACTTGATGTCGTATTGTCCCAACTCTACTGCCCACTTTAGAATTCGCCCAGAAAAGTTCGCCCTTTCAAATAAAACCTTTAATGGGAAGGCTGTGAGAACGACTATGGTGTGGGCATGAAAGTAATGCGACAACTTCCTTGAGGCCATCATCAAGGCCAATGCTAGTTTCTCCAGTGGCAGGTACCTTGTCTCGGCGCCCAGTAATGTCTTGCTGACATAGTAGATGGGCAAGTATTGAATTCCTTTTACGCGGACCAACACCGCGCTAATTGCGTGCTGTGAAACTGCCAGGTACAAGAAGAGTTCTTCTCCAGGGATTGGGGTTACAAGTAGTGGTGGAGAAGACATGTACTCCTTCAAGCTTTCCAGAGCTCGGTCGCATTCGTCGTCCCACTCAAACTTGGCCTTTAGAGCATGGAAGAATGGTCGTAGTCTGTCTGACGACCGGCTTATGAACCGATTGAGCGCAGCTGCCATGCCGGTGAGATGCTGCACTTCTTTTACTGAGTTTGGTCTCTCCAGATCCTGAATCGCCTTGATCTGAGATGGGTCTGCCTCAATACCTCAGTTGGTCACCAGGAAGCCTAGGAACTTACCAGATCCTACTCCGAATGCACACTTCGACGCGTTGAGGCGTAACTTGTGCTTCTTCAGGATCTCAAACATCTCACCTAGGTCCTTGAGATGGTCACTCTTATCCTTGCTCTTGACCACCATGTCGTCGATGTAAGCCTCCATTGTTTTGCCTAACAACGGCTTAAACATCTTGGTGACCATTCTCTGGAATGTCGCCCCTGCGTTCTTTAGGCCAAAGGGCATGACCTTGTAGCAGTATAGTCCCCTTGGAGTTGTGAAGGATGTGACCTCCTGGTCTGGTTCATGCATGGCGATTTGGTGGTAGCCTCTGTATGCATCCAGAAAGCTAAGTATGTTGTGCCCCGCCGTTAGGTCTACCAGTTGATCTATCCGTGGTAGAGGAAAGCTATCTTTTGGGTATGCCTTATTGACCGTTTTGTAATCGACGCAGACACGCCACTTTCCATTCTTCTTTGGCACTACGACGGTGTTGGAGATCCATCTGGGGTAGTGCACCTCTCTGATTGCCCCAGCCTCCAACAAGTTTCCCACTTATTCCGCCACTATCTCGGCGTGGTGGAGTGCCGATCTGCGAGTTCGCTGAATTATTGGTCTGGCGGATGGGTGGACATTGAGTTGGTGACAGATGAAGTTGGGATCAATGCCTGGCATGTCGTATGGTGTCCAGGCGAACACTTCGATGTTAGAGGTCAAAAATTCCAAGACCTCCAATCTCTCAGTGCTGGACAACGACGAACTGAGCAAAAAGAACTTATCCGGGTTCTTTTCATCTATTCTTACCTCTACCAAGTCCTCCACCGCCTTCTGGCTAGCCGCTTTGCCAACATCTGCGAATAGTTCATTACTCTCAGGCTCTTCCACCGAATGAACATATCCTTTAGCGCGGCTGCCATTCACCGTGACAAAGCACTGCTTCGACATGATCTGGTCTCCATAGACTTCTTCTATTACTCCGGTGTCGTTGGGGAACCGCATTACTTGGTGGTAGGATGACGCCACCGATCGCATGGCATGCAGCCATGTTCTGCCCAAGATGATGTTGTAAGTGGAGGGGACCTTCAACACCCAAAACTCCACTTGTTTCGTCACACTCCCTGCTCTGACTGGGAGGATTATTTTGCTGACGGGCCATTCTGGCATGGAGTTGAATCCAATCAGGGGAGATACGGCAGGTGCCAAGTCTTTATCTTGCAACTTCAATTGTTTAAATGTTTCGTAGTACATTATTTCGCATGAACTACCTTGGTCAATTAGAATCCGCTTGACGTCAAAATCCTTGACTCGGAGAGTGACGACCAAGGCATCATTGTGAGGGCAATATATTCTGTCCAAGTCTTTATCCGAGAAAGACATGACGTTCGTGGCTTCTGTCTTTCCCTTCTTGATGGTAGGCTGGGCACTTAGTACCTCCCTTAAGTGCTCAGCCTTCTTGATCGACCCTCTGAGCTTGCATACATGCTCAGGTTCGAAGACCCCATGTATCACATTGATAATGCCTTGAGGTGGGGCGTCGATCGGCATTCCGTTGGGGTTATTATGGTCCTGGGGGGCTGGTTGTGCACCCCCTTTAATGTATTTATCCAAATGGCCTGCAGCCACCAACTCCTCCAGGTGCTGTCTTAATGGCGTACAATTCTCAGTGCAGTGCCCCTTTTCTTTATGGAAGGTGCACCGCGACCTGTCGTCGTAGTCCTTTTGAGCTTCGCCTAGCTTGGCTGGCCACTTGACAAAAGGCTCGTCTCTTATTTCACTCAGAATTCGGTAGATCGGTTTCTTGAAGACCGTGGTTATGGCAGTGCGGACTCTCCGCCATCTCTTATCCTGGTCTTCTTCGTTGTCTCGCCTGCCCCGCCCGTTTCTACTCGGACGGTTTACCGCATTGACCTTTGCTGAGGCCTTTTTCTCTGGCGTTACGGCCGTGCTAGACTTTGTTTTGGCACGTGCGCCATCCTCTTCCACCCTGATGTGCTGGTGTACTCTTTCCATCAGGGCCTCCATGGTAAGTGGTGGCGTCATGGTGATCGAGTCCCTTAGTCTGTTTCCGACTGGAAGTCCTCTTTTGTATTGTGCAATGGCTAGATTGGTGGGGCAATCCCCAATCTGGTTGAATGTCTCCCAATAGCGACTGTTGTAGGATCTTAGGGTCTCCTTGTCACCCATGTCGATGGAGAGTAACTGGTGGATCTCCACCGGGGTTTTGGTGTTTGTCCTGAATCTTGTGACAAATGCTTCCGCCAATTGCGCCCAGGAGGCTATGCTGCCTTCTGGAAGTTTCTCGAACCAAGTCAAGCCTAGATCGCCAAGGCTTGATGGGAAAAGAATGCACATCAGAGCCTCGTTTCGCCGGTATACAACCATGACCTGGCGAAAGTGGCTCAAGTGTGAGTAAGGGTCCGTCTTCCCCTCGTATGTGGTGAATTTGGGTTGAAGGAAGCCTGATGGTAGGGGCGCTTTCTCAATTGCTGGGACAAACGGTGAGGTCTGCAGCCTCGCCAATGCCTTGTCCGTTGGTTCGTAGGCTGGGCGCGGTATTGGCATTCCAACCTCGACGCTTCCATGCGTCCGAGGAGCCAACCGCCGTAAGGCAGAAACTCTATGTGGATCACGTGCCCTGGCGTCTTCCCTCCATCGTGCCTTTTCTTCTAACACAGTCCGTAGGTCGAATGATCTGGGCAACTCCGTCTATCTAGACCTTGTTTGGTGCGTATGTGAAGGCCAGTAGGTGCTCCTTTCCGTATACGACCTCTCAGATTTCGTCCTCTCAGACCTGGAGTGACGAGTTCTCGAAGATCTGGATTGCATATCGCCTGTCCTGAGGCTTTTACTTTCTGCTTGTGAAGATGTGGTGTTCCTACCACGACCTTCTGAGTGACGAGGGGGCGTCTTGTTTGTGCGCCCCTCTCCTGTCGCCACTTCTTTTCCTTTCACCTGACGCTTTAGAGATTCCATGTCCGCAGCCATCCGTCGTATCAACTCGTCTTGTTCTCTGACGCGATCCTCCAAAGTTTGAGGATCAATCCTTCGCCTTTGTCTTTCTGGGCTTTCCGAGCGAGAGTGACGAGGGCTGTTAGTCCGCCTTCTACCCCTTGCATCCCTCCTGGAATTTTGTCTTTGTGGTTCCAGGTTCGTCATGGGATTGACCAAGGGTAGACCTTCGCGCCTCGCACCTCCTTCCGGAGTTTGTCCGTCAATGGCGGACTGAGGTAATTCTTTGTTGTTCGCCATCAATTTTTGGGAGAAAAAGCTTGATCAAGAGGTTGTTCTTGTCTGAGTTCCCACAGACGGCGCCAATTGTACGGGAAAGAAATACACATTCTCGTATAATCCTGTTGATCAAGTCTGCGCTCCTCCGTACGACGTCGTTCTACTACCTGAAAACACAAACGTGAGCTAGCCGGCCGGTGTGTGCCGGAAACCTCTCTGATGCCTAAGTCAGTCAACAAGACAAATAGGCAAAAGCTCTATGTATTCAGAGAGCAAAGTTGCATTACCTCTCCAAAGGTGATGTTGGTGACCTTTTATAGGTTTCGCGTGGCACAATCCAAGTAGGACTCATACTCCTCCATGTAGAGTCCTCCTAGGATTCATACTCCTGAAAGATAATGCTTATCCTTCAACACTCCCCTCACTGCTTAAACCAAGTGAGATGGTTTTTCCCATGGCCGGACTTCCATATGACCGAAGTAACTGTTAGTTCGGCCCTTACTTTCATTTCCCTTACCTCGGTTCTCCCATGCTAAAACCGAGCTATCCATAAGAGAGTTGAGCCGAACTATCTTCAGACCCAAGTCCTTGAGAGGACTTAGCATACCTCGGCTTCTCATGTCACGACCGGACTAACTCTAAGACCGGTCTAATTCTAAAGTGTCTGTAGACCGGTCTAACTTCAGTTCTCCCTTCGGACCGGACTAACTTCCGTGCTTTGAGACCAGACTAACTCCAAAGTATCTACAAGACCGGAGTAACTTACAAAGCCGTTTTACTAGGCCCTTTGTACTGCGGCCCATAACCCAGCTCGGCCCAATTTAAACATAAATCACCCTCTCAGTTATTATCATCTTTGGTAATTCACAATGATCTTTAAAAATTACATATGATTATAAGTGAGGTTTGCGTCTAAAAATCTCACCACCACACTATAAAACATCTCTTACCACTTTCTAAAATATTTAAAATGCGGTGTCCCATAATCTATTTCCTTAACAATTTAATCGATTAATTCTCAATTTCCTAAACTATGCATTTATTTATTTATTTATTTTTATTATTATTATCATTTTATTTTATTTTATTTATTTATTTTTATTAATATAATCATGGTAAAAATTCGGGTGCCACAATTCTTCTCTCCTCAAAAGAAATTTGTCCCCAAACTTGACGTACCTTGATTTTCGAAGAAGTGTGGATATTTGGCTCGCATTTGACTTTTAGTTTCCCACGTTTCTTTTTCGACACGATGGTTTCTCCACAAGACCTTTACAAAAGGTATAGTCTTATTTCGAAGGACCTGATTACGGCGATCAAGAATTTGTACAGGTTGTTCCTCATAAGAGAGGTTTTCTTGAACTTCCAAGTTCTCATAATCGACAATGTGCTCTGGATCCCGAAGATGTTGCCAAAGCATCGAAACATGAAACACATTGTGGACATTGGATAGTTCGGGTGGAAGCGCAAGGCGATATACCACAGGACCAATCCTTTCGAGTATCTTGAATTGGCCGATGTAGCGTGGGTTTAACTTTCCTCACTTTCCAAATCGGATAACCCCTCTTGTTGGTGAGATCTTTAGGAACACATGATCTCCTATTTGAAATTCTAAATCCCGTCTCCGTGTATCTGCATAGCTTTTCTGGCGACTCTGGGCAGTGCAAATTCGCTGCTGGATGAGTTGAATTTTATCGCTCGTTATTTGCACGATCTCGGGGCCTAATAATTTTCTGTTTCCGACTTCTGTCCAACACAGAGGTGATCGACATCTCCTTCCATACAGTGCCTCGTACGGTGCCATTCCAATACTTGCATGGTAGCTATTATTATAAGCGAACTCCACCAAAGGTAGGTGATCATCCCAATTACCTTTGAGGTCTAGCATACACACACGTAACATATCTTCCAAGGTCTGGATCGTCCTTTCAGATTGCCCATCGGTTTGTGGGTGATAAGCCGTGCTAAACTTTAGAGTGGTTCCCAAAGCTTGTCGCAATTTGTTCTAGAAGTGAGACACGAAGCGGGGGGTCTCTATTGGATACAATTGAAACTGGGGTGCCGTGCAAACGAATGATTTCCTTAATGTATAGAGTGGCGAACTTAGAGAGGGAGTATATGATTCTGATTGGTAGAAAATGCGCCGACTTCGTCAATCGATCTACGATAACCCATATTGCATCGTTCTTCGAGACTGATTGCGGTAGCTCGACCATGAAGTCCATAGTAATGTGCTCCCATTTTCATTCGGGAATAGGGAGTGGTTGCAACATTCCCGTAGGTCTCTGATGTTCCGCTTTAACCTGTTGACAATGCTGGTATTTGGAGATATGGCTTGCTATGTCTTTCTTTATTCTTGTCTACCAGAAGTGTTCCTTCAGATCGTGATACATCTTCGTATTGCCAGCGTGGATCACAAATCTCGAGCTATGAGCTTCTACTAATATCCTTTTCTTGAGTTTTAGAAGGCTGGGTATGCAAATTCGATTTCAAAATTTTAGCATCCCATTGCTTATTGTGAAGTCAGGATGAGGCGTGCCTCCTTGCTCCTCGTACTTTTTTTTTAAAAAGTTTATCTTCACATTGGCGGGCTTTAATTTCTTCAATCAACTCGGGTTCCATGATTATGTTGGCAAGTAGCCCATTGATCTTGTGGGAAACGAGGGTACATGTCAAACTTTTGGTCATCTTTTGACTCAATGCGTCTGCTATTACGTTAGCTTTGCCGGGGTGATGTTGGATTTCTATATCGTAGTCCTTCATAAATTCTAGCCATCGTCGTTGCTTCATATTCAATTCCTTCTGTGCAAACAGATATTTGAGACTCTTGTGATCTGTGTAAATTTCGCAGGTTACTCCGTAGAAATAATGACGCCAGATTTTGAGGGCAAAGATTACTGCGGCTAATTCCAGATTGTGGGTCGGGTAGTTCTTCTCGTGGGTTTTTAGTTAACGTAAGGCATATGCAATAACCTTCATATTTTGCATAAGAACGCAACCTAAACCATTATATGAGACATCACTATAGATTACGAACCCTTCTGTTTCCGTGGGGAGTGCTAGTATAGGAGCCGTCATAAGTTTGTTCTTCAATTCTTGGAAGCAATGTTCTTGCTTGTCGGTCCATTCCAAAGGTGTGTTCTTCTGAGTTAGCTGGGTCAAGGGTGATGCTATCTTCGAGAAATCTTGCACGAAGCGCTGGTAATAGCCGGCTAGACCCAAGAAGCTTCGAATCTCGGACACGTTAGTGGGTCGTGGCCAATCCACGATTGCTGTAACCTTCTGGGGATCAACTGAGATGCCATCTTTGTTAATGACGTAACCAAGGAAGTGTACACTAGTGATCCAAAAGTCGTATTTCTTCAACTTGGCATAAAGCTTGTGATCACGTAGTGTCTGTAGAACTCTTCACAAGTGGTGTTTATGATCTTCTAGCGATTTAGAGTATATGAGAATGTCGTCAATGAAGACAATGACGAACTCGTCAAGATAGGGTTTGAACACTCAATTCATGAGGTCCATGAAGGCCGCTGGAGCATTTGTGACGCCAAATGGCATGACGAGAAACTCATAGTGCCCGTAACGAGTTCTAAAGGCAGTCTTTTCGATACTTTCCATTTTGACTTTTAGTTGATGGTAGCCAGAACGCAAGTCAATTTTCGAGAATACTTGAGCGCCTTGCAGTTGATCAAACAAGTCGTCAGTTCGTAGTAAAAAGTATCGATTCTTGATAGTGACTTTGTTCAGCTCCTGGTAATCGATGTATAGCCTCATTGTACCATCTTTTTTCTTTACGAATAGTACCGAAGCTCCTCATAGTGAGGTACTTGGTCGGATGAAGCCTTTGTCCAGTAGTTCTTAGAGTTGGGTTTTTAGTTCTCTCAATTCTGTCATAGACATGCAGTAAGGGGTCTTTGAGATTGGTTGTATACCAGGTTGGCTTTCAATGGTGAATTCAATTTCTCGGTCAACTGGGGTACCAAGGTGGTCTTTAGGAAATACATCCGGGAATTCTCGAACCATAGAGATTGCATTAAGTGTGGGGGTCTCTTGTTGAGTATCGATCACATAACAGATACAACTACAACAACCCTTTCTTAGTAGCCGTTAGGCTGTCATAAAGGATATAATACATGGAGGGGGGGAGGCTCCAGTTCCTTCGAAGACAAGCTCGAGTTGGTTTGGTGACTGGAGGAAGACCTTTTTGGCTTCACAATCAATAGAGGCATGGTTGGTAGCTAATCAATCCATTCCTAAGATCACATCAAAGGTACTAATGTAGAGAGGAATTAAGTCTACGTGTAAGGTTTCACCTTTTAAGGATACAGTACAAGACTTGTACACATCAGCACTAAGGGCGGAGTTTCCAGAAGGAAAAGACACAGATAGTATGTATCCTAAGGGTTCGGGTGTTGATGCCAACTTGGTAGCAAAGTGTGGTGTAACAAAAGAATGAGTTGAACCAGAGTCAAAAAGAACATGGGCTAAGTGACCACAAACAGAAAGTGTACCCGACGCAACATTCTCAATAACTTCTGGGCTTCCAGTCACCAGGGCAAAAACTCTTCCTTGGCATTTTTGGTCCTTCCTCACTCCTCCATATATCGTGGGTTTCGGATTGGTTCAGAGGGGCTGGCTGTAGGACTGGTAAGCTTTGGACAATCTCTCAGCAAGTGGCCAACTTGGCCACATCTAAAGCATGCTCCCGTATCTCAACGGCATTGTCCCCAATGAGTCATTCCATAAGTAGAGCAAGCAGGAATGGTGCCACCTCTGGGATTTGTAGGACCTTGATTGCTTGAATTGGTTGAACTGGTTGTGCCCGTATTTACCCTCTTGGGAGGCGTGACACCGGGTCTTCTGTTACCTCTTTCCCAAAATCGCTTCCTCTGGCTTAGTTCCCCGGAGCGCAAGGTTTAATCCCTTTTTTCGCAATGTATGCTTGATCTACCATTGCCGTATAGGTTGGTAGTTTTAAAACGTCCAGCCTGTCCTTGATTTTAGCATCCAATCCTGCTTCAAATTTCCTGGCTTTTCGAGCTTTAGTGGGGCTGGCGTATGTCGCAAATCGAGCCAGTTGCGTGAACTTGCTCTCGTATTTGGCCACCATCATGGTTCCTTACCTTAGATGTATGAATTCATTTGCCTTTTGTTCCCGCAACGAATTTGGAAAGTATTTTTCATAGAATACCTACAAAAATCTTGCCCAAGTCACAATATCTTCCTTTTCTAGGGTAAGAAGCCACTATTCTTGTGCATCGTCTTTGAAGGTGAATGTGGCAAAAGTCACCTTCTATCTTTCTGTGCAAGGTAACGAGCAAAAGATTTTCTCCATGTCCCTAACCCAAGCCTCTACCACTAGTGGGTTTAGACCGCCGATAAACGTGGTGGGTTTCAGATCTTGAAATTGTTTAATCGTAGTCGGTTCTTCTCGTCTCTCTAGTGTCCCATTGGTTATGCTGGTTTGCAAGGCCTGTAAAAAGTTGGTGACTGCTCTTTCCATGATTTGCTCCATTGGGATGGTACCGCTGGCTAATAATCCAGTTTCATTTCCTTCGTTGGCCATTACTACAAGGTAAAATGATATAAGCGTAACATCACATTGATACAACTTTGATACAACGTTATATATAACATATTAGTTTTACTATCACATTAATATTTCCACATTAATACCACATAAAACATCATATACATCATTGTTACTATACATAAGGCGTTAGCCTAGCCGTTAAGAGTTAATGTCTAATCCTACTGATACAAAAATATGAGGATTAGACTAGTCATTGTCAGCTCCAAAAAAAAAGAAAGAACAGCGACATCTTTTGGTCATGCTCCTAGAATAGGTCACTGAGCCCCCACGAAAACTGGCTCTGGAAGACTGGGTCGTGGAACAGCCATGGGAACTCCTACTGCACAAGGGACTCAAACTCCCATTCACTGAGTTCGATCCCAAAACAGCGCCAAACTACCTAGACCATGTAGACCAGTATACTGTGGTCATATCCCCAAAACTGCCGCCCAGTGAGCCGCACAGGCATATCTAAGTATGTGGTACTATCAGTGTAGTCTACAGTTGGGGTCTGGGCAATGTGCTGTGGAGAAGGTGTAGTAGTGCGAATATGGCTGCTAGGGTATATATTCCCTCTCCTCTCGGCAAAGCCTGGGGGTAAGGGAGCAACCAAGAAATGGGGATGTACCAATCCGACGACGTGCGTCAGCCCAATGTATATTTCTCGGGTGCTAGCCCGGCTAACTCTCCAAAACAGGTAGTCCTCGTCAAGGTCGGCCCGAAAATATACTGGCTTCCCCATGAGTCGGTCAAGGTTAGGGTGGGTCAGTCCGATACTGCTTTCTGAGTCCCCCCATCCCTCTAATAAGTTAGGGGCCAGATGCGCTCATTGGGGCTCAAACCAAATCAATTCTTCCTGATATGCCATGTCCTACAATATAGGAAAACTTAGCCTACCCAATATTTATTTTATATTATGACAATATATATATAATATTAAACAATTATGATGTTAGACAAAATATAGTATTTATTTATTTATTTTTATTTTATGACTATATATGTATTTTTATTAACAAACACTCAAGGTTTTTTTTTTTTTGAAATAATTTTCAATTTTTTTTTTAATAAAAAAAAAATCATTGCTTTGAAATCACTTTTGTCACGATCCAAACCCGGTACCCAAAGGTTCGACATCGCAACAAGATGGAAATAAAGTAATTCTAAAATTTCTGTAGTAGTAACACAACGGATAAATTAAATAAATTAAAATAAAATAATTAAGTATCAAATGTTTATTAAAAAGAAAGAAAACATAGTCATTTGAGCTTTTATTTTATTATAAGAGTCCAATAAAAAATACAGATAGTACAAAAACAGAAAAGAAAAGAAAATATTGTGATTTATCTCCCATCTTGATGTCGTTAAACCTCGTCACCTGAAAATGGTAACAGCTATAAGCACATAGCAGAGTAAGAAATATTATACTGTGAGTATAGGGTTACAAAATAGTCATGGATAGTTATTTAAGCTAAAACATTAACATAATTTAAGTTGCATAAATAAATTATTTAAGTGGCAGAAACTGAAATAAAAATTACGTAAATAACTATAATCACGGTACAGAATAGAACAGAACAGGGGTCACTGAAGTTTGAATTAGGATAGGGGTCAATGGATCCATAACAAACAGGGAACTACAAAGTAGTCTAACAATGGTTATTTAAGTCCCCTAATGCATGGGACTCCCGTGATGGTACTTATAGAAAATAATTGTTTATAAGATCATTGTCAAATAATTTCTAAAATTTAAACAAACATATGCATGTGTTTTAATTTAAGCAAATGGAGTTAAGGAAATAATCCACGTAATTGAAACATTAACATAACCATAAAACATAAATTATATAAAATAAATTGTGGTAACTCAAAACATTCGTGAAATATATTATGGTAACTCATGACATATAGAAAACATGTTATGGTAACTCAAGATATAATATAACTCACCTCTGATATAAATTTATCCATATTTATGTGCTCCAAAGCCTCACTTGCTATGCTCTCCTTACACTTACTTCGTTTTCGTGCTTCTTGAATCTACTTCACCTCACTATTTATACTCACACAATGTGTGAGGCCCAAGCAAGAGTCACACACGTGGAATATACGTGGCAGCATTTTACTTTGCTTCCCCCCTGATTTACCCCTTGGCTTTGACCCTTATCTTTTACTAAGGGTCACCTAAGCCTTTAGCTAATGAGAATTGAATTACAAATTTAAGAGTTATTATCCTCTTTGGCAATTCACAATGATCTTTAAAAATTACATATGATTATAAGTTAGGTTCGCGTCTAAAAACCTCACCACCACACTATAAAACATCTCTTACCACTTTCTAAAATATTTAAAATGCGGCATCCCACAATCTATTTCCTTTACAATTTAATTGATTAATTCTCAATTTCCTAAACTATGCATTTATTTATTTATTTATTTTTTATTATTATCATTTTATTTTATTTATTTTTATTAATATAATCATGGTAAAAATTTAGGTGCCACACTTGATGCACTTAATGAATTGCACTAGGCCAGATTTAGCCTATGCTGTAAGCAAATTGAGTAGGTATACAAGTAATCCAAGGTCCGATCATTGGAAAGCGATAATTAGGGTACTTAGGTATCTAAGACATACCCAGAATTATGGCTTACATTATACCAAATATCCAGCAGTACTCGAGGGGTACATCGATGCAAATTAGATATCGGATACTAAAGACTCAAAATCCACTAGTGGATTTGTCTTTACCCTGGAAGGTGCTACAGTCTCTTGGAAATCCTCCAAACAGACATGCATAGCAAGGTCGACAATAAAATTTAAGTTTATCGCATTAGATAAAACAGGAGAAGAAGCAGAATGACTTCGTAATTTCTTAGAAGACATTCCAATGTGACCTAAACCTGTGCCAGCTATATGCATTCACTATGATAGTGAAGCAGCAATAAGACGGGCACCGAATCATATGTATAACGGTAAGTCTCAACATATTCATCGAAGACGTAATACCGTTAGGCATTTGCTCTCACATGGAATAATTTCCATAGAATATGTAAAGTCAAAGGAGAATATTGCGGATCCATTGACTAAAGGGCGAGTCAGAGAGCAAGTGTACTATTTATCGAGGGGAATAGGATTAAAGCCTATTACTTAAAAGTCGCCATAATGGCAACCCAACCTAGTTGACTGGAGATCCCAAGATCTAGGTTCAAAGGGACAATCGAATTATGGATGACTTCACGTATCACTAAGAAGGTTTACTCTTACCTATTTCTATGATAAGAAGAGTGATACCTGTAGAGTTAGTAGGATAAGCTTTGCTTTTAATGATTCTTATAGGTTGGACATCCAAGTGGGGTATAGCAGGATACTCCTAATAAGAAATCACCTATATGAGTGTGAACTAGGCCTGTTCTGTGAGAATTGAGAAGGCTAAATTCTCTAGAGCACTCATGAATTACCAGGCGTTGTTCACGGCCAAAATGAACACAACCGTAAGAACCAAACTGTGTCTGCGGTTATACTATCTGTAGTCTATTGTCTTGGCTTACACGAACAACTGAACAGTTCAAGACATCGCGTCCACTGGTTAGCCAGTAAGTCCGATAGGCTTTCACTAAAGAAGGTTCAAAGCCAGAAGCTACCTATCTCGATGTGGTGTATCTTTTTAATGTACTCTTTCTTTGTCTGCATCTTGTTGTATGTCCATTATTGTGAATTCTATTCATATGGGGGATTGTTGGAAACTGGTTTTGAAAAATCCTTATTTTTTGCTAACTTTGAGCATTAATTAAGGTGGGACCCAAGCGTTATTTTTAACGTTTCTAATTGGGTACATGTTTAATGTCGTGTAGTGAATAAATTCGTGTATTTGGTTGCTCAAAACCATTTCTGGATAAATGAGAATTCAACGCGCGTTTTCAGATTTGTGGAACTAGCTTTTAGTGGGTTTCCTACACATCTGTGAAATGTGCTTGTCCCACATTGGAAAGGCTTGAGGTTTTGAATGGATTTACATACCTTAGCTTAGGATATTTGGGATGGGCCCCAAGAGGTACCTAAGTTTGTGGAAGGGTGAGGTTATGGATGAAGTGGGTTAGATCTATTGGACCCAAAATTAAAACCACATGTGCGCGTCGCCGCCGCCAGTCCGGGCGGGCTGGGCTTGGGCTTGGGCTTGGGCTTCGACGCGCGTGCGAAGTGTAAGGTTAGGTTGGGCTTGTCCGGCCCAGTACTTATCTTTTTTGGCTAAAAACTTTTGTATTTTATTTTTTATTTTTAATTTTGGTTTCAAAATTCAAAATAAATTGGTCTAGAATTCTTTCTTCACCCAAACAGGTCCCTAATAAGTTTAACCCACCAGAACAGTTCAAAGGGTTCAACACAGGTTCAAATCTATTGAATTCAAAATTGAATCTGTTCCAAACTGATTCAAATCTATTGGTGCCTGTTCAATATATCCGAACAGGTTTTCTACCTGTTCGAATAGCCACCAATTTGCCTATATAAAGTCTGCTCCAGCAATTCATTTTCAATCCAAAAAATTTCCAGACTTCTTCCCTTTTTTCTTCTGTTCATTCTCGGTTGCTTCTGCATCTGTTTCTATATTTATTTTTAGGAAAAGAAAGAGAAAGAGTTATAGCATTGTTTGGTTCGCCAGACTTGATTTTATAGTGTTGTAAAATCAAGTGTTAGTCATTGCATCATGGGAAGTAGACGCCGATAAAACTTGAAGCACCGGGGCGAAGGCAAAATCTACTTTAAGGAGATTGTGTCCAACACAAGTCTCGACATTATTTTTTGTAAGCATTTAATTCGAAAAATAATTTATATAATTTATACATTTAATTTACACACACACACACACACACCTTTGCGGGGTATAACATTTTCGTCATTACCTCTATCACTCCACTATTGCCACCACCTCAACTTGCACCACCCCACACCAACCTCATCACCACCACCATTGTCACAACACCATCCACCACCACCACTAACACTACTATTAATACAATCACTAGTATAATAGTTTAGGGTAAATTACGCTGACCTTCCCTTAGGTTTGGAGAATACAGTAAGCCCTATAAGTTTTGCAACATTAGACTAGATTCTCTTTTTGGTTGGGGGATTTGGAAAGGGAAATGAAAAAAGTAAGTGAAATGTAAATAAAATATATTTACATGTCATCTAATTTCACACACTTTTTCTATTTCCCTTTCCAAATCCCTCAATCAAACACGTTAAAGTTTTATTTCATATAATACTTGGCCACATTTTTATCAAAAATTCACTAGTCATACGAATGAAAAAAAATGATATTGCCATATCTTTTATATTGAAATATATTTTTACGTTGTATATCTTTATATTTTCACACCGTCTTTAGAGTATTAGTTTTGATCTCTTTTTTTTTTTTTTAACTTTACTAAAAAAAAAGTCAATACAATTACATCAAAGCCGTGAGATTAGTTGTATTTTCTCTAAATTTTAAGAAAAGTCACTGAAATTTACATATTACTCAAGCAAAGTAAAACATTTTCTATAGAATATTTTTCATCGAAATAAATAGAAAGTAAGAGATGAAATAAATTTTATGACAAATAACATTTATTTTTCTATCCATATTCACTAATTAAAGTTGAACAACTTGGGCAAAACTAGAGTAATATATTGTATTATAAAATTGGAAACTGGGTACCCAAGCCGCATTCAACCCAATGTGATGATCATCTGAGGAAGGCAACGACAACATTGTCAAAAGTCCTTAAAATTAAAAACAAAAATAAAATGTGTTTTTCCAAATTGTTTAAGTCTAAACTACAAGACACAACTCTCTAGTGATTGGTTCAATTTGGATTATCCAAATCAGAGACATGTTGTTAGCTAATAAATGAACTCATTACTATAAAAGCAGAGAGAGACAGCAGTTGTTGAGGATCCAAGATTGAACTTTGCCAACCTATACATATTCTCCTACTTTTTACTACCTTTCGGCAAAGTACATTCCTAACTCGCTTGATGACTTTTTATTTTAATTTTTTAAAAAATCCTTTCTCACATCACATGTTCATCATATACTTTTTAGCTCAAGAGTCTCAAATGCTCATTATCAAGGGTCGGAAATTATAAGAATAAGCCTTTTGTTAAAAGTTGCAACCCCTAATACCCACTTATTAACTCCATTGTATTATGCATGCAAAGAAAGAGTGACTTGGTTAGAAATTATTCATTGTTTTAGGTGGTATTAGGAGACAAATAATATGACTGGTGTTAATTAAAAAATGAAATGGGAGTATCGTCATCAGAATATTGAATAATTTCTCGAGCTCGATTAATAATGTCACCTAATGATGTGTGAAATCTAATATCATGAATAACTGAGACTTTTCTTAACACCAATTAGTTTTGGGTGAAATAGTTAAATTTTGTCGTCAAGTTCTCATCCGTTCGATTTGTTGAAGCATTATTGTGAGGGAGGAATTATTGGGTACACAATGTCACGCTCTATACCACTCTAAAAATTGGCATGTGTTCAAGATTTTGAATGTCATAAAATTTGTAAGTAAAATCCTTCTTCACATCAATTAATTTTGAAAGATTATTTTCACCTGCACTTTTTTTATTAGCCATTATCTAACAATTGATTCAAATACTACAACTAACTTAGTTAGCCTAATCTTAAAATCAAGACATTAAATATACGAAAATAATGATGTGAGAACAAACAATAACTATAGAATTTTTTTGTTGGTACAAATATATAATAAAGTTTCTTTGTCCATATAATGTCAGGGTATGCGCAGTGTGATTCAGTGGGATACCAAATTACACTTTGGGCGGTTTTAATTTGTTAATTGATTGAAAAATAATCTTAGATAATTATTAAGAATTTGTATCATATTTAACACTAATTTACATAATATTTTTTATATATATAACAAGAACTAATTTTACATAATATTTTATATATATAACACTAATTTGTAATAAATTTTACATTTTAATTTTTATCACACTTATTTTTATTTTGATATTTTATTAGAAATAAATATATATATATATATATATATGCATATTAACTATAATGGAGTAGGATAATTATAAATTTTAAATTACAAATTAAACTATAAATTGAATAATTTTACCGAGTTAAATGGTATTTTAGACAGCGACAACGAGAGATACTTTGGAGAAACAGCCACTTGATTAGGCCAATCTATGGCACGTATCTTCTGCACAAAAATCCCTCCCCACCCATATGATTTTGGATCCTAAATTAATAAAAGTTCAAGCCCTCAAAAACAAACGGACCCACTTTCGATGAGTGGTCCAAAATTGTGGATTCAGTAAAAATGCCTCTTTTTAGGGTGGTGGTTTCGTGGAGAAAGTAATTTTTTTTTTTTTTTTTTTATAGGGGCGGTTGAGATTTAGGTTAAGTTTGGCAAGTTGAAAAAAAGTTAAAAAATTATTCAAAAAGTTAAAAAGTTATCACTATTTAGGGGTTGTTTGGGGTGTCCTAAATAAGTGCACTTTTTGTCTTTTTGGACTAAAAAATTGAGGTTGAAAATATGAATGTTTGGGTTAACTTTTTGACTTTTTATGAAAAAATGTGTAATAAAAAATTGTAAAAATTGATTTGTAGAGAAAAATTCGAATTGGGAGTTGTGCAGCCGTAATTGTTGACTTTTGGTGAATAGTGTTAACTTTTTGACTTTTTGAGTAACTTTTTATCTTTTTATCTTTTTTGAAAGATCCCAAACTTGCCCTTATTAAAAGTCAAAAATTATGGCTGCACAACTCCCAGTCCTAATTTTTCCCTACACACTAATTTATACAATTTTTTAATACACATTTTTCCATAAAAAGTCAAAAAGTTAACCCAAACATCCATATTTTTTTCTCCAAATTTTTAGTCTAAAAAGACAAAAAGTACACTTATTTAGGACATTCCAAATAACCCCTTAAATTTTGGGAGGTGTGATAAATAATTAGATTTTTAGTTGGTTTTTTTTGAGATTTCGTATATATTCTGATCGATCTTAGATTTTTCTGTAGCGTGTAGTTAAAAGTTTTACTAATATTTTGATGATAAATCCCTCCCTATAAATTGGATTAAATTTAGTTGACAATCAATTATCACAAAATTAAAATCTACGAATGCAATGAGGACATCACATTGCATCCTTTTTCATGGGCTTTGAGAGCCTTTATATATATAGACAAAGAGAGATGAGATAGGGGTGCTTTTTTGTGTATAATATATGTTGGAGTAAAGTATATTTTGCCTAGTTTTTATTTTTTATTTTTACTTTATCTTTGATTTTATTTATTAATTTTGCCCTTTGATATTTTAAGCTTCACAATTTATATTTAAAGTTGGCAAAATATATCATGCTAGCTATCATATGATAAAAAAATATATATTTATATTAAAATTTGAGTTTGTATAAAAAATGTGAGTTATATATAATAAAAATATTTTTATGTTATATGACTCTTAGATCCCGTTTGTTTTCAGAGGTAGAATGGAAGGAATTCATAGTGAGGGGATTAATAGTTAGGGATTGTTAGTGAGAGAATTAATAGTGAGGAGATCAAATAAAATTGTATTTGTTTTGATGATAGTTGTTAGTACATGAATTGTTAAATTATTTTTATATAAAATAATAAAACAAATATAAAAAATAAAACATTAATATTTTAAAAAAAAATTCCTAATATGCAAAAAATAAAAAAATAAAAAAATTTCTAATCTTCTCATTATTTTTCTAATACCACCTCCACCTCCTCCATCTCAATCCCCCTTTCAAGCTCCATCTTAATCTCCTCCTCCATCCTAATCTCTTCTCCAACTCTACAAACAAACACAACACTAAATAATTTCACCTCCATCTTAATTCACTCCCATCCATTACACCCCAAAACAAACGGGTCCTTAGTGTATTGTTTTTTTAATCTAATTTTGAATAAAAGATAATTTTTGAAGTACATAAAAAAATAAAAATAAAAACTTAAAATATAAAGGATTAAAAAAAAATTAAGAGTCAAAATAAAAATAAAAAATAGTCTAACATAGAGAGAGGAATGTGTAATTTATCTATATATTTTGAGAGGGCCGACAACCTAGGCCTACCACAAAGTATAAAGCCTGAGAGCCTCTTCCCAAACATCACCCTAACGCACGTGCCAATGTAATTATTACTCTTCACACCCCATCCCAAAAATATGAATAAAAAAAACAAAAATAAAAGTCAATTATTAAAATAATAATTTATCGTCACCAGAACAAAAAAGCTATGACAAACAACGAGATCCGTTTGGGTCTAACGGAATTGGCATCTTTGACAAAAACACCCACTTCCTAGCTACAAAAATAAAGGGTATTTTTGTCATTTGACAAATAATAACAAATATTATAAGAATCATTTAATATTGAAATTTGAATAAAACATATTTTATAAATAGTAATAAAAATTTAATTTTATCTTGAAATCAATCACTTTGTTTGGTTCCTGTTTTCAAAAAGCACTTTTCAGAAAATTTTACTTTCTTATTTTTCGTGTTTTTTTGTTTTTACTGAATTTTTTAAATATTTTAAGCAATTTTTTTTTTTACTTTTTAGACATACCTAACATAAATATGCCTAAAAAGTAAAAAATTTGTGAAAAAACCTTTTAAAAATTCACTAAATACCAAAAATATATTTAAAAAAAAAAGAGAATTCAGTACATTTTTTGTATTTTTATGTATTTATTAATTTTTTAAAATATTTTTTCATAAATTTTTTACTTTTTGGATACATCTAAGTAAGGTGAATCTAAAAAAGTAAAAAAAATGTTTAAAATTTTAAAAATATTCACTAAAAACAAAAAAACACGAAAACCAAAAAACTCAATTTTTAAAAAACTTAATTTAAAAAACTCAAACCAAACACACTGAATGATTTTTTTTTTTTTTGAAATTAATAAAAATTATATTATATTCTTCAATTTATTTTTATATCTTTCACTTGTATTCCAAGAGTATTTCATGACAAAATCATTATTATGTATCGATATTGCCCATTTAGTATAATTTATTAAGATTCATTTGGGAATTGATTGTTTTAATTATTTTTTAGACTTTTTATAATATATATATATACAAAAAAATAAGAAAAATTATGTGACAACTTGAATTGACTTTTTAAAATTTAAAAAAAAATATTTTTATTTTCTTAATTATCAATTTTTAAATTACAGTAAGATACTTCCACCAAGTCATTTTGCATGGGAAGCATGGCAATTTTGGGAACTAGAATTGATGATGGTATATGAGTAAAGATATACGAACTAAAAATAAATAGAACATAATATATAAGTTCACTTTTTAGATATATTTTTTAGATTTAGTGATATGTCAATAAGATAATTAGTTAATAATTAAATATTTTTTAATTATCAACAAATTATCTTCTTGACACATCATTGGATCTAAAAAATAAATTTAATTTTTAAATCTAAATAGCAATATTCAAATTAAATATAGTGATTCATTTTATACCTATCGTTTTAAAATAAAATTACCACTATAATATAATTTTGGTAAAAAATTGTACAAAAGTTTATGTAAAAATAAATAAATAAAATTATGATATCCCTACAAAAGAGACATGATGTGCAGGCAATTATCACTATGTGGTATTATTCAGTAGTTTCAATCATGTAGTGAAATTTAAGAGTATGACATATCGCTTATCTTTATTAGATAATTAAGAGATATAATTAAAAGTAACTTATTTAATATATGTTCTAATTTTTTATTAACTAATAATATTATATAATATTTTGAAAATACTTAATAATTTTTTGGAGTGTCTCATATTTTATTATTTTAAAAATTAAGTTATGATTAAATGTGATTGGTTAGGGCTAATGTGGTTTGATTACATTTACATATATAATTTTAGTCACATAAAATAATAAATAATAGTCAAAATCATACATCAAAGTCCATCATTTTCCCATAGTATATATATAGAGACAAGTTGTGCCACCTCAAAATACCTTCTCTCCTCACCACCTTATACTTGTTTCTCCCTCTCCATTTTATCTTCTTCAATGGAAGAACACCACAAGCCATTACAGCTCCTCCCCACACCACAATCCACCCCTTCCTCCTCCCGGTCGATACCGTTGTGGCGCCCAACAGCCGCCACCGATCCATTCGAGGGCACACCATCCCTTGACCTCCAGCTGTCAATCAGTGTTCGGCCAATTCGGCCAAACACTGATTGTGTCATGGCTGGGAGGTCACTTGCCACCGACTACACCGAGCTGAAGCCAGAGCTCGGCTGTGTGGAGGCGATGAGGTGGCAGGCAGCAGAGCAAATCCGCCTGGCTGCCACGGAGAAGGCATACGCGGAGCGTGTGAGGGAGATGACGAGGCGGGAAATGGAGCTCGCGCAATCCGAGTTTGCGCGAGCGAGGCATGTGTGGGAGCGTGCCAGGCAGGAGGTGGAGAAGGCGGAGAGGATGAAGGAGAGGGCGACGAGCCGGGTTGATGCCACGTGCATGGAGATCACTTGCCAGTCTTGCAGGCAAAAATTTCGACCTTAAATTTTTATTTTTAATTTTCTTGATTTCATTTTACAGTTTGAGTTGTGTATTCGTTTTCTGTTTTCATTAAACACATATATGAAGGACGGATTGAAACTTGACAATTCCTGCCTTTTTTTTCTGCAACAATGTGTATGATTGATTTGTTACCAGATCAAATAATACAAGTTTTTAAGGGAATTTTCAAATTTGATCTATTTGATATATAGAGAAGATTCCATAGTTCCTCTAGCTCTTGTGTTTTCGTTTTTTATTTTTATTTTTTTGAAAAACACAAATTATGAAAACAATTATTTTATTTGCACAAAAACCAACCATATAATTAAATATAATTCTGTTTCATGTGTATGAAACCATCTCATATGAGAGTGTTATATTCGAGTATGTGTTTTTAAACTTTTTGCCAAATAAAAGGAGAAAGGAGGGATTGAAATTTTTTTTTGACACTTGATAGAGTCTGAAATCTCACCTCACTTGTGACAATGCTTGCTTTTTCTTGATTCTAATAATACAATTTTTTATCAGAATTGATCGATTTGATTCTAATATTAGCACTTTTTCGTAGTTAAAAAATGAAGAAGCTATGATGGGTTATAGAGTTTTGATTCAAAATTTTAATTTAGGAGAATTATTTGAACTGTGTATTGTCAGTAAATTGATCAACTTTACTGTGTTTCGATGACATTAATTGCAATAGATTTTTGTCATGAAAGTGAGGCTGTGTCCTGATGGAGCACTATGGTTTGGCACTACTCAATTCTCTCTCTGACACATTAATAAATTTCATACTATCTTTTCTTCCTTTCTATGATTTTTCACTGTTGAATTTCTGCCAATTTAACATAATAATTCAGCAAACTTTTTCAGTCCCAACAACTAGAACAGAATTATAGTTTGAGAGTCCTATCATTAGCCATGTGAATTGTGTAGAAGCTCCCTACAATGAACCAATGGTTTCATGTACACCTAGTTGAGACTTCTTCAAACCACACCTCTCTCTCTCTCTCTCTCTCTCTCATTATTTGGAATATTGTTTCACACCCACTGGTATTAGAATACTTGTCATGTTATCTTTTGAAAAGAGACACAAAAGTGATGAATCTCACTATTTGAGCTAATAAAATTTAAGTTAGAACATGATTTGTGTTTGCCTCTTGAGTAAAATATGATTTTTTTTTTCTACCTCTGTTTTTTTTCATTATAATATCAATAAGTGTGTGTTTCTGCCTAACTTGTAATTATGTATTTATACGGCTCGACAAGTAAGAACAATAGTGAAAAATTTATGAAACACAATTGGTCGAATAAATAATCAAGTGGTTTCCCGAAACCATTATGAGAAGCAATGTTAGAATAACATATTTTTATATCATATTTAGTTTGTTATGTGAGTTATTACCATTTCAATTATGTTTGCATCTAGTACAGTAATAATAACTCACACGATAAATTAAGGGGTGTTTGGCATGAAGGATTTTGGTTAAAATAATAATAATAATAATAATAATAATAATAATAATAGTTAATAAGACAAAATGTTACATCCTATACATTAATCAATCACTTTTTTTTTTTTTTCTCACAACCATCTATTCAACTACAAAAAAAAAAAAAATCCACAAATAATTCCAAACATACTTTATTTTATCCCCTAAAATAGTCAAAAAAATCAAAAAGTTAACTAGAATAGATAAATTTCCAAACGAGACCTAAGTGGGATACAAAACTAGTTATTCTAGTATTATTGACATAAACCAAAAACCAAACCAACTTTTAAATTCTATCAAATAGGGTCTGTTGCATGAATTATTTTTCTCCATTTGACTCTATCCAAAACTATTTTATTAGTCAAATTAAGAAAATTCATATTATTGATAACAAATAATTTTAAAAAAATATATATTATTGATATCAAATACTACTATTACCATAATTATTAATACATTTGTTTTAATGTCGCAATCAAACATAAGAAGACTTTTCTCTACAAAAAAAAATATTTTTCATAAAAATATGCTTTTCTCTTAAACAAATGTAATGTAGACCTTCAAATCTTTTTATCAATGAAACAACCATATTGGATTGAGCTAAGTTTCAAACAAGTTCTTATTTGTAATACTGTAGAAACTCGGGACTCAGGATGTGAACCTAACGAGTCAACCAGGAAGCAGACAAGAGAGAGTCAAGTTCAGAACCTTTGGATGTGGATATAGAAAAGGCAAATGAATCAGAACAAAAAGCAAATCAACCAATTCATCAGCACCCCCACTATATAGATACATATATAGCTGTATTCAATTGTATGCAACTTCTTAACTTTAGCTCACAAAAACAAAAAAACCCCAACACCCACTAGTCTTGTCTGGGGATCCATCACAAAAGATACATACTCTTTAACAACCCCTTTTTTTTTTTTTTCAAAAAAAAAAAAAAAAAAAAAATTCAAGATTAATCAAGTTGTGTACGGATAAATTTTATTATCAAATTAGGATAAAACTCGTTTAGCAATTGTGTGGAAGTAAATTCCTCGCACCATAAAAAGCAACATGATCTCGTCATGTTTTTTATTTTATTTAAAAAAGCATACACCGTGAATATTATCTGATTTAATGTTTTGACTTGAAAGAGATTATAACGGTCAATAAAGTGAGATGTGTTTTTTTATTTATTTATAAGAATGTAAATAAGGAATTCATTTACGGCACTAGAGATTGTTCATACCTCTTTGTTTTCTCTCCGTGTTCTTTTTTATATAGTTGAGTGTCATTTATTTTCCATAAAATATCTTCTCGACAATAGCTTAGCCATTATTTTAGCATTTATATATCTCGTCAAAACCTCAATCAGGCTGATTGGCGAAATGACTTTGTGCTCCCCACCTCTCCTTGTTTCATCTTATCTCTTATTTTCTATGCTCATCCATTTTAAGTTTATTTGATACGCCTTTCTCGAGCATCAATATTGTTCAACGAGGCCCCTTCCTTTGGGCCCTTTGCCCTAGACCAACCTATCCTCTGAGACCCAATCCAAGTAGCTTATTTTTTTTTTGGAGAGTTACAGGCCGGTCCTTTAAATTTGATTTAATTCTCATGAGGTCTTTATCTAAAATAATTTAGCACATCTTCCCATTTTACCTTTGACTTTTAACCCACATGTAGAAATAGCTCAACCGTTCTACACACACACTCTCTCTCTCTCTCTCAACCGGCCACCAAAGACCATTTTCGACCTTTGATAATATTTTTTTTTTTGCCATTTTTCATTTCCACCATGTCAATACCGCCATGTTGGCAACAAGAGAAAAAGAAAAGAATATGGATAAAGAAAATAAAGGAGGGGGATAAGGAGTCATATTCAATGATAAATTTAGTCTTCATAATCACAAATCACAAATCAACATAAGATTCAAAGACATACTCAGTGATAATTTTATCACTGATTGTTTGTTAAAAAATTACAAAAAGAAAATCTCATCATCATTGTCACAAATTAAAACAAGATTCAAAGATATATTCAGTAATAAATTTAGCAGCATTGATAAATTTCTCACTAGTTGTTGCTTAAAAGATTACAAAAAAAAAATAATAAAAAATCTCATCATTATCGTTACAAATCAACACAAGATTCAAAGAAATATATCAGTGATACATTTATCACTGATACAACAGATTTGGTTTAAGATAAATAAAAAGAGAGAGATGGAGTCAGGACGAGGGAGGTGAGATCTGGAGAATCAATATTGCTTGTAATCGTTTGAAGTTGATTTCACCATAGAAACAACTAAGTTGGTGTAAATCTAGGACGTTGGAGTGTAGATCGGCGACTGCGTAGTGTAGATCGATGATGGCGAAGGTGATTGGTAAACAGTGGCAGTTGATTGGAGATGGTGAAGTATAGATCGGCGACGATGAAGATGGTTGGTGAACAATGGTGGTGGTAGTGGCTGGCAAAGGTGGTGGTGGTGGTGGTGACCGGTGGAGATGGCGATGGTTAGTGACAGACAACGATGGTAGTTGCAGGTGAATGGCCATGGCCATAGCTACAATGGTGGTATTTTCTAGAGAGAGAGAGAGATGAGAAAGAAGAAGAGTTTTGGAAAAATGAACAAGAGAGAAGTTAATACAAATTGAAAAAATTAATGAGTAATAAATATTATAAACAATTAAAGATTTAGAAAGTGTTTGGGATAATTTAAATAAAGATTTTTACCAGCTGGTAATAGGGGAAAAATCGGGATAAAAAAAATATAATAGGACTTTTTGGTGCATAAGATAGAAACTTAAGACTTAATGGGCAATAGATTCAATTATTAGGACCGGCTGGTAAAAATCCCTATTTTTTTCCAACCAAAATAAAACGTTATTGTTAAGGGAAATTCTATTTCCATAAATCTAGTTACCTCAGTTCATACACTTAATAAAATATTATTTTAATATCCATTATACGCTAAATTAAAATTACCATAATGGACATCTACCAACACCCATAATATTATATCAAAAAATTTTATGTACACATCTTATTTCTCAAATTGCAGAGCTTACCAGGTCAACAATAGAATCTGCAGCTTCAATTCCTCTGACCCCAAAAAGCAATTCATATGTTTTCGATCTCACAATCAAATCTCTCACCCATCGATTCGTCAATACGACCCAAATCGAACAGCAATGTTGTGTTCGATTTTTGTATTCAAGTGTTTGTTAGCTGTTTTATCAATTGCTTTGATAATTGTTCGATCAAGAAAAAAGTCATTTTCGGCGGCAAAGGAAGAAGACCTAACAATCCTCTACTTTTGTCGCTATCGCGCCGTCAATCTCCTGTCTCCGGTATTCATCTACGAGGAGCTCAAGTCTTTCACAAACCGGTTCGATCCGAAATGCAAAATCAGGGATGACGAGTTTGAGTCAGTCTATTTGGGTCAACTTTACGACAACCGAATCATCGCCATAAAACACCTCCACAACCACCACTCCACGGTTGTTGGCTCTGCCGAAGCCAGAGCTTTCTTAGTCAAGTCCTTCTGCAACAAAATCCTCATTCTCTCTTCGATCAATCACCCAAACACGCGGCGGATAAGGATGATTGGCATGATGCGAGGGAGGTGGTGGCAAAGCTGAGAAGGATTCGCAGCCAAACACACGGCGGCGGTGAAGGTGGTGGTGGTGGTGGTGGTGGAAATTTGAAGGGAGCTTTGGAGGAAGGTTGAGTGTGTGGAAAGATGGTTGAGTGTGTGGAAAGGGGATTAAGGTAGTGTGTGTACAACATATGAGTTAAGAGTATGATTGGAATAATTGGTATGTAGAATGTGAACAATAATTAATAATCAAATTACCAAATATGTGTACTAAAAAATAATATATACTGAGGTAAGTAAGTGTGTGAAAATAGAAGAGGTTCAAGCGGTAGTTAAAACAAAAAAAGTGTGCTTTAAAAAGTGACAGAAGGATAGAACTGAGGAAAACCTTAAGAGCTATAAATTGGCTAATAAAGAGGTCAAAAAAGCAGTGAGTGAGGCGAAGTTGAAAGCTTATGATGACCTATACACTAGACTGAATAGTAAAGAGGGAGAGAAGATGGTGTACAAACTTGCTAAGATACGAGAGAGGAAAACAAGAGATTTTAATCAAGTTAAGTGCATCAAGAGTGAGGATTCTAAGGTATTGGTGAAGGATAAAGAGATTAAGGAAAGGTGGAAGAACTATTTTGAAAAAAACTATTAAATGAAGAACATGGAGGTGCGACAATAGGGGGAGAAATTGCCAGTAATACGATAAACCAAGACTATAGGTTTTATCGCAGGATTAGGAACTTTGAAGTGGAGATTGCACTTAAGAATATGAAATCAAATAAGGCTTTAGGACCCGATGATATCCCTATTGAAGCTTGGAAGTGCTTGGGTAAAAAGGGGGTTGCTTGGTTGACTAGGTTGTTTAGCAAAATTTTATTGACTAGGAACATACCAGATGAGTGGAGGAAGAGTATTTTAGTGTCAATATATAAGAATAAAGAAGATGTCCAGAATTGCAACAATTATAGAGGAATCAAGTTAATGTGTCATATAATGAAAGTGTGGGAGAGGGTAATAGAACGCCGATTACGAGATATAACAAAGGTGTCAGAGAATCAATTTGGATTTATGCTTGGCAGGTGAACAATGGAAGCGATTTATCTTTTAAGGAGAGTAATAAAAAAGTATAAAGAAAAGAAAAGAGACATTCATATGGTGTTTATCGACCTTGAGAAAGCATATGATAAAGTGCTCCGAGATATAATATGGTGGGTGTTAGAGAAGAAATGGGTGACAAAAGATTACATTGATGTGATTAGGGACATGTATGAAGGGGTAGTGACCATTATTAGATCACCTGCTGGAGAGACAAATGAATTTCCTATCACTGTTGGGTTACACCAAGGATCTACCTTAAGCTCTTATATATCTTTTTGCTTTAGTTATGGATGAGTTGACGAGAAATATTCAGGTTGACGTGCCATGGTGTATGCTTTTTGCAGACGATATCGTGCTAATGGATGAAACTAGAGAAGGAGTTAACACAAAGTTGGAGATTTGGAAAAAAAAACTCTTAAATCAAAAGGATTTCGGATAAGCAGAACTAAGACAGAGTACATGGAGTGTAAATTTAGTAACAATAACAATGAAAGCAGAGGAGAAGTGAAGATTGAGAACCAAGAGTTGCATAAGAGTGAACATTTTCGTTATTTAGGGTCGATTATCTCAACAGCGGGGGAGATTGATGTGGATGTGACCCATAGGATTAAGGAGGAATGGTGTAAGTAGAGAAGTGCATTTGGGGTACTGTGCAATAAACGAATACCCACTAAACTAAAAGGTAAGTTCTATAGAATGGCTATTAGACCAGCGATGTTGTATAGGACGGAGTGTTGGGCAACCAAGAAACAACATGTAGATAAGATGAGTGTGGCGGAAATAAGGATGCTAAGGTAGATGTGTGGTAAGACTAGACAAGACAGAATTAGGAATGAGTGTATTCGGGAATGGGTAGGAGTAGCACCGATAGAAGATAAGTTGAGAGAGAATCGATTGAGATGGTTTGGTCACATTCAACGGAGACCAACAGAGGCAGTAGTGAAGAGATGCGATACTGTAACGGTAGAGGGGAGTGTTAGGAGACGGGGTAGGCCTAGATAAACGTTGGCTAACGTTGTAAATAGAGATATGAATCTTCTTAATTTGACTAACGAAATGGCCTTTGATAGGGCCGCGTGGAGAATAAAGATTCATGTAGTCGACCCCATTTAATAGGACTTAAAACTTAATTTAGTTTAATTTGATTTGGTTTATAAACACATGTAGAATAGTTCAAACAGTGTTCTGCATTAAGTGAAAAAACGTAATTACTAATCACAAGACGCTAGTCATTTAGTTTTAAAACAAAAAAGTAAATGAGTTCAAAGCCAAAAAAAACGCATATCTATATGATGAGTCAATGTCAAAAGCAAATGGTCAGAGCAGTGAACACACAGCATTTTGGCAATTCAAGATGTTTGATGAAATGGAATTTGCTTCATTTGTCAGCAACCTCCCCAAACTTGTCGCTCAGATACAGTTAATCTGTCAAAGTGTTGCCTTCAATAATACACTGATTTTGGTTCTTTCATATGAGGTCATTGGCATATTCTAGTGGGGTTAAAAAGAATATCATCACAAAAAGTTTCATTTTCATGTATATCAAGTCCTTTTGAAAGGTACATTTGAATTCCCCATCAAGAGATTGGGAAAGAAAAAAAAGATAGAGACAATCTTTGATTAGATTAACAGTGATTGCCCATAAATATCTATTTGCGGCAATTTTCTAATTTAGGTGATTAACAAGAGTTAGATTTCTCATATTAATATGAGAGAGGTTGAGAGGACCATAGAGCTCACTACATGTCCTATTTAGATGATCTGAACAGTTCATCTTTTAGGACTCGCTAAGTAAAATATTCATGCAAAAAAATTAAGATGATCAGGCATCTGTTGGTATATGTTTGAATCAACTTTTTATTACAAAAAATAGATGGCTATTTTTAAAATTATATTTGTTGTCTATTTTTTTAAGTAAATATGATTCAAACATATAACTACTAATGTCCAATCATCTTATTTTAGATGAATATTTTACTTAACGAATTCAAAAAATAAATGGTTTAAATCACTAAAATCCATTACAAAATAGATCTACCAACTCCAAATACTCTCTAAAGTTGATATGACAACTTGATATGACAACTTGAAAGAATCCATACTCTTAACATATCTAATCAACTTGCTTTTAGTGACATATATGGTACAATAGATAGTGACACCCGTAAGATTGTTGCAAAATATTAGGGAAAAACTAACCTCTCATGAGGTTTGGGAAAAAATTATATAATTACACTAACTTCTCTTTTTGTAAGATTAAAAATACTGAAATTAATACTAATGATGTGAGGATACAAAAATAAACATTTAAATATACATTTCTATATAAAAAAAATAATATCATCATTTTTTTATTCATACAATTAATAAATTTTTGATGAAAATAATAAATATTATGTAAATTAAAATCTTAATGAAATGCAATAAAATTATGCCAAATTTGTAAGCTTTATTGTATTTTTTCAAACCTTAGGAAGGTTAGTGTATTTTATCCAAAACAATATTAGATATTTTGAGAGTAACATGTATTATGTAATTCTCCAGTCAAATAAAAAATCACAACACAAACTAAGGCATCATTTATCTTTCAATTATAATGTTTTACTATGAAATTTTCATGCATATCAAGTCCTTGTGAAAGGTACATTTGAATTCCCCATCCAGGGCTTGGGAAAGGACAAAAAGATAGAGACAATCTTGATTAGACTAACATTGATGGCCCATAAGTATTTGTTAGTCGCAATCTTCTTAACTTAGGTGCTTAACCTAAGTCAGGATCAAATGAAGATTTATTTTTAGGTCTTATTAAGAAAATTTATTATTTAATGGGCTCTATGAAAATTAATGACTTTTTTTAATCAAACACTATTAAAAAGTATTACTAATTATAAATTTTCAACGACAGTTTAAAAATTTTGTCACAAAAAAGTTAATAATTATAAGTTTTAAAGACAGTTTAAAAAAAATCGTCACAAAAAAAAAGTCATTAATTTTTAACTTTCAACGACAATTTAAAAAATTCATCACAAATAAACGCCACTAATTGTAAACTTTTTTATAAAAACTGTGACAAAAAAGTCACTAATTGTCAATTTTTAGTGACTTATACAAAAAATTGTCACAAAAAAATTATTTTTAACGACAATTTTATTATGACTTATTTTCAATAGAACTTGATGAGAATTAAGTCAAATTATTAAGACCTATTGGTAGTTTATCCAAAAAAAAAAAAAAAAGTGAATTATGATCTCATGAACTTTGAAAAAAATAAAATAAATTTTATAGTTATAACATAATTATACTGACAAATAAGATAAGATATTTATTTCATTGTAAAATAAATGACATCATCATTTTTCTAATCAGTATAACTAATGAATTTCTAATAAAAATAAGTATAAGTGTTATGTAAATTAAAAAATATTAAGGGAGTCTAATGTAAGTATGTAAAACCTGTGAATTTTTTTTTTTTTTCTTCAATAATTCTTTTTTCCTTTTTTTTTTTTTTCCTTCAAACTGCATGAGTTCAGTGTAATTTACCCAAAAAAAAGACATTAGTTACTTGATTCTCTCAATTAATAAGAAACGGTAATACGCACCAATTAAGTTATCATTTATCTTTTAACTACTATACAAAAGTGAGTATATATGTTCTATCCATAATTTTTTCACCATGTGATTGATTTGAATTACCAGATATATAATATCATATAATAATCCAAAACTATTAAATAATCACTTAAGGTTAAGATGTTCATATTTAATAGGCACATAATTTTCTGTTTCGAAATTTCACTATCCATGTCTTAGTACTCTAGGGTGTGTTTGATTGGACGGACTGGAAAAGGGGGGATTAGAATCCATCGGACTTGAGTCCTGGGATTGGAATCCCCCGGACTATTTGGTTGGATTGGATATGTATCCTGTGTTTGTTTTTTCATGAGATTAGATGTCCGGACTGTGAATCCCCCGGACTATTTTTAGTGAATCCAACGTTTGGTTGGACGGACTGGATAGAATAAATGAACAAATGACTATTTTACCCTTTTTTAATTGTTTACTAAGTAATAGCAATATTAAACATATCTTTAATATTTTAATTATTTTTAGCTAGATTAAATAAAAAAATATTTTATTTTATTTTTTACACAATTAAATAAATTTATTTTTTTTAAAAAAAAAAATAAATAAATAAAATATCAATAAAAATATATATTATTTTTTTTAATTAAGATTTTAAATAAATTTGTTTAAAAAAAATAATAATCAAAAAATGAAATTAAATAAAACATCTATTAAATTTAAATAATGAAATTAAATAAAACATAAACAAAATTTTAAAATAAAACATCAATAAAATATCCATAAAAAATTATTTCAAAAAATTAAATAAATAAAACATCAATAAAAAGTTAAATAAAATTATTTTATTTTTAAATTGAGACATTTAAATTTTATTGAATTTTATTAAATATAATACATAATTAAATAGTAGAGGGTCAAAATGGTCATTTCATCATCTAATCCAAACAGTGATTAGTCCCCCACTTTCTGTCCCACACCCCCCCCAGGACAGGATAGTCCCCCATATGGGGGACATGGAGTCCGGCCGGACATGGAGTCCGCCAGACTAAAAAAAAATCAAACGCCGGATAAGGAGCACTATTTGGACTCAAGTCCAAATAGTGGATAGTCCCCCCCAATCCCCCCAATCAAACAAGGCCTTATGGCCGTACAATTATTCGTCCAGATAATTATGTTTTGCAATTCTCATCACATGGGCTATAAATATTTGAGACAAATTGAAGAAATTCTAGGAGAGTGGATTTTTGACTTATTCAACAACCAACACAAATCATACACATGATTTTGAAAATTGGATTGGATTTGCCAGTTCAATCGATTGAACTGTCGATCAGTCGAAGTTTCGGTCTAAAGATATCCTTAACACTTTTTAAGTTAAAAACCGACCTATTTAAAAAAAATCAAAAAAATCAACAGTTAGACTACTGAACCGGGTGACCTAAGGACGGGTCAAGCGAACCGGTCAGGTTAAAGAAATTAAAATTTTTGAATTTTTTAAAAATATTTTCTAACTATTTTTTATTCTTTCTTTCTTTCTTCTTCTTCTTATTATTATTATTATTATTATTATTATTATTATATATAAGAAAATTTTAATTATAAATTCTCTTTCAAGGGTCTCCTCTTGTGAGGAATCTCATTGAGAACTTGAAATTATTGTGAAAGTCTTTATCTATTTATAAGAAAAAAATTCTTCCAAAAAAACTAAATAAATTTATATGAAATTCAATTAAATTTATTGAAGGGAGACTTGAAATTTTGATATCATTCCAAAAATTTTCCTCTTTCTTTCAATGAAATTATTTGAATTAAAATCATATGGAAAAAATATTAAATATTTGGTTTCCTCTTCCAAAATTAAAATTAATAATATTTTCAACTATATTATTATATTTTTTAGTAAAAAAAAATATTAGGAGAAATATTTAAGATAATTTAATATTTTCAATTTTTTTAATTTATAATTTTATTACTTATATTTTTATTTAAATATAATTTTAATATATTTATGACGTAACGGTTTGATTCCGATTGATGACCCGTCCACCTGATAACTTTTCCAGTTCGCTCACCAGTCCGATTTTTAAAACATTGATCATACACACACACACACACACACACATATATATAAATAGTGTTTTTTTTCATTTTTTATATGGCATATTTTGAAGGTTATTTTTCCAATTACATATAAAGTTCTACATAAATTCAATTGTAATTATAATAACTAACTTTATATAGACTTTATTTGAGAAATACTTATTTTCATATATTTTCATCGTATATTTAGTTTTGTTATTATCAGATTTCTTTTATATAGTTGATATTTTAATTTAGTTATTATGATATTTGAAAAAAAAAATTATCTCAATATACAAATAAATAAATAAATAAGACAAAATATGCTTAATTATGTGCATCGCATGAATCAAATTAATTGTTTTTAATATTTTTTATTTTTTGTCTATCTTATTGATGCCTTGATATTAATTTTGTATTTAATTTTTTATTTAACATGAAATTATATATTACAAAATATTTATTTTTAATTTAAATTTTATATACCTATATACAATATGTATAAATAATTCAAAAACAATATTGTAGAAATTATCGATAAATCCCAAATTAGGAAATGATGATCCATTTAGTCCTGTGTTTTTTCTTATAAACCATTTTTGGTCCTATTTAGTTGGTAAGGAATATTATCTCTTGATTTGGTATGGGTGGAGTTTACACATTTACCATTGTTATGATTTTGGTGGATTCTTTTTTGCTCATTTGTGTGTAATGATTGAGAGTGTAACATTTTACATTTTCATTTTTTTGTGTTTGATTTTTATAGAGTGATGGGTTTCAATTGCTGATTTTGTTTTCTTGTAACGTGAGAATCAATCTTGCTTTTTTTTTGGGAAACATCACAATGTAGTACATCACACACTAAGGCCTCGTTTGGCAAGAGGCTATTTTAGCCAAAAAGCCAAAAAGTTACTAAAAAAGCCAAAAAGCCAACAATCCATACCAAAAAGTCAAAAATTCCCTTTTCTCTCTACTTTTTGCACATCTTTTCGTAAAAAGCCAAAAAGTCATCCCAAACATACTAGTTTTTTTTACATCACATTTTAGCCAAATAGCCAAAAAGTTACTAAATTAGCCTGTTCCCAAACGAGGCCTAAGCATATTACGACGTGTTTAACATAAATCACAAACATTACGAAATGAAATATCATACTGCAAGACACACACTTATAATACAACATATTTCCACATTGAACATATTGGTATGACACATGGGAAACATAACCACGTACCCACTAATCTCACTCTAAAATCAACATGCACAACTAATATCGGGATGCAAAACCCCGTTGCCTGCATTAGATGGATGATGCTAACAAAACTTACATGTATAAATTACCACAACAGCAGAATACATATCCTACATCCAAATAGGGCATTATTTTGACTATAAATACACACAACAATATCAATATATCCCTTTCACCATCAACTAATAGATAACTCTGACTGTTAACATTAAATACACAACACCATAACATTAAAACCATACAAACATCACCTCTAATCAAACACATTCGATGTACATGAATCGTCATATATCAAAATCACAATGTTAAATTTACCCCAGATCTCACATTGCACATTACATCAACCAATTAGGGCATGCAACGACGACTAAAACCATAAAACCAAAATTGAATACAAATAAAGGGTAACAAATTGCAACACACATCAACAATTAAAGTGTTAAACATTACACACCTTCGCCTTTCATTGCCGACGTTTGAAATTACGGCAATGGCATAATCGGTGTGTACGACGACGACTATTGTCTACTGTGTCTGTATGTATGTCTCCGTAGACGACGACATCAAACCCTCACCGGCGGAGATTGATCAGCTATTATTGAAGGTGGTCCATCGGCAAAGAGGTTCCTCCAATTAGGTTTCAATCGAAAACACAAATGTGGAATTTATGAGAACAATTCTTCAGAAAACCCTCAATTACATCTAGTGTTCCAATCCCCTAACATGGAAATGTTTTAATGTGAGAATGTTTCTTGACAATGTTTCCATATGCAAATCAAACATTCAATCAAAAAGAGGGAAACCAAAAAATGACTATAGTGCGCTTTATGTCCACGAATGTAATTTCACCCACAACAAAATTCTACATTCGCCCTTATTAAACACATAAAAACGCGCATGGAAGAGGACAAATGTGTCAATCTAATTGTTTTAGGACCTTTTGGTTTAACAAAAAAAAAGGCAGGACTAACTAGTGCACAAGTTCACAAACTGGGATTTATTGGTGCTTCACCCAAGAAAATTAAAGAAAAAAATTAATATTCTACATAATTAATTTAATATATATCATATAAAATCATTATATGATAATTATACTTTTATAGCACAATAGAACTAAAATTATCAAAATAAACAAATAATTTAACTAAATCTATTATGTATAAGTATTCAAATAACACTTTTATAGAACTATAAGGCTAAAATTATTAAAATAAATAACTAAAATTAATATTATTCTTTTATAACACATATCATGACATAAAATGTCATTACATTAATTAAAATTAGCACTATTGTGATTTTATGTTAGACATCATATTTTTAAAAGTGATTTACATACATATGTAGCGCCTAATTTGATATTGATTTATTAAAATAATGGAACACAATACTTTTTTTTTGTTAAGTTTTTAGAAGATAAATTGACAAATGTTAAATGATAAATAGTGTAGAGTATTATTTTAAAGAATAATAATTTATTGAAAATGATTGTGTATATTTAAGACACTGATTGATATTTCTTGAATAATTTTTAAATAAATTTTTAAATTTATAGTATTACTGATAATGCACATTCATGAGTTCTGCCAGAAATGATATACAAGAATAATTTGGCTATAATAAAAATTTTGCGATTATTATAATGTATCACATAATTAATCAGAACCCTTTTGAAAATTAAAATTATTAAGGTTGTAGAGATTTTATACTTTATTCCCTTTTAGGAAACTGTTTATAATTTGAATTTGTAATTTTTATGCATCAATGTGAATAACTCAATAAATCTCAAAATGTGATTTTGTGAACGGTTTAGTCCTCCATTTTTTCTTATAAACTCAAAGGTCCCATTAAAGTGGAAATTACACAAAAGTGTAGTCACTTACATGTTTGGGTTTAATTTTTTAGGGATAAAAATAATTTTCTCAATATGTAAAATTACACATTTGGGCAATTTACACTATAGAAGTTTTGGATTTTCTCTTATTTTAGAATAAATTTCACATTACGAACAAAAACCTAACACTCTAATGTAACACTCTAATAACGTAATATTTCAATGTAACACACTAAAAAACTCATTAGTGTATTTTTTTCAAATGTAACAACGTAACACTAAAAGAAAATTTTCTTTTGTGTACTTATATATTTGTTCAAAACTTACTAAAGAAAATTTCTACTCATTTTGGAATGGTTTGAAAAATCTCACATTTTTATTTATTTATTTATTAGTGTTATATTGGAGCATTACGTTTGCGAACTAAGATTTTTTTATTTTTTTTGTGCTACATTGGAGCGTTACGTTTGGGAAAAATACACCAAAGAGTTTTTTTGTGTGTTACATTAAAGTGTTACACTAAAGAATTTTGTTGGAGTGTTATATTGAAATGTTACGTTTGGAAAAAGTACACTAAGGAATTTTTTTTGTATGTTACATTAGAATGTTACATTAAGAAGTTTTTGTCTGTTATATTAGTATTATGTTAAACTTATTTATTTTGATGATTTATTTAATTATGTTTTAATTTATTTGAAAGAGAAAAATATAATTTTAATTTATTTGAAAAAGAAAAATAGAATCTAAAATTTCTTTTGATGATTTATTTAATTATGTTTTAATAGAATCCAAAATTTATTTTGATGATTTATTTAAATTATGTTTTAATTTATTTGAAAGAGAAAAATAGAATCAAAATTTATTTTGTCTCATTATTTCTCACCTGAACTTTTATCCTAAATATTGTTTGAATGTATTTAATATTTGCTTAAATCAGGAATTCATTTCATCCCAAAAATAATGCCCAAACCAGAGGTTCAAACAGTCTAAAACAAAGGTTCAAACAACATAACACAGCAGCAAGCCAAAAGGTTCAAGTGGAAAATATTCAAATTAGTAATGATGGAGTACAACGGCTATAAACGGCTATAAGTTTCATTATATATACTAAAGCCTCTAATGTAAACAAGTTACAAAAAAAAATCAGAAAATATTCTTTGATCTATAATCACTCACATCTATTCTCTGAAAAATTCTCTAAGAAATGTTCTTCAATTTTTGTTTACATCCTCTTTCAGAAATTATACACTGAGACGTATAACTTTAAGCCAATCTTTCCTGTGTGAGGTTTACAGAAAAACCAAAGTTTAATTTTTATATCTATCTTTGAGAGATAATTCTTGTAGCTTTCTGTGAAAATAAAAACACCTTCTTTTCAACCTTGTAAGAGTGTAGTACAATCGGTGTTCTTAACTTAGAAAGTCTGTGTAAAATCTGTGAAGGATTGCTCTATCTGTAAAAAGGATGCTAGCACCCTGTGAAGTTAGAGTATAGTGAAAAATATCAAGTAAAGCTTGAGGAGTGCACGTATGCCAAGTTGACGACAAACTACTATAAATTTATTTGTCTCTCTCTCCCTTATCTATTTATTTTATTTAAATTGCCATAACTATATTTCACATTTTCACTGTGCTAAAATCATTAACTGACATAGTTGTTAGAACACTTGTTTTAATTATTTTTATTTCATTAACTATATTTTTCTATTGTGATAGTCATAATTTTTATTAGTGTATTATTATTTTTATTTGTAAAAACCTAATTCACCTCCCTCTTAAGTTGTCTTTTGGATAACAATTGGTATCAGAGCCTAGACTCTTGTTTAGATTTAACCATCTAGGAGTTTCGATCCATGGCAACCTTAGCTAAAGGACAAGCCATAAATAGGCCACCATTGTTTGACGGAAACAATTATAGTCATTGGAATGATAAGATGACCCTATACCTACAAGCCACTGATTATGCCATGTGGATTATTGTCACCAAATGTCCAAAAATTCTTACCAAATTAGTAGATAATATTAGTGTACCTAAAACTGAAGATGAATGCGACAAGAAGGATCGTAAATTATTGCAAGCCAATGCTAAAGCCAAACTCACCATTGTTTGTAGATTAGACTCTAAGGAGTATAATAGAATTTCAAGTTGTGATTTGGCAAAAAAAATTTGGGACAAACTTGAGGTAACGTATGAAAGTACAAACCAAGTGAAGGAATCTTGTATTGATATTGTTAGGTTTTTATTCTTGGCAACCCCGTTTGACAAAACTCCTTTAAGTTGTATTTGTTTTCGCACTTTTTATTTCAGTGATGCTATGAGTTTTTAGATGCGAATCCAACCCGAATTGTGCTTTGCAGAGAAGTTTTGTGATGTTAACTCTTTCAAGATTGGCACTTCGCTGATTATGACGGGGATCAAGCTGCCCGGTCAGCTCGCGGGGGTCCAGGAGATAGCGCCACGGCGGGGTTGAGGGGCAAAGCCCCCGAAGCAAAATGTAAAAATGCATTTAAAGTTGCCTACCCGCTCGAGCGGACATTCCCCCGCTCGAGCGGAGAATGCTGAGTTCCAGAAGTTTAGTTCGCCTGCAAAAATACTGGATGTTGTTTTTTCCCGCTCGAGCGTAACTTTCCGCGCTCGAGCGTAGGTCCGCTTGAGCGGCCAATCTGACGCTCAAGCGGAGATCACGGGACAGTTTTCTATAAATACGTGTTTCAGTCCAAATCTAGGATTACTTCTCCAGATCTTCTTCTTGGGTTCTAGGGTTTATATCTGGGGATATTTTGCTAGTTTTCTTTGATGTTTTGATTAAGTATTCAACTCATGGTTTAAAGAGTATACATCAAAGGATTATCTGTTTGTTCTACACAAAAAAGAGAGTTGTTCTTCGGTGGATTCTGAAGAATTCGAGCCTGAAGCTTTGATGGATTCTGGAGTAGGAATGGCAACGGGGCGGGGCGGGGCCGGGGATCACCCTCCCCGTCCCCGATCCCCGATGGCAAAAACTTCCCCGTCCCCGGCCCCGATTCCCGACGGGGAAGCCATCACCACCCCCGCCCCCGTCCCCTACGGGGGATCGGGCTTCCCCGACCCTAAAAATGCCCCGGTCCAAAAATAAAAAAATAAAAAATAATTGGAGAATGATCAACAAACAACAACCTGATCAAAAAAAGATCAACAAACAACGACATCATACATACTTAAACAACATCATACATCATGTATACTTAAACACACTTAATCATACAGTAACAGATGATCTTCGACATGATTTTCACCAACAACAACATTATCAACAACAACAGCATCATTTTCATTAACAACACCATCACAAAAAAAAAAAAAAAAAAGAACAAACAGAGTCGGAGAGACACACACACATATACACACATACATGAGATCTGAGATATGAGAAAAGGGAATCGGCAGTGGCGGTGGCCGGATCTGCTTAGATCTGCCGTGGCGGAGGGAGGAGGAGGCGGTGAGAGGCCACGGAGGAGGTGGAGGCGACGGAGGAAGAGGTGGCGAGAGGCGATCCGACTGCGGAGGAGGAGACGACGAAGCCATCGCCGACTACGGAGAAGGAGACAACGATGCCGTCGCCGACTACGCCATCGGAGGAGGAGGAGACGGAGAGAAGAGAGAGAGTGAGAGAGAGAGAGACAGATCAGTGGGGAGAGTGAGAGAGAGGCATATCTGAGGGGAGAGTGAGGGGAGAGTGAGAGAAAATGAGAGATCAGTGGGGAGAGAGGTGTGTCTCAAACCCTAGACAAACATAAGGATATATATATGGCAGGGACAAAACTGTCATTTCACCTCGGGGATTAAGCGGGGCGGGGGCGGGGCCGGGGGGCGGGGCCGGGGCCGGGCCGGGTCCGGGACTGAAACACCTATCCCCGTCCCCGGCCCGGATATCATCGGGGATGAAATTTTGAATACCGTCCCCGTCCCCACGGGGGTATTTTTCGGTGAATAACCATTTAATTCGGGGTCGGGGGGTCGGGTCACCGTCGGGCCGGTTTCAAATTGCCATCCATATTCTGGAGTGGCTCATCGTCAAGACAATTCCGAGGTGAAGACGGGGTTGGAAGAGGCACATAGGGGTTGGTTCAATTCGGGCGTGGATTCGTTAGGTAATTGAGAGTATACCTGTGTAATTCCTTTATGTCTTTTTAGTGGATTGTTTTGTAACTTTTGCCGGTGATTTTTTTATCACAATTGGAGGTGTCCAATTGTGGTTTTTTCACGTAAAATCGTTGTGTCGATTTGTCTTGATTGTTTGATTGGGATTGTTATATATTGCTTAAAATTGATATATAATCACAAATTAACATCTAGGGGATTTCTAGATTTTTCAATTGGTATCAGAGCAGGTCGTTCTATTTTTTTTTTAAAAAAATCTTTTAGAATGAAATCTTGTTTGATTTGTGATAATGGATTCAATTCGTGAGGGAAATTCTATGGTTCAACCACCCCTACTTGACGAATCCAATTATTCGTTTTGGAAAGCTCGAATGAGATCATTTTTAAAATCTATTGATGAAAAAGTTGGTGAGAAAAATTCTTAGGTGTTTACCAAAGAATTGGGAAGTAAAGGTCACGACCATTATAGAAGCCAAAAATCTCTCCAAACTTGGATTGGATGAGCTTATGGGTTCCCTTATGACTCATGAGATCACCATGAAAGGACATGAGGATGTTGAAAGCAAAAAAGAAAAGTAGAATTGCATTCAAAGCCTCATCAAATGAAGAAGAACATAAAAACTCCAATGAGGATGAAAACTATGTCATGTTTAGTAGAAATCTCAAAAAGCACTTCAAGAAAAACAATTATGGAGGAAGAAGACCTTTTAAGAAATAGTACAACAAAGATAATAAGAAAGAGCCTATTATTTGCTATGAGTGTAAAAATCCTGGACATATGAAGATGGATTGTCCAAAATTGAAGAATCATAGAAAAGACTACAAAAGAAACAAAAAGGCCATGGTAGCAGCTTGGAGAGAAAGTGAAGATGAAAGCTCAAGTGATGAAATGGAAAATGAAGTAGCCAACTTATGTCTTATGACTCTTGAAGATGAAGACTCTACTCAAGATGAGGTAACTACTCTTTATGAAAAACTTGAAAGTGCATTCTATGAACTACAACATGAATTTAGAAAAATTTGTGTCAAAAACAATGTGTTGAAGAAATCTATTGCATCTTTATCTATTAATATAGAAGAATTAAAGAAAGAAAATTATTTTGAACAATGATTTTGATACTATCTCTAATGCGAAAACTACTTTAAAAAACAATATTGATGATTTAACAAAAGCACTTGAAAATTTTGTAAGAGGTATAAATAATCTTAACATGCTTCTTGGAAATCAAAGATATGTTTTCGATAAAGCGGGCATTGGATATGACCCTATTAAAAAACAAAAGAATTTCAATACAATTTTTGAAAATGCACCTCTCATGACTCACCTTCATATTACTTGTTATGATTGTAGAAATAAAGGCCATTATATATCTTATTGTCAATTCAAAAATAATATAAACATGGGAATTAAAAAGATTTGGATTGTTAAGGGATCTAATAAAACTAACCAAGAAGAACCCAAGAAACTATGGGTACCAAAAACCAACACTTGATTGTCATCTTGTAGGTTTACTTTAAGTCCAAAGCTAAAGAAGGGAAGTAGTACCTTCGTAGTAGATGTTCCAGACACATGGCCGGAGATAAATCCTTCTTTACTACACTGTCATCCAAAGATGGAGGCTTTGTTACTTTTGGAGACAATAAAAAAGGAAAAATCATCGGTATTGGTAGCATCAGTATTTCTCCTAACACTTCTATTGAAAATGTTTTACTTGTTGATGGACTTAAGTATAATCTACTTAGTATTAGTCAATTATGTGATAAAGGTAATCAAGTTATTTTTGATAAATCACATTGCACAATTGAAAGCACAAATGATCATAAAGCTTTATTCGTTAGTAATCGTCACGATAGTATTTATGTTTTTCATCTCAATGATTTCTATGCTAGTAATATTAAATGTCTACATGTTAATAATGAAAATAGTTGGTTATGGCATAGAAAACTTGGTGATGCTCATATGGATTTAATTACTGAACTTTTGAGAAATAATTTGGTCATTGGACTTCCAAAAACTAAATTTAAAAAGGATCATCTTTGTAGTGCTTGTTAATAAGGAAAACACACTAAAACATCTTTTAAATCAAAATCTCACATTTCCACAACTAGACCTTTACAACTACTGTATATGGATTTATTTGGTCCCTTAAGGACATCTAGTCTAGGTTGTAAACATTATTGTCTTGTTATTGTTGATGATTATTCAAGATTTACATGGGTTATGTTTTTAGCACACAAAGATGAAACCTTTTCTTCTTTCACAAAACTTTGTCGTAGAATTTAAAATAAAAAAGGCTTTCTTATTACTAATATTCGAACCGACTATGGTAGAGAACTTGAAAATAAGAAATTTGAATTGTTTTGTGATGAGCATGATATTGGACATAATTTTTCAGTACCTAGAACTCCTCAACAAAATGGTGTAGTGGAAAGGAAGAATAGAATTTTAGAAGAGATGAGTAGAACAATACTTTGTAAAAATAATCTTCCTAAATATTTTTGGGCCGAAACTGTTCACACCGCATGCTATATTTTAAATCGTGCATTAATTAGACCTATTCTTAAAAAGACTCCTTATGAATTTTGGCATGATAGAAAGCCCAACATTAGTCACTTGCATGTTTTTTGTTGTAAATATTTTGTGCATAATAATGGTAAGGATAACTTAGGTAAATTTGATTCAAAATCTGATGAAGTAATTTTTCTTGGCTATTCCTTAACTAGCAAAGCTTATCGTGTTTTTAATAAAAGAACTCTTGTTGTGGAAGAATCTATACATGTGGCATTTGATGAAACTAACATCTCTGCTTAAAAGCAAATTGTTAGTGATAATATAGATTTGGAACCAAATGTGGAAGATTCAAGTATCTACAAAGAAGAGAACCAACCATGTAAGTTGAACAAAGAGATTGAACAACTTATTCTCCCACATCAAGAAGAAGGAGGAAACAATGATGATTTGCCAAGAGAATGGAAGTTTGTTCATAATCACCCTAAGGATTTAATCCTAGGTGACCCTACAAAAGGTATTGAAACTCGCTCTTCACTTAGAAACATTTGTAGTAACTTGTCTTTTCTCTCACAGATTGAGCCTAAAAACTTTCAAGAAGCCGAATTCGATGAACATTGGATGATAGCTATGTATGAAGAGCTTAACTAATTTGAGAGAAATAAAGTGTGGGAACTTGTGTCAAAACCTAAAGATCATACCATTATCGGTACCAAATGGATCTTTCAAAACAAGTTTGATGAATCTGGCACAATTATAAGAAACAAGGTTAGACTTGTTGCACAAGGATACAATCAAGAAGAATGTATTGATTTCGATGAAACCTTTGCCCGGTTGCTAGATTAGAAGCCATTCGCATGTTACTTGCATTGGCGTGTTTTAGAGGTTTCAAACTTTATCAAATTGATGTAAAAAGTGCCTTTCTTAATGGTTTTATAAATGAGGAAGTTTATGTTAAATAACTCCCAGGTTTTGAAGATCATACTTTTTCAAATCATGTTTTTAAACTATCAAAAGTTTTATATGGTTTGAAACAAGCACCTCGTGCATGGAATGAACGATAAAGTAAATTTTTGATTGAAAATAATTTTTCTAGAGGAACAATTGACACAACACTTTTTGTTAAAACTAAAAATGATGATTTACTTATTGTGCAAATATATGTGAATGACATTATATTTAGTGCTACTAATGAAACCTTGTGTAAGGAATTTACTAAGTATATGCAAGGTGAGTTTGAGATGAACATGATGGGGGAGCTAAATTATTTCCTTGGGCTTCAAATCAAACAATGTAATGAAGGAATTTTTATCAACCAAGCTAAGTACACAAAAGAACTACTCAAAAAATTTGGTATGTTTGACTCAAAAATAGCTGAAACTCCTATGAGCACATCCATTAAGCTAGACAAGGATGAAAAAGGTAAGTCCATTGATCAAACAAAATATCGAGGTATGATCGGCTCACTTCTTTATTTAACCGCAAGTAGACCCGATATTATATTTAGTGTTTGTATGTGTGCTAGATATCAATCAAATCCTCAGGAATCATATCTTAGTGCTGTTAAAAGAATTTTTAGATATCTTATTGGCACTCAAAATTTGGGACTGTTTTATCCTAGAGGTATTACATTTGATTTAATTAGTTACTCAGATGCCAACTTTGCCAAATGCAAACTTGATAGAAAAAGTACCAGTGGCACTTGTCACTTTCTTAGTAACTCATTAGTATCTTGGTTTAGCAAAAAGTAAAATTCTATTACTTAATCAACGGCAGAAACTGAATATATAGCTTCTGGAAGTTGTTGTGCCCAAATACTTTAGATGAAACAACAATTGGAAGATTTTGATTTGCATTATGATTATATCCCTATTAAATGTGATAATACTAGTGCCACCAATTTAAGCAAAAATCCAGTTCAACACTCACGAACAAAACATATTGAAATTCGACATCATTTTTTAAGAGAACATGTTCAAAAAGGGGATATTGTACTTGAATTTGTAAACATCGACAAGTAGTTGGCGGATATTTTCACAAAACCCTTAAGCGATGATCGCTTCAATTTTATTCGTAGCGAGTGTGGAATGTCGATTTCTACTTCAAAAGTTTTGTTATAACTGTGAAACTTGAATTTTTGTTAAAATGATATATGTGTATTGCTGCATTGATATGCAAACATTTATATCAGTTGAATGCTCTCAAGTCCTTCATACATTTATTCTCTTTAACAGTTTGCTATTCTCAACTGTGTAATTTTTTTTTTTGGGTTTTGCATCTTGAGGTAAAATTAACTTTGTATACATTGATTTTTTTTAAACCCTCATGGTATTTTTTTTGCATTACCATTTCAGCAACATATTAAGTTTAATTTCTGCTAGTATTATTTTATTTTACTATTAGGCCTAATTTCTTTTATTTTTATTTTTTTTTCTCATTTTTATTTTTTATTTGTGCTTAATTTTCTTATTTTTTTTATTTTCTGTTTTTTAATTTCATTTTTTAGTACTTAAACATAAAAACAAAAATAAATCAAAATTCAAATATTTACATAAAAAAAAACCCTTAATTTTTTTACGGCCGTATGCCGATCTTACTTACTCGCCTCTTCCATCGTTTTCTTCCTCTTTTTATCACCTTGGGCGGCCCTTAAAGGCCTTGCCCCCATGCTTTCGTTGAGAGCGACGACTCCCCGCTGACTATCAAAGGCTAAGAATGACGTTGCTCCAAATCGGGCCATGAAGGTGGTCTTTCGTTTAAGTTCTTTATTTTCGGCCTTTAGTACGCAAATCTCTGCTCGCATATCCTTATACATGCGTTGGAGCAGCAAGAGTTGGGCGTTGACCTGGTGGAGCTCACTCGTTTTGTTCTGCAGTCGGTGAGCCAATTTTGTGACTGCAGTCACCGTCTCCATACAGGACGTCAGTGTGAAATGATTAGCTTTAATGTCTGATTGAGCTGCCATTATTTGCTCAATCGACATCATAGGAAGGTTGGGAAGAGTAGGAGCCGGAGCACTCGGCCCAGCAACGCTTACGGGATCATTCAGGTCCGGAAAGAGAGTAAGGGGACGGGACGAGGCCATGAAGTAGAAGAGAGAGATGTAATCGAAAGGAGGGTCGTTTTTGGCAGCCTTTCTGCTCTGCTCAGTCTCTTTGTTCTATCTCTCTCACGTAGAAGAAGAAAAGGATGGAAGTGAATGAGAAAGTAGAAGGAGAAGAGAGTGATTAAGAAGAAGATGAAGGAGAAGAAGACAAGAGGGAGAAAGAGCCGAGGCTGTTGATTGACCCGTCTCGCTTTTGTCGGTCGGCTGACGCAAAAGCGAGGACGCGTGTCTGACGCGATTTTTGACGGAAAAGAGAGAGACGCGCGAATCGTATATATATGTATATATATGTTTTGAATTGTGTAGATGCCATTTATCACTATCATTTTCCTCCTCCTTCTCTAGTTTCTGACCGATGATTTCCTTTTGATAATGTCACAGGGGGAGAAAATTATATGATGTTATGTATTATGGTATTATTTTGTTATGATGTTATGTATTTATAGTTTGATATCTTAGTCTCATATCATATCTCTAATTAAAGCTTATTTATTACACATGTGCTAACATATGTATTTAGAAATGAATTCAGGGAGCATGACTTGAGGGGGAGCTTTTCTTACTCCCAAATCAAATTAAAACATATTATGGTATTATTTTGTTATGATGTTATGTATTTAGAGTTTGATATCTTAGTCTCATATCATGTCTCTAATTAAAACTTATTTATTACACATGTGCTAACCTATATATTTAGAAATGAATTCAGGGAGCATGACTTGAGGGGGAGTTTTTCTTACTCCCAAATCAAATCAAAACATCATTGTGTGCCATCATAAAAAATGGGGAGATTGTTAGACTTATTTATTTTGATGATTTATTTAATTATGTTTTAATTTATTTGAAAGAGAAAAATAGAATCCAAAATTTATTTTGATGATTTATTTAATTTTAATTTATTTGAAAAAGAAAAATAGAATCCAAAATTTCTTTTGATGATTTATTTAATTATAGTTTAATAGAAACCAAAATTTATTTTGATGATTTATTTTAATTTATTTGAAAGAGAAAAATAGAATCAAAATTTATTTTGTCCCATTATTTATCACCTAAACTTTTATCCTAAATATTGTTTAAATATATTTAATATTTGCTTAAATCAGGAGTTCATTTCAACTCAAAAATAATGCCCAAACAAGAGGTTCAAACAGCTCAAAACAAAGGTTCAAATAGCACAACACAGCAGCAAACCAAAAAGTTCAAGTGGAAGATATTTAAATTAGTAATAATGGAGTGGAAGATATTCAAATTAGTAATGATGGAGTACAACAGTTATAAACGGTTATAAGTTTCATTATATATACCAAAGCCTCTAATGTAAATAAGTTACAAAAAAAATCAGAAAATATTCTTTGATCTATAATCACTCACATCTATTCTTTGAAATTTTTTTTGAGAAATGTTCTTTAATTTTTGTTTACATCCTCTTTCAGAAATTATACACTGAGACGTATAGCTTTAAGCCCATCTTTCCTGTGTGAGGTTTACAGAAAAATCAGAGCTTCATTTTTATATTTATCTTTGAGAGATAATTCTTGTAGCTTTTTGTGAAAGCAAAAACACCTTCTTTTCAACTTTGTAAAAGTGTAGTACACTCAGTGTTCTTGACTTAGAAAGTCTGTGTAAAATCTGTGGAGGATTGCTCCATCTGTGAAAAGGTTGCTAGCACCCTATGAAGCTAGAGTATAGTGAAAAATCTCAAGTGAAGCTTAAGGAGTGGACGTAGGCCGAGTTGAAGTCGAACCACTATAAATTTGTTTGCCTCTCTCTCCCTTATCTTTTTATTTTATTTAAATTACCATAACTATATTTCACATTTTCACTGTGCTAAAATCATTAACTGACATAATTGTTAGAACACTTGTTTTAATTATTTTTATTTCATTAACTATATTTATCTATTGTGCTAGTCATAATTTTTATTAGGGTATTATTATTTTTATTTGTAAAAACCTAATTCACCCCCCCTCTTAGGTTGTCTTTTGGGTAACATGTTACACTAAGGAGTTTTTTTAGAGTATTATATTAGAGTGTTACATTTAGAAAAAATACATCAAAAACTTTTTTTGTATGTTATATTGGAGTATTACACTAAGGATTTTTTGTATTTTTTGTGTTACATTAGATTATTACATTAAAAAAATTTTTTGTGTGTTATATTAGAGTGTTACGTTTAGAAAAAATACACTAAAGAGTTTTTTGGTGTGTTACATTAGAGTGTTACAATAAGAAATTTTTTTGTATGTTACTTTAGAGTGTTACATTAAGGAGTTTTTTTTTAAGTGTTATATTGAAGTGTTACATTTGGGAGTGTTACGTTTGGGAAAAATACAATAAATTTTTTTTTTATATGTTACATTAGTGTTACGTTTGGATATTAATTAATGTCAATGTTATAATAGGGACGAATACCACACCAATAACACCACAAACAAGGTAACATCATCCACTTACAAATCACTCCACTAAATTCCCACAAAAAAATAGAAACGTAAAAACTTACCTTACTCACGTATACCCAACATTAGGAAAAAAAAAATCAAACAAAATCACACATAAGGGGAAACAAGTAAACTTTCAAACCCCCAAATCAAGGAAATATAACATACCAAAAATAAAAATGACTAATTGGTTTGAAAGAAAACTTCTAGGACTAAATGGAATAACTTTTCTCTAAATAGGATTTATGAGTAATCTAAATCGTACCTTTGAGTCAACTCACCTTACGAACTTTTTCGTGTAATATAATACTCAAATATTGTAATAGATCATAATTAAATACCATTTGAAACATAATTAAATACCTGATCCACCACTTTAGACATAACAAAAACCAAAAGAAATTAATAAAGATCTTTTCGATTAATAACTAAAATAATACACCACAGTTATAACCAAATCTAAATAAGTATATTATAGAATTTTCAATTGTTTTTATTTTTTCTATAAAAAAATATTTTGATACAAGTGAAATTTATGATTTTTGATAAATTTGATTAATACAAATGAATATTTGATTTCAGGTTGAGAATATACCATTTTTTTAACTTTGAAAGAAATTATTTTTATGAGCCTATTTTATATAGAATCACATACAGTGACAAAAATTTTCATCAATCATTAACAAATCTATTTGTATTTGACTTTCAATTGTTAAAATTTTTTACATATAAAGTACTAAGATCCAAAATTAATTTTTCATCTTAAAAATTAATTTTTGTGCATCGCATGAGTTACATACTAGTGGTAAAATGATATTAGAATTTCACCTCTATTTTTTTTTGGATTACACATTGTTTATTGTGTGAATTCAGAGGTGAATTTATTTATTTATTTTTTTTTTTTGGGGAGAAATATCAATTAACTCCAATTTTTTAAAAATAATTGCATATTACTGATAAATTTTATAAATATTAAATTATAAACTTCTCCATGAATATATAAATATGCTTTGAAAAAACTATTGATATGTTTATTTCTTCAAAAAATTATTTAGTAATATATAGTAGTTCTAATAAAAAATAAATAAATGATATAAATAGTCTCTATAGTTTACACGATATGTCAATTTAGTTCTTATTATTTTAATTTGCTCAATTTTGCCCCTTAATTTAACAGATTGTGTCATATTGATCCAATAAATAACGGCCGTTAAGTTTGGTGGACGAAAACTCAAATGATGTATCAATTTGGCCCTTGTAGTTTACACGTTGTGTCAATTTGATCCCTGTTATTTTAATTTACTTGATTTTGACAGAGACCAAATTGACACATTGTGTAAATTATAAGAACCAAATTGATACATTGTTTGAGTTTCCGTCCACCAAAGCTAACAGGGGTTATTTAATGAAAATATGACACAATCCGTTAAATTAAAAGACAAAATCAAATAAATTAAAATAATAGGGATCAAATTGACACATGATGTAAATTATAGAGACCATTTGCATAATTTATTTTTTTTTAAAAAAAACTGTTTGTGCCTGTGTGTAATAAGTTCGTATATGTAATGAGTGATGTGCATAGAAATCATATGTTGTACTTGCTTATCGAGTACAAGTAGCAACAGCAAGATAGCCAGAAAAATCTAGATCGTAAATCATAAAACCCAAGGCTCGCTTTGTTTTCCTGTCTTTGTCTAAGCAACATTGGTTGCCAATAATGAAGATTCACACCATTGGACTGGTCGTTCAGTTGAGCGACCTAGTGTACGAGATTTCTGTTAAAATACGATTTAAAGAAAAGAATATATACTTTATTTTTCAAAAAAATTATTTCTTGACTTCAACTCACACTATTGAAGATGATGAGTCTTATTGTTGAATAAAACCGTGCATTAGAATTGGAATTATGTGGACTATGTATGGTTAGGTAAATTTATGTTGAATTTTATAATGAAAAAAGAAAAAGAAAAGTAAATTAAGTTATTACTATAGATGATTGAGAAATAAAAAGGAAAGATAAATTAAAAATAAAAGAGAAATATTTATTAGGAACCTTCAAAGAACTAGAACTTTTAGCATGCAGGATTGTTATTTTAAATCCACCAGACATGCTCTCAAATTCAATATTGAAATTCATATCTAGACCATTGAATTTAAATTTGAATGATTAGTTTCAAGTCTTTTTATTTTGAATTCATAAATTCAAACACAACCTTAATTGTTTTGAGGGGCAAATCATATATGTAGTTTCTGTCTTTTTTTTTTTCTTTTTTTTTTTGGTGATCAATTTGGTTCATATAGTTCTAATTATATCAATTTTATCCTTTTTTTTTTTATATCATGATAATTTAATCCAATTGATTACATAATTTAAGAAATTAGAGAGAAATCAATGGCAAAAATGGTCCATTCAAAAAGGCATAGACCATTTTAAAATAGAGGCCAACCCTTCACTCACTTTGAGGAGAGTGAATAAATCGTATTACTCTTTTGTTTCATATCAAAATCTCAAGTGATGCTATCATTTGAACTAAATTAACACTACATAAAAATGATAAAGATAAAACCAACCAAATTACACAAGATATAAAACGACTACCGTGGGTATTGTTTTTTATAAATTAAAAAAAAAAAAAAAAAATGAGAAGATAGTAATGTGTTGAAGGTGCAACATGGCTTCACAATCATATCGATGATTGAACTTAGCTATGCATAATGATGACCACTTTGTATATTCTAGATTTCTTGTGGATTATCTTTCCATTTGGATACATTCAGAGAATTACAAAGAGCTATCAATTCTTGCAGAAAGTTAAAACCACCAATGTAGTAGTAGGACCCTGTTTGGGGGAGCAATCATCAAATAATTCATTATGACAAATCCTTAACAATTTGTCCTTTCACATTGTCCTCTTGTCATTGTTTTTATGAGTTTGCTCATATAGTGTTATTTGAAATTTGAGGTTGATATGTTTGAAATCTTTGTATATAACCTCATACGAATTATGCAAAAAAAAAAAAAAAAATATTCAAGCTTGTTTTGCATGATCAGACTGTTCCCAAGTCATCTCTTCTTGGAACATAGACAAACATGTCATAATCTAATTTTATATGACTAAGCGTAGAACACCTCATCTACTAGATATTTTATTTTGTGTGTATTACATCACACTAGTAATATAGAAGGGATGTAACTTGAAGTAAGTTACTCAAATTCTATTAGTCTTCTATTCATTTTTGTTCAAGATTAATATGTTATATAATTAAGATAAACTTAAAATATATTTGAAGTACACTTATTTTTTGAGCTCAACTAAATTGAAACTAATTTGAGATTACCTAGAAAGATAAACAAGTCAAGTTTAAAATATTTTCAAATTCGATAAGTTTAAATTATCTACTACTACTCAGCTTAACTCAGCTCAGCTTGTTTATACACATGCTTAATTCTATATTAATTTAGGCCAATTCACACCTAATATTGGACTTATATTTGGGTTCATATTGTCTCTAGTTATGAATTTGGACTCGACGATTCAATTCAAGCTCGTGGCCGCCATAGGCGCTTCGATGATTTAAATATTCAATTTTTTACGGAAAAATTTCATTTAAGTAGGAACAATTCTAATTAATTATATTTTCATGGAAGGTCAAGTGAGTTGTGTCCCATATTACAAATTCCTTTCACTAGCACCAAAAACAGTTTACTAAAGTTAGAAAAAAACTATGACAAACTATGGAATGAGATATAACTCACTTGTATTAGACATAAGCTTACTTATTTCATGACAGTGCAATTGTTTTGAGCTTTTTTTTTTATTAAAAAACACTTTTATTTTCTTTTTTAAAGCTTATGTGTAAATCATGAACTTGACCCGATAATTGTATTTACATAATTTTATCATATTAACCTTATAATATATTTTAAAAATTATATTCACCATCTATTAAAAAAATAAATGGGATGAATCATTATAGTAAAGCCTATAATTTGAGTCGACAGGCTATGATTATAGTAAAGCCTGTAATCGTTTTGGGGGGTTTTTTTAGTTACTTTTTGTTAAACTCTTATCAAATAAACTTTTGCTTTTTAACTTAAAAATTAACTTTTTAAGTTGATACCAACAGGGGCCAATTCTCCAACAAAAGACAATCTTGACTGCACAAGACAGAGATAAGGATTAGGATTCTAGTTCATCTACAAGAGAGAGAACCATTCCTTGGCAGCATCAAGAATTATGATAAGGATTAAGAAGATAGCAGTGGGACACTTACATAAGAAACAAGAAGAGACAAAGCATAGTGAACTATTTTCTTTTATCACGTGACTATTCAAGTTAGTTTAGGTAAATGTCGTGCTCCATATTTGAAAGTAAGGCTAAGTTTGGCAATCCCAATATAATTCATTTTTTTATCTTTTTATCTTTTTTTCATCATATCACCTCTTTATTTTTCTACACATCTTTTCGTAAAAAGATAAAAAGTACACTTATTTAAGTCATTCCAAACAACCCTTAACTTTTCAATGGTAAAACTAGATAGGTTCATCATTTCTTTCTAGGTTAAAGCACAAAGATATATAATGGTTGTTAGTTTATATGAATTATTTAAGATTTTTTTAACATTATTTTTTAGAGTTTATATCGGATTATTTTGTACAACTTTTGTTTTTAAATCAGTATGTATAAATATCTTAAACAAGTTAAAATAGTTGATTATCTAAAAGTTGGAATGAGAGTATTTTTTTAATTTATACTTTTTTATTATCAATTTTTAAGTTGTAATAAATAATACTAAATAGGCCTATCAATACCGCAAGATCTTTACTCACCGGGTTAACTCAAATGGTAAGTTCTCAAATAATAAGCAGGGGTTTTAGATTCAAATCTTTAATTCATTTTTAGATTCAAATCTTTAATTCATTTGATATGTGAAACTAACAGGTAATTGCATATGTTTAGAGTATGATCTTCGTTCTCACCGAATGTGGATTCAAAGAGCTCCTCGTTATCCAAAAAAAAGAAAAAGAAAAAAAAAAAAAACGAAGAAAGAAAAATGATTGAGATTGGTCAGTCGAGTCATTCCAAAATCAACCTAGAAATCAAAAGAAAAAAAGAAAAAAAGCAACAATATACTGGAAAAGTTTTGAACACCTACAAATTTCTTTGTTTTGCATTTTTTGTATGAAGTGAAAAAAAAAAAAATTTCGGATTCTACTATTGGTATTGCAAACTGGTGAGTATCTAACTCTGTATGGCTCAAAACTGGTTTGAACCGACCATTGGATGACGATCAGGTTTTTAAATTTATGTCCATGAATTACTTTGAATGGTAAGTTCTCATTCTCAATAAACAACTAAAAATTTTTAGATTCGAGTTCCTAATTCATTTGATATGTGAAACTAATGGGTACTTACACTTCAGGTCTCATTAAAATTGATTTAGAGGTTCTTTGATATTAAAAAAGAAAAATAGAAAAAAGAAAATAAGGTTGAGATTGTTCAATCAAGTCATTCCAAAAACCAAACTAGAGAAGAGAAAAGAAAAAGAAAAGAAAGCAACACTTGACTTTTTGAAGGTGGGAAAGTTGAGATCGGATGAGATGATGGTGGACTTTAAGGGCTCAGCATCATCAGAAAATGTGAATGGCACCATAGCATTTGCTTAGATGGATAGATATGAGAACTCTTAACATTTTGGCTGTGTTGTGTGCAACTTTATATTATTACAATCTTTTTCAAAAATTGCATCTTCTAAATAAAGTGATCCACAATAAGTAAGGCTTATGCTAACCAATGATCCACAAATTAGCAGAGACCTTTTAATCAGTTCAATCAAGGAATGCCAAATCTGAAACGTATATCATTTATAAAAAGATTAGATTGATTCGATATTCGTACTCCTTTTATTTTATTGTGTTTGTCTCGAAAAAAATTAACAGTCAGTGTGTTTTTAAAAAATAAACCATCCATTTTTTTAGAGTATAAATGCGATAAAATGAATGGGTTACAAATATCAAATCAATCTAATTTTTTTTATGAATATTATGCACGAAAGGTTGACAAAATGAACAATTAAAATTATGAAAACGAGATTTATGATGAACCTTACCGACATAGATAACACTCTCCAGTCTGAAAAGAAGCCCAACTCTAACTCTTTTAGCTCCTAAAAAAACAATTCAAAATTCAAAAAAGCACAAAATAATAAACCCACCACATAATATAGTATAGATACAAAACTCAAGGGTTGGGCAAAAGTTTGACATGCGTTTTGACCCCCTTAGGCCCATGGGCTGGCCTATAGAAGGGGTTCCGAACTTGGTCCAACTTGGGGTTTGATGCATACATTGGATTTTAAGGTAGCTTTGGTTTGTGAGCAAACTAATACAAGGAGGCATGCAAAAAAATAAAAAATAAAAAATAAAAAAAATAAAAGATAAAAATAAATCTACATTAGTGAGAAAAAGAAATTCCATTTTATTTTTGAGTATTTAGATATAGATCTTAATAAGTGTATTTATTGTCCAATAAATTCTGTAATAATTAATGACATTTTTTATCAAACACTATTAAAAAAAGTCACTAATTGTTAATTTTTAGTGACAGTTTAAAAATTTTGTTACAAAAAATGTCACTAATTATAAAATTTAGCGACAGTTTAAAAAAAATGTCATAAAAAATGTTACTAATTTTCAAATTTTAGCGATAATTTGAAAAATTCGTCACAAAAAATCACTAATTATAAGTTTCAACGACAATTTATAAAAATCGTGACAAAAAAAGTCATTAATTATCAATTTTTAAGAACATATGCAAAAAAAAAGTCACAAAAATTTGTTTTTAGCAATGATTTTACTATCACTAACTTTCAATAGAACTTAATAGAAATTAAATCCAACTATTAATACATATTACATTGAATTACTAAAAAGTTCACCCTTTACTTTTCTACATTGCATTGAATTACTAAAAAGTTTGCCAAGGGCTTCTAGTGTTGTATCATCTAATGTCATGTTTGTTTGGTGAAGTGAATTTGATGGTATTAATATTTCTAAGACAGTTAGTTTTGTGATTATCAATCTTATTAAATTGTGTATTGTATTACATCTTAGGATAGACACAAAATTATGAAAAGAGAAATCTTATTAATTTTGTAATTTAGTAAATTAACTCAAACTTCTTCTCAATCTCCATATGAGGCCATCTTATTCGATTAGACTATCAGGGTGAACTTCAATTTTCTTAATTAAACATGCAATTATATATTTTAGTAATTATCAATTCAATTGCAAACTGCCCGTCAAACAAACATGTTTTAGAAGTTTGCAAATGATTTTAGTGAAATATTTGACTATTTAAAAATAAAATAAAATAATAGTTCTTTGCTAGCCAACAATTTCTATATGGAGACAAATCACTATAAATTAGTGAAAATAGTTTAACTTACAAATTTAACCCAATTTCAAAATTTAATTTGAATTAATGGGTTGTTTTCTTACAATAAAATGTTCAAATCACATGATTAAATAATTTTAAAATTTTAATGAATTATTATTATTATTATTATTATTATTATGTGATGTTGAATCCTAGAATTTGTTCCCAATTTTTAAACTAGTTTTTGTTTGATTTAACTTCGAAAATCTAATTAGTTTCTTTATCCAGTTAATATTTATAATAAAAAAAGAACAATTGAATCTAAGGCAAAAATTCTAAAAACAGTATATGAAAAAATTAAGGGTTTTGATTTGTGGCACTAAATTGGGGGCACTAATGCCCCTAATTTCCATATAAGGCAAAAAAAAAAAAAAAAACAAAACAAAACAGTTATCCAGAATAGAAATTAGGGGCATTAGTGCCCCCCAATTTAGTGCCACAAAACATTTTCCAAAAATTAATTTCAAATTCTTGAAAGTACAAATAAGTAAAAATCGTATTTTTAAAGCACAATTTTTGTTTGTATGGAGATACAATTCTGACTTGCATTTTGCACTCTATTAATTTTAAAAAAAAAAATTTGTTTGTTATTTATATAAAAAGAGATACTTGTCTCTAGCCTACTTTTTTTATTGGAATTTGGAGGGTAATATTGGGGCTCCATAAGGGTAATGTTAGGCCTCGTGAAGCCTATTATGGAATAATTTTGATAATTTAAATTGTTCATTTTGTTGAATTTTATATGTATAATTATTTAATTTTTCAAAGACAAGTTTAATAAAATTATATCATTATAATTATCGAATCAATCTAAATATTTTATAAATGATTTACACATAAAATTTAACAAAATTAACGATTCATATCATTAAAACAGGATGATGGGCCCATGAAGTCCAACAGCATCGTCCAATCTACAAACTTGTCTCTCATAAAAGATTCCCAATTTAATTCGAATTTCAATTTGTATTTTATATTTTCCTATTCCTACCTAAATAAGGGTAAAATACAAACACTTTTGAGATTTATACAAATTGTCCTTTGTAATTTTAAAAATTATAATATTTCTTGTCAGAATTTTTTATTTAATATAATTAATAAAAAAAATGAAATTTCTAACTAAGTTCCTATACAACAATAGAATTATTTGAATCATTAATTAAAATACATTTATGATATCATTAAAAATTGGGAAAAATTAGTCTAATATCCCTCTCCAATTAGATAGTAGGAAAGGTCCACAAAATCTTTTTCTGTTAAATAAGGTTCCTCACATCCTTTACTTCTATTTTATACAAAAAAATACTAACTTTACCCTTATTCTTCTATTTTCTCTCTCTATATCTTTGGGTCTCCATTCTCTCTTTCTCTCTCTCTCACACACACACATATCCATTTCTCTGATCTCTCTCTTCTCAAACCCTAAAACCCATATCTATCATCTCCTTACTCTCCGACGCCATCACCTCCATCTTCTTTTGTTCTGACGGTCTCTTCATCACCATCGTCGGCTCCCACTCCAGCTTCACCTTTCTATTTATCTTCTCTCTCTCTTTAGATTTAGATCTCTCCACCACCTCATAATCTTCTCTTCCAAAACCCTATAACTCAAATCCCTCATATTCTCATTCTTTGACACCGCTACTGCCACCTCCACCTCCACCTCCACATCCACCTCCTTCTGCTCCAATGGTCATTTTATCGCCGTTGGCCTCATCCATGTCTTCGACGTCAAGTCTCAAATCCCTCTCCGCCACCTTCATAGCCACGTTCGCCCCATCTAACTCATCCACTACCATAAGGTTGGATCCTTGATCTATCTGCTGAAAACTAAAGAATGAGTGATCATGGACAACAATAAACTCATAGATGTGGTGAAATTTGGACGAGGGGATTGTGATGTGTAAACATATCAAATTGAAAGTTGTGTATGCAAATTAGATTGAATTTTCTCTGGACTGTGTGAATTTTCTCTAGTTATGGTCACTGTTTGTAATTTTGTGAATTTTCTCTGAATGTGTGCATTTTTTCTAGTTCTGTGAATTTTCTCTAACTGTGGTAACTATGTAGTGGTCACTGTGTGAATTTTCTCAAACACTATAGGATTGTGATGTGTCTAGAGAAATTCCAATGAAAATGCTCAGAGAAATTCTAAAATGAGCACACAAACACACTCAGAGAAATTCCAAAGGAATTGTGATTTGTCCAGAGAAATTCCAAATATAAACATACAAATATACTTAGAGAAATTCCAAGGGGATTGTAATGTGTCCAGAGAAATTTCAGTGAAAATGCCTAGAGAAATTCCAAATATGAACACACAAACACACTCAGAGAAATTCCAAAGGCATTGTGATAAAATGCCTAGAGAAATTTCAAACATGAACACACAAACATGTTGGAAAATGGCTTTGGAAGCTTTTGAAAAATCTTATTTTTTGCTAACTTTGAGCATTAATTAAGGTGGGACCGAAGCGTTATTTTTAACGTTTCTAATTGGGTTCATGTTTAATGTTGCGTAGTGAATAAAATCGTGTATTTGATTGCTCAAAACCATTTCCTGATGAATGAGAATTCAACGCGCATTTTCAAGTTCGTGGAAATGGATTTAGGTGGGTTTCCTACACATTGGTGAAATGTGCTTGTCCCACATTGGAAAAGCTTATGGATTTGAATGGGTTTATATACCTTAGCTTGGAATACTTTGGATGGGCCCCAAGGGGTATCTAAGTTTGTGGAAAGGTGAGGTTATGGATAAAGTGGGCTAGATTCATTGGACCCAAAACAAAAACTACGCGCCTAAGCCCAACCCACCTGACCGACCGATTGGCCCAATACTTATCTTTTTGGGCCAAAAACATTTGAACTTTATTTATTTATTTATTTATTTTTGGTTTCAAAAATCAAAATAAATTAGTCAAGAATTTTTTCTTCACGCAAACAGATCCCTAACAGGTTCGGACCCCACCCAAACAGGTTCAAAATAAGTTCATACCTGTTCAATTCAAACTAAATCTGTTTGGACAGATTCAAATCTGTTTGGTACCTATTCAATCTGTCCGAACAGGTTTCTACCTATTCAGAATAGCCACCATTTCTACTATAAAAAGCCTTCAATTCCAGCATTCTTGTATTCAATTTTTCCTTAGAATTTCGTTCTTGTTTTTCTGTTCTTCTTGTGTTCTTGTATCTGTTTCTGCATTTATTTTTTAGGAAGAAAAAGAGAGAGTTACAATAGAGTTTTGGTTCGCCAGACTTGAATTTGTAGTGCTGCAAATTTAAGTGTTAGTCGTTGCGTCCTAGGAAGTAGACGTCGGTAAAACTCGAAGCACTGGAGCGAGGGTGAAATCTACTTTAAGGAGATTATGTCCAACACAAGCCTTGATATTAATTTCTGTAAGTATTTAATTTGGAAAATAATTTATATAATTATTTTTTGAATTATTTTATTTTATTGTTTATTAAATTTATACATTTAAATTACACACACACACACCACTGTGGGAATAACAATCTTAAAGTAGATTTTCCAATTTTTATTTCTCTGTGTTAGATAGACGAATATTTTGTTTCGAAAAATTAAATAGTAGTCATATACTATTTAATTTCTTAAATAGTAGTAATATATTGTTTAATGATTTCTTTGATAACATAGTAGTAATATATTTTTTATTATTGAAATTTTGTTACAAAATATTTTTTTTGTATATTTTGTGTATAAATTTGTGATTGGCACATTTTTATTTCGTCAGAAATATGACAACTAACAGTACTAAGACTATTATTACTTCGACCCCCATACCTGTTGTGCCAATAATGACTCTGGCAATACTGGTAAATAATGGGGAGAAGCCAGAAAAATTTAATGGCAATGATTTTAAAAGACGGCAACAAAAAATGATGTTTTATCTTACGACATTGAATTTGGCTCGCTTCACTCATGAAAAGGCACCGGCACTGAACGAGGGGGAAACTGACCGGCAAGTGGTTGCCGCAGTCAATGCATGGAAACATGGTGATTTTCTGTGTCGGAATTATATCCTCAATGGGTTGAACAATACACTGTACAATGTGTATAGTGTCAAAAGCACTACTAAAGAACTGTGGGAATCTCTAGATCATAAGTATATGACAGAGGACGCTGGTACAAAGAAATTTGTTGTCGGCCGTTTTTTAGATTTTACAATGATGGATTCTAAGACGGTTATTAACCAAGTTCAAGATCTCCAATTAATTCTCCATAACATACATGCGGAAAAGATGGTTCTCAGTGAATCTTTCCAGGTTACGACAATCATTGAAAAATTGCCACTATCTTGGAAAGAATTCGAGAATTATCTGAAGAATAAACACAATGAGATAAAATTGGATAAACTAATAGTGTGGCTCCAAATTGAGGAGGACAACCATGGTTCCGAAAACAAGTCAAGAGACCATGTCATGCAGGCTAAAGTAAATGTTGTGGAACATGGACAAGGGTCAAAGTTCAACAACAAGAAGTGGAAACATGATGGCAATGGACCCAAACAAGGATCCACTAGTAAGATCAATAAAGGGATCAACAACGGGTTCAACAACGGGTTCAACAAGAGATTCAAAGGCAAGTGTTTTGTGTGCGACAAAGATGGGCATCGTGCTAATGATTGTCACGTTCACAAGGACAGAGGGAGTTCGAGCAAAAAGCCAGCATAAGCCAACATAGCCGAGGATTTTATATTTCCGATGGAGTGGCAGACATTAATCTTGCTGCAGTAGCCTCTGAAGCAAATTTGGTGGGCAATCCCAAGGAATGGTGGGTGGATACTGGAGCAACCCGCCATATTTGTGCAAATAAGAAGATGTTCACAACTTACAAAGTGGTGGAAAGTGGGGAACAACTTTTTACGGGAAACTCCTCCACTTCAACTATAGAAGGACAACAAAAATTGTGCTGAAAATGACCTCGGGGAAAGAACTCACTCTTAACAATATACTCCATGTGCCAGAGATTCGCAAGAATTTGATTTCTGGGTCATTGTTGATCAAGAATGGGTTTAAATTAGTCTTTGAATCTGATAAGGTTGTATTCTCCAAAAGTGGAATGTATGTGGGCGGAGGTTATATGAGTGATGGGTTTTTCCAGCTCAATGTAAATACAGTTGTACGAAATTTGGCTATTAATAATAAGAACACATCTTTTGTTTATATTGTTGAGTCTCATTTTTTATGGTATGGTAGATTAGGACATATTAATTTTAATTCTTTGCGTAGATTTGTTGCTTTAGAATGTTTACCAAATTTAGAATTTGATCCTAATCATAAATGTGAGATTTGTGTTGAGACAAAACTCACTAAGGCATCATTTAATAAAGTTGAAAGAAGTACTGAACCTCTAAGTTTAATTCACACAGATATCTGTGATTTAAATTTTGTTTAAACTAGAGGAGGTAAGAAGTACTTTATTACTTTTATTGATGATTGCATTTGATATTACTATGTTTACTTATTGAGAAGTAAAGATGAAGCCGTAGAAGCTTTTAGGCAATATAAACTTGAGGTTGAAAATTAACTTGGCAAAACTATAAAGATAGTAAGGAGTGACAGAGGTGGTGAGTATGATGCACCATTTGAAAAATTTTGTTCTAAACATGGTATCATTCACCAAACCACTGCACCCTATTCTCCTCAGTCAAATGGAGTTGCTGAGAGAAAGAATCGAACTCTTAAAGAGATTATGAATGCCATGTTGATTAGTTCAGGGTTACCTCAGAACTTGTGGGCGGGAGGTGATTTTGTCTGTTAACTTTATCCTTAACAGGGTACCCCACAAGAAACTCAGTCAAATACCTTATGAATTATGGAAAGGTTGACGACCTACCTACAATTACCTCAAAGTGTGGGGGTATTTGGCCAAGCTGACAATCCCTAGTCCCAAAAGGACTAAGATAGGACCAAAAACTGTTGATTGTGTGTTCATTGGTTATGCAAATAATAGTAGTGCATATAGATTTTTAGTGCATAGATCTGAAATCCGGATATGCATGTAAACACTATTATTGAGTCAAGGAATGCGTCGTTTTTTGAACACATTTTTCCTAGTAAGGAAACTGAAGAGCAAAGTTCAAATAAAATAACTTTTGATGCTGCTATGGGTAGCAAGGAAGACCACAATGACAATGAATCAGATGAACCAAGACGTAGCAAGAGGGCTAGGATCTCTAGATCATTTTGGTCCAGATTTTCTGACATACCTGTTAGAAAATGAGCCTCAAAACTTCAAGGAAGCAATGTCAAGTCTTGAAGTTCCATTGTGAAGAGAGGCTGTGAATAGTGAAATTGAATCAATACTGCAAAATCATACTTGGGAACTGGTAAATCTTCCACCAGGGTGTAAACCTCTTAGGTATAAGTGGATGTTCAAGAGAAAAATGAAAGTAGATGTTTCAATAGATAAATAAAAGGCTAGGCTTGTTGTTAAGGGATACAGGCAGAAGGAAGGCCTTGATTATTTTGATACTTATTCACCAGTGACAAGAATAACATAAATTCGCATGCTGATTGTGATTGCAGCTTTGTATAATCTGTAAATACATCAAATGGATGTTAAAACAGCCTTTTTGTATGGTGAGTTAGATGGAGAAATCTATATGGAACAACGAAAAGGGTTTCAAGTTCTCGGCCAAGAGAAAAAGGTTTGTAAACTTGTTAAATCCCTTTATGGATTAAAATAAGCTCCGAAGACATGAAAAATTTGATCACACTATGCTTTCGGATGGTTTGAAGATAAACGAATGTGATAAATGCGTCTATGTTAAAAACACAAACAAAGGCCATGTCATAGTTTGTCTTTATGTGGATGACATGCTCATTATTAGAAGTAATAATGACATAATTAAATTGACAAAGAAATGTTGAACAAAAAGTTTGACATGAAAGATATAGGAGTAGCAGATGTAATTCTAGGAATAAAAATTACTAAAATATCTTAAGGATACGCTTTATCTCAGTCTCACTATGTTGAGAAGATTCTGGAGAAATTTGGAAAGCATGACGACCGTATTACTAAAACACCTATTGACATTAGTCTTCATTCATCAAAAAATATAGGTGCAGGCATATCACAATTAGAGTATTCTCGGATAATCGAAAGCTTGATGTACTTAATGAATTACACTAGGCCAAATATAGCCTATGCTGCCACGACCCAAACCCGCCCCTATGGGTTTAGCATCGTAACCGACCAGTAATCCTTGGATTACCAAAGGCCTCTTGACAGATTAGTATATAGTTAGGCGCTACGGAAGCAAACATACAAAATATACATAGTTCATTGAGCTGTGAAAACGTACATGAGATGTATAATTTAAAACTTTTATAAATATACGAGTGATGTTGGAAGATATAACATTTACATATCACTACTAGAAGTATAATATCAGAAATCTTGCCCAAAAACTTAACAAAATAAACAAAGTCTAATATAGTTACAAAAACAGCCACAAAAACTTGACTTCATCTGGAACCTCCTCGGGAGGCACAAAGGTTGGCTGACAAAAACAGAAACATAGGCCGTCAACTCTAGGCCTGGTCACGTGTCTACTCACCTACATACATAATATAAATCGTGAGCTAATGCCCAGCGAATAATAACAGAGTAAAGAATTTTAATGAATGACGCCCAACACAGATTCAAATCTTATGGTAAATCAAAATCATAATTAGGTAGTGGAAACAGAATCATAGTTTCATTCATATTCAAATCATGTGTGATACATCTATTAGCATAAACATGTCTCTTTGGTCAAGCATATCGAGTTTCATAAAGAAACCTCTAGTACCGGGTAACATATCTCATCTAACAGTCACGGTATTGTTTCCCCCAAGCGAGAGCCTGTGCCACGGTATTGTTTCCCCCGGGCGAGGGCCCGGGCCACGGTATTATCCCCCGGGCTAGGGCCTCATGACCATAAGCCACAGTATTATGTCCCCTGGGCAAGGGCCTTTGCTAAGGATACCACAATTACGTTTCAAAGAAAAATTTGGACATTCATTCATTCATACAAAACGTAGCATTTCAGAAAACTGATCATTTCATATTATCAGAAAATAATTAAAGTCAAACATAACTTTACAGAGTTGTTACTCACAGATAACCGGTGGCTCCAAATAGACGAGTAGAGTAGGTAATTCACTTATCTTGAGGCGCGTGACCTACATAACATGACAGATGTATACGTTGAAACATACGCTCGAATTGTACATAACTCATTTTGTTTGTTTTTAGTGCGTTTCTAGCCTTTAATCTCATTACAGTGTCTTAATCATGGCCTAGAAAATGCCTAGGATGAAACGAGGATGCAGAAATGCACTTAAAAAATATTTTTTTTTTCAAAACTTGCTGAAAACAGGGTCCACGCTCGAGCGGACTTGCAAAATGTGAAGGTTCACTCGAGCGTGACTTCCTTCGCTCGAGCGGACTGTAAACTTTGACAAAAGTACTGCTTGCTTGTTTTTCACACTTGACGGACGCTCGATCTACGCTCGAGAGTGAGACTCAGACCCTCGCTCGAGTGTGCTGCAAAACATATGAACTTCTGGGTACATGCATTTCACGCTCGAGCGGGCTTCAGGTCGTTCAAGTGGAAGTGCACACACTCAGAGTGCTCACTCGAGCGTGAACTCTTACGCTCGAGCGTGGATCCAAATTCTGGAATTTCCAAATTTGATCTTCAAGCTCAAACTCAAACTTAAAGCCTTCAAACTTGATTTTTTTGGGCCTAAACTTGAGGAAATACATGGAAACTCTTAAAATAACATGAATTAAAGATTATTTCAAGAAATCATGGCCCAATAGCCTCATAATTGTGCAAAAATTGGCTTAAAACTTATGAATGATCCATGAACATGACATGCATGTATTTCCTTTAAACTTTATCTTCTTAAATCATGATCAAATGCTACAAAACAACTTGAAACTTGATGATTTCCCTAAATTAAGATGAATTTCAAACATGCATGAGGGAATTTCCTAGTAAACATGCTCTAAATGCATTGAAATGTGCATGCATGTATGAATTGATCTTCCTATCTACTCCTTAAGCTTGGTTCTTACATCTCATAACTCAATTCACTTGAATTCATGTACGAATTAACTCAATTTCAAGACTAGAGACTTGGCATCTTACCTTAGATGCTCAATTGGGTCTTGGGTGCTAAATTCTTGAGCTAGATGATCAAATCTCCAAAGTTCCTTCTTCTTTTCTAGTAATTCCTTGGTTTGAGTTAAATTTTCAAGCCTAGGACCAAATCTTTCTACTCTCTCCCTTCTTCACGTTTTTTAGCATTAATGAGTAGGAATGAGGGTGTAAACTTGAACTAGTGGGGTCAAATATGGCTCATTGGTAGTAAATAATCAAAGTTAATCAAATGGCATTTAATTAATCTAATTTAATCGCTCTGAACCGAATTTTAATGAAACTTACCATAAGGTTCTAAAAATTCCAAATAACTCATAAATCAAATCAATTTCTATATCGGACACCAATAAGGCCTTCAATTCGTTAACCAAAACAAAAACATGAACAGATCCTTCTACATCCAACAGATATAAACATTAAATAATGCCATGCATATGTAATTAACTCAAAACATCCTTTTAATTAATTGTTAGGCATTCATAAACATGAATTCGCGCTAATCATGGGTCGGGGTTGTTACATATGCTGTAAGCAAGTTGAGTAGGTATACAAGTAATCAAAGGTCTAATCATTGGAAAGCGATAATTAAAGTACTTAGGTATCTAAGACATACCCAGAATTATGGCCTTCATTATACCAAATATCCAGCAGCACTTGAGGGGTATAGTGATGCAAATTGGATATCAGATACTAAAGACTCAAAATTCACTAGTGGATACGTCTTTACTCTAGAAGGTGTTGCAGTCTCTTGGAAATCTTCCAAGTAGACATACATAGCTGGGTCGACAATGGAATTTGAGTTTATCGCATTAGACAAAACAGGAGAAAAAGCAGAATAGCTTCGTAATTTCTTAGAAGAAATTCCAATGTGGCCTAAACTTGTGCCAGCTATATGTATTCACTACAATAATGAAGCAACAATAGGACATGCACAAAATCATATGTATAATGGTAAGTCTCGACACATTTGTCGAAGACATAATACTGTTAGGCATTTGCTCTCACATGGAATAATTTCCATAGAATATATAAAGTCAAAGGAGAATATTGCGGATTCATTGACTAAAGGGTTAGCCAGAGAGCAAATGTACTATTTATCGAGGGGAATGTGATTAAAGCCTATTACTTAAAAGTCGCCATAATGGTGACCCAACCTAGTTGACTGGAGATCCCAAGATCTAGGTTCAAAGTAGGAATGACAACGGGGCAGGGCGGGGCCAGGGATGGGGATCACACTCCCCATCCCCGATCCTTGATGGCAAATATTTCCCCGTCCCCGGCCTCAATCCCCGACAGGGAACCAATGATAGTCCCCGTCCTCGCCTCCTAACAGGGATCGGGTTTCCTCGACCCCGGAAATTCCCTGGCCCAAAATAAAATAAAATAAAATCTCAAGTTGCAGATCTAACACCACAATCACAACCAACTCAAAACCCTAAACAAAACCCCAAAAAAACAGAATCAGAATCACAACCTCTTTATACCACAATCACAATCACAATCACAATATAACTACACAATCACAATCACAGCCTCTTTATAACACTAGTAGAATCAGAATTAGAAATTGAAGTTGTAAAACACACAAATATATAGATATATATACACACATGGATACACACACACACATATAGAAACTAGGTTTTGATTTGAAATGGTTTCATGGAGGACTCCACCATGCTGGATCGATCTCGTTTTTCCTGGAGTAAATCTACAGCGATGAAGATCTAGAGAGGGACGGTGGTAGTGGCGTCGAAGGAGGTAGTGGCATCTGAGGATGCGACGAGTTAACGACTTCGGATGCGGAAGAGAGAGAGTCGTAGAAAAGAGAAAGAGAGAGATTGTGTGAGAGAGAGAGAGAGAGATGGGTTTGTATCAGTGAAGATGGGTTTGTCTCTTTATATATATATATAGAGAGAGAGAGAGGGATAAAATGGCAATTTTACTTTGGGAACAAACCGAGCCAAGAACGGGGACGGGGACGGGGTTTAGACACTAATCCCTGTCCCCGGCCGGAAACTAATTGGGGATTAATTTTTTAATACCATTCCCGTCCCGTCGGGGGTATTTTTCGAGGAAAAACCGCTCAAATCGGGGTTGGGGGATCGGGTCCCCGTCAGGCAGGGTTCAAATTGCCATCCCTAGTTCAAAGAGACAACCGAATTATGGATAACTTCACGTATCACTAAGAAGGTTTACTCCTACCCATTTCTATGATAAGAAAAGTGATACCTGCAGCGTTAGTAGGATAAACTTTGCTTTTAATGATTCTTATAGCTTGGACATCTAAGTGGGGGTATAGCAAGATACTCTTAATAAGAAGTCACCTATATGAGTGTGAACTGGGCCGGTTCTGTGAGAATTAAGAAGGCTAAATTCTCTAGAGCACTCATGAATTACCAAGCTTTGTTCAGGGCCAAAATGAACACAACAGTAAGAACCAAACTGTGTTTGCGGATACACTATATGTAGTCTATTGTCTTGGCTTACACAAACAGCTGAACAGTTCAAGGCATCGCGTCTACTGGTTAACTAGTAAGTTCGATAGGCTTTCACTAGAGGAGGTTTAAAGCCAAAAGCTATCTATCTTAATGTGATGTATCTTCTTAATGTACTCTTTCTTTGTCTGCATCTTGTTGCATATCCGTTAACGTAAATTCCATTCATGTGGGGATTGTTGGAAAATGGCTTTGGAAGCTTTTGAAAAATCTTATTTTTTGCTAACTTTGAGCATTAATTAAGGTGGGACCCAAGTGTTATTTTTAATGTTTCTAATTGGGTTTATGTTTAATATTGCGTAGTGAATAAAATTGTGTATTTGGTTACTCAAAACCATTTCCAAATGAATGAGAATTCAACGCACATTTTTGAGTTTGTGGAAATGGATTTAGGTGGGTTTCCTACAAATTTGTGAAATGTGCTTGTCCCACATTGGAAAGGCTTATGGATTTGAATGGGTTTATATACCTTAGCTTGGGATATTTGTGATGGGCCCCAAGGGGTACCCAAGTTTGTGGAAAGATGAGATTACGGGTAAAGTGGGTTAGACCCATTGGACCCAAAACAAAAACCATACGTGCACGCTGTCGCCGCCGTCCGTCTGGTTGGTCGAGCAGGTTGGGCTAGGCTGGACTGGGTTGGGCTTGGGCTTAGGGTTGGGCTTCTCCAGCCCAATACTTATCTTTTTAGGCCAAAAACATTTGAACTTTATTTATTTATTTTTATTTTGGTTTCAAAAATCAAAATAAATTGGTCAAGATTTTTCCTTCACCCAAACAGATCCCTAACAGGTTCAGACCCACCCGAACAAGTTCAAAGGGTTCAAAATAGGTTCATACCTGTTCAATTCAAACTAAATCTATTTGGACAAATTCAAATCTGTCTGGTACCTATTCAATCTATTCGAACTAGTTTTTACCTGTTCGAAATAGCCACTATTTCTACTATAAAAAGCCTTCAATTCCAGCATTCTTGTATTCAATTTTTTTTTAGAATTTTGTCCTTTTTCTTCTGTTTTTCCTGTGTTCTTGCATCTGTTTCTGCATTTATTTTTTAGGAAGAAAAAGAGAGAGTTACAACAGAGTTTTAGTTCGCCAGACTTGAATTTGTAATGCTGCAAATTTAAGTGTTAGTCGTTACATCCTAGGAAGTAGACACCGGTAAAACTCGAAGCACCGAAGCGAGGGCAAAATCTACTTTAAGGAGATTGTGTCCAACACAAGCCTCGACATTAATTTCTATAAGCATTTAATTCGGAAAATAAACCAAACACATTTAAAGAAATTCCAAGTGGATTGTGATGTGTCAAGAGAAATTTCAATGAAAATACCCAAAAAAATTCCAAAGAAATTCCAGTGAAAATCAAACATGTCACTCTCTCTCTATCTCTCTCTCTCTATCTATTTCTCTTCTTCTTTGTGTTTGGAATTCTCTTTCCATAATGAGTTCTTTGATTGCTTTTTATGTCTCATTCCAACAACAACAAAAAGCAGTCTGCTTTCAACACCACCACTAGTTCTAATGGTGAAGCTTCCGGTGATGAAAAAGGCCAAGTCTTAGGCCGTTGCTTATTCTCTCAACCACAAAAATGGGCACATCCACTTCGACATCAATCTTGACATCATCGTTAACCATCGTCACTTCATGATCGAAGATCTTAACAAGGATATTTTGATCCAATAAATTTGAATATAAAACGCATGTGTATTTTAAGAATATAAGCTACTATGTTTTTTTTTAGTATCCTTTATTTTCTAAATTCTTATTATTAGAAATCTTAAATAAAAAAAAAATCTTATAATTAATAATTTATGGGTAAATTACATTGACACCCCCTGAAGTTTATATTTATTACAGTTCCCTCCTTCACCTTTTGGAAATTACATCTTCCTCCCTGAGGTTTAAAGTTTCATTACAGATTCCCCATTCAGTAATTTACTATTTTTAAATACCAATTTTACCCTCATTGAGTAAATTACATTGACATCCTCACATTTTAGAAATTACAATCTCCTTCCCAAGGTTTAAAGTAGCATTACCAATTGCCTCCTCGGTTAGTATTAGTTGGAAAAAAAATTCATTAAAAAAAAATTAATTGAAAAAAAATTTTGTTAGTAAAATTTTTAAATTTCTATTTAAAAACCAACGTAAACTCATTTTTTGAATTAAGTTTTTTTTCCTCAAATTTACAAACTGAGACAACCATTTATAAACTAAAAAAATTATCAAACAAGTTTTTATGATAGCTTTTTAAATTTTTGTAAATATAAATTGAAAACTGAAAACGAAATGATTACCAAACAGGTTTCAGATGGTAAAAATGTCGTAAAATTAATAAAAAATTAAATAAGTTACCAACGTAATAAATAACTTATCAAAAGATTCTTAGGCTATGTATGTTTTTATTTTTAGAAATTTTTTTAAAAAATTAAAAATTAATTTGGTTAAGAAATAAAAAATAAAAAATTATTATCATTTTTATATAATTTTTATTTTTTAAGTGGTTAGAAATAATTTTTTACAAATTAAATTGAAATAGTCATACGCACGTATACAACCTGCCCAAAAGTTAAAATGATAATTATTTTTTACTCTTAAATGATAATTATTATTTTGTTCTTAACCAAATTAATTTTAAATTTTTTTAAAAAAATTTTAAAAATCAAATCATACATAACCTAAGAATCTTTTGATAAGTTATTTCTTACTTTAGTAACTTATTTAATTATTTGTTAATGTTACGGTATTTTTACCATCTGAGATTTGTTTGGTAACTATTTCGTTTTTAGTTTTCAATTTATATTTACAAAAATTTTAAAAACTGTCATAAAAACTTATTTGATAATTTTTATTGATTTATAAATTATTGTCTCAGTTTGTAAATTTGAGGAAAAAACGTAAATTAAAAAAATGAGTTTACGTTAGTTTTTAAACAAAAATTTAAAAATTTTACTGACAAAATTTTTTTTCAATGAATTTTTTTTTCAACTAATACTAATCGAGGGGGCAATTGGTATTGTTACTTTAAACCTTAGAGAAGGGATTGTAATTTCTAAAATGTGAGGGATGTCAATGTAATTTATCTAGTGATGGCAGAATTAGTATTTAAAAAAATTAAATTGCTGAAAAAAAATCTGTAATGAGACTTTAAATTTCAAGAAAAAAGATATAATTTTCAAAATGTGAAGAAGAAATTATAATAAATATAAACTTCATAAGGTGTCAATGTAATTTACCCATAATTTATTAATAAAATAGGCTATTAATTATGCGATTAGAAGGGGACGGGATGTAATTTTTTACTGATTTGTAATTTTACTCCCTAAAATAATGAACTTCCTCTCCAAACCCGCTCTATTTTCTTTCTCCTCCATTTTAGTATCAACTAGACAGAGCCTTTGATCAAATTCGCTGTGTTCTGAATTCTGATACAGAGAGTCCAAGATTGGAATTGCGAATTGCGAGTTTGTAACCACCAATTAAGAACCAAATCCTAACCCTAACCCTAACCCTAACCCTAACCCTAACCCTAACCCTATCAACACCATGAGAGACCAACAAGCTGAGACGAAGAAGAAGAAGAAGAAGAAGAAGAGCGATGAATTTGAGTTCTGCAAGGTTTGCAAGCTCAATCACGACCAAGGAAATCGCCATAAGTACTTCCCCAACCACGCCAAGTCTCTCTCCTCCTTCCTCTCTTGCTTCCAGAACAAGCTCTCTGACGTTCTCTTCTTCCTAAAAAACCCTACCCCTCTTCGCCCCGAACACGCCTCTCGCAATCGACTCTGGTGCGTGTTCTGCGATTCTGACATCCACGAGCTCGGTAGCTCTTTTTCCTGGTAATTTGGTCTTCTCTAATCCTTCTCTTACGGTTTTGGTCCGTTTGGTTGCCGAGAAAACGTAGGACGATAGAAGAATTTGACAATGCTGACAACTTTGGTTGCATGTGATGTTTTGTTCAAGCTCAATTAGATTGATAAGAAAACGTAAATTTAAGATATTTGACAATGTTTTATTATGGAATTTTGTATTCTATTATGCACAGTAGAAGTGAATTTCTATCCTCTTAAAACTCAAAGAATGAGTTAATAATTGGAAATTTGGAATCAGAAATTTATGTATACATGTATTTATTTGTTATTTGTGTTTGTAAGTTCTATAGGAAATTAATAAGTGGATGGTTATGGCATTGGTTTTCAGTTTGCACTCTGATTTTGTTCTCCAATTTGTGCTTTGAATTTTATTATTAGTGGTAATGCAATTAATCATCTGGCGGATGCTGACCATTTGAAGAATTTAAAGAGTTTTCTATGGAAGCATGGTGGTGGGATGGATCGAGTGGATTCCTTTAGGGTTTCTGAGGCAGATCTAGCTAAGGTATCAATTTTTAGATATCATACCGTCCATGGTTTTTTAGATTAATCTTAATTTGTGGTTTCCTTAGATAGGGTTGAGTTGATAAGTCTCACTGCATTTGGCTTTAGTTCACGTTATCATGCTGTCTACTTGCATATGCTGGGCAATTTGCTGATTCTTCATGTAAACTAAAGCAATTGCATTATGTGGATTGCTACGGTACCTGAATTCAAGTTTTTCAAAACCAAAATTCCTGTATAATGTGTAGAAGTTGGTAGTCGTCCTTCAAACACGATACACGTGGCAACTTTGTTTTCTCTTCACTTTCTTCAACAACATTGTATGTTGTCCTAGAAATGAAGTATTATTTATTAAACATAAATCGGTCATGTCCTTGTTGCAAGTCTTCTTACCAATTTGTAGCATATGTTATTTTCTTTTATTTAATTTTCCCATGAAGAGATAAGTCTATGTGATAATTCAATTGTTTATGTTCAAAGTTTCATACTATAGCTTGGGTCATTGTTGTTGCATATGTTTGATATACAAGTATAAAGAGATTGAAAAATTTGTCCATTTCTTCCAAGAAACTATAATTTCTTATCTGTTGTTTCATCACAGTAATCTCCAGTTTTGGCCTCTTTTGTGGTTGCAGTGGGAGAGAAAGTGCAAATCATTGAAAAGTGCAGCTGCCAATGAAGGACCATACAGACCTTTAATTGGGCCTTCAAATGATATCCACAATGAACTGAACTCTGAATGTATAGATAGTTTTGACAAAAATACTAATCACTTTCTTAAATCAAGTTTTTCTAATGGTGTTATGCCTTTACAAAATTATACGAATGAGAGATATCAGGTTTCCCATTCAGAATTATCTGAAGTCACAGAGTTTGGCCCTCGTCTACATGATGCTAATTCATATTTGCCTGTGGGCGCACAATTCAATACAAATCCAAGGGGTTTGAAGGATTTAACAGGTATGCACAATCTGAGTATTTTTATTATCATTTTAAAAATGTAGTGCCCATATAGGCTGAGAACGCTAATGGTAATTTATCTGTGCTTATATTATGACTTAGGTTACATGGATAACCAACAGTCTCTTGTTTGTGATGATGGAAAATGGCCGGCCAATGGCTATCCCAGTAATGGAGGGGTAAGTTTGCTCATCTGTCATTTAGGTTTTATGCAGTAATCTTTTGTGTCGTGGATGAAACTTTTAATTTCAAGGATTTCAGATTTAGTTGGACCCTAAATATCATGATAAATTTTGGTTCATAGAAAATGATATGAACATGAAAAAAAATCCAGTATCTTAACACTATGATTGGTAGGAGAGAAAGAGGGAGATGATGGAAACAACAACCTTTTCAAATCCTCTCATTTGTGGAGGGCTTAGGTGGAAGTTTTAGTAGATTTTTCGTCATTGCGGTTGTTTTCTTTTCTCTTATGAAGTGGGAACCTAAGAACCCCAGATGCTTCTAAGAAGGTAGTGTGTCTATCCATGTCGGACACATTTTGGACAACGACACATATTAGAAACTTCCCAACACGAGTCGGATACACATTCAAACTTTTTATTATTAAAATTTCTGCTAATTCTTGCTTCTGTGATAAACTTTAGTGAGATTCCAAGGTTATAGCTTTCTTTTTCTTCTTATTTTATCTTTTATTTTTATTCCATAGGGTCAAATTGTGTGTTTCTGGAACTTAGTGGTTGGCATGGGCACTCAGGATTATAGATAGTTTTATGTACAATTATCTGGTAAATTCAATGACCAAGAATTGAAAAAGGCCACTTCACAGCCCATAGCGTTTAGCATGGCCACTAGACTCCCCATGCCCATTACCTATCTCATGCCCAAATGAGAACTTCAGATGTTCGGCAGAGTCCATATAACATATGTTTTCAGATGTTATAGGTAGCTTCAGGGGTAACCTTATGGGGAAATTCGTTAGTTTGCTCAATCGCATATGTAAATTTTTTCATTTCTTACTTTCTGAGAGATTCTCATGTCACGACTCACGAAAGAACTATTTGCTAATTATCCATAGAAATGCTATGAATTTGCGAAATATTCACTTATCTGAAAATGTGTGTACGAAATGGTGCAATGGGGTTGTTAATAATAGTGCAAATAAACGCTGGCAAGTCAAAAGCAAATACAACTTAAGCCTATGGATTATCTGACCACAAGCTAGAACCAGACCAGTGAATGGAAAGTGCCATGGAAGCTCTACTTAAAGAGGAGATATGATAATTAAAAACAACTTATTTCCCTAGCCCACTGTATCCTTTTTATGGACAATTTTTTAGTGGAGGAAGACTTCAAGAAACTAACATCCTAAAAGGATAAAGCCTAATTAAAGCCAATTTTTTATTTTATTCTTTTATTTTTTTGAGATTTCAAAAAGAAATTTTAGTGAGGAAAACATGGATACAAGGAAGTCTGATCTTTAAGAAGAGGGCCTCAACATCTCTTTCTCAATCCTGCCTTGCAAGACTTGTTTGTAGAAGAATCAACGGGAATGTTGGATGTAGTGTGACTATCCCTTTTTTGGGAGTCTCGCAGTCATGTTGCATCAGAGATTCAGAGTGACTATGCAAATTGTTAGAAGTTGGCGTGTTATGTTGGTATTTTGATGTCCTGTCTAAACATTTAAGAAGTTGAGTGTTTTACTTTTTCTCCACTTGCATACCTATACCTTGATACTGCTTTTACATAGATTCAGAATCTGGGTTTGTCGTGGCTGATTACCATCATGGGTTTTGAGCAAGCATTTTTAAAAGTTCTCATATGTATGTGTTGTTGAACTATCGGCAATCATTTGATGTTGTTGATTTAGATGAACCAGGCACATCCGGATGAAAGAATGGTTAATAGAGAGAGCAGTTCTCAGGGTACACATCTTAACTACTACATTTCTTTACTCTTTCTTTCTCTACAATTTTAATCTACATCATTCCACTGCTGTTTTTTTGGAGTGGAACTATGGACATTGTGTGCTGCAAAACTTGTATAGCTTTCTAAGTAATGTGGTGGTTTTTCTTTTCACATGCATTGATCAACTTTAATTCCTTCAGGTTTACAGAATCTTGCTCAAATTTCTTGTATGGTTCAAGAATCAGCTAAAGGAAATGTTCATTCTGGGGCACCTCCTCCCTGGTTTGATGCAACGGAAGAAAATCTACATGTTAGACTAAAACCAGGATTAGGATCAGGTAACCCTGCTTCTTCTCCCAACAAGTCAGGGAAGTCCCAGAAATTGAATCCAAAACGGGTGGGAGCTGCATGGGCTGAGAAGAGAAAGCGTGAGCTCGAGATGGAGGAGAGAGGAGAGATTGTTACTGATAATTTTGAAGTTAACTGGCTCCCTAATTTTGGTAGAGTTTGGCAATCTGGTAGCAGAAAAGAATCTAGAAAAGAATTTGAGGTGGAGAATAAAAAGTCACTCGAGGCTGAAACAGAAACAGAGACATTGATCAAGATACAGCCGTATGTTAGCAAACGAATGGTAAACCTTGCATTCATGCTTACGCTGTTGAAAGCCTTCTAATTTTTAGATAATGGAAATTCATATTTCTTTCATGTTCTGATAAGCATCATCTCGAGCAACAGTGCATTCTTGCAGACAGTGACCTTTTCCATGTGTGTGCTTCTACAATTGCCGTGGTTATATTGTGTTTCGTGTAGTTGCTAGATTATGATAACCTGAGTACACGATCATTTAAATGTTTACAATCAGCCCTTGCTAATATGTTTTCAATTCATTTGTATCGGTAGATATGCCCAATCAAAGCCTCGTCCATTTCAAATGGGGGAGAAGCTACCATGCTTGAGATTTTATTTTCTTGATTTGTCACCTTTCGTTGCACTTCCAAGGAGCTTGGTCAAACCATGCTCCCTCTTAAGGATTTTGTGAATGGAGTTCCCTAAGGCTGACACGTGTCCTTCTCTTATTGCAGCGAACAGATGCAAGTAAATGATGCTTGATGGGTTTGGTCACTTGGGTGATGATGATGTCCCGAGGATGTTTGTTGATGTTGAATTGTAGATCAGGTGGCTAGAATTTTGTTATGAAGGGCAATATCATGCTTGATGGGTTCATTTTTGTCTAACCAAATGTCGTTCATTTCAATCCTTATTGTACATATAGTTAGCAGAATCACCAGAAACTATATATGATAAATCAAGTGAGTGTATTTGTAATTTAACTATTGAAACCAATACTCGGCTCTATTAGAATTGTTTTTGCAGGGCAAAATTCTGATGAATTTGATTTGCTTGCTATCCTGAAATTCCACAGTTTCCCTTTTGAAGAAACCAAGTTCTCGTCGCACAGAAACTCCCAAGCAAACCACTTCTCTATCATCCGATCTACGTCATGAACCACCACGTCAGTCATATTCCCAGCTCTAGCTATCACACTAGCTGTGTAGATTGCAGTCATTCTGCCCGGTGCATCTGGTGTATCCCCACTCGGTCCGTCTACCACCACCACATACCACTGCCGCTTGTATACCTCCCTCGGTAACTTCCTCAAAGCTAAGGGGCAACTAGATTTTTTGAGTGACCCCGAGTGCAGTGCACAACCCGGGCTTTGCCTCGCATGCTTGAGCAGCTTGTACGCATCTCTGGCAAGTGTCAGGTACTCGACTCTGTAAGTCCGAGTATTGTTGTGATTTGTTTTGATTATGGCCAGCTTCTCAGGATTGTCCTCTAGGAAGACAGTGGTGCCACCTGCGTTGATTGATGACGAGAGGTTGAGGTATTGTGGTTCAAACCCAAAAATGAGGAGGTTGCAGGGGGCTCTGGCGGAAATAATGTTCAACAAAAGTCGGTATTCTTTCTCGGTGAGGGTGGCGTCACTGGCAGAGGAGACGGGTTGGCTCTTTGATGCCTTCTTGAACCCCGCCGGAGTAGGAGAGGAACACTTGTGTAGATGTGTCGGAGGCAAAGCAAGAGGAGGAGAAGAAAATGAAGTAAAGACAAAGATTTTGAGGAGTCTGAGAATGGACATGCCGGAAAGTAAGAAAAGAAGAACCGGAATAAGCTTCTTTTTGGGGCCTGTCGTCTTCTTCGTTCCTCGGCTGAGAGGTAGCAATTGAACCAAGGGTGTGACATTAGGATGACATTGTGATACCTGTGGAGGCATTTTTGCAGTTTCTTGAGATAACATCCTGATTCAAGGGTAGTGGGGCTTTTGATTTAATAGGTTGTTACTTCAATGGGGATTAGACCTTTCTTGAGTAAGGAAAAAGGAATGGGTTTTTGCTTTGGTTTCAAGTGTCGCTTTTTTCTTTCATTGAGTTAGTCAGTTGTCACCAAATTTGCTACAGTTAGAAACAACCAGCCTGAGAATATGCGTTCAGAAAGAATAGCGAAAGGTTGGTGAACTAAATCATCGGGACTGATCTTCTGCCATAAATGTCCAAATTTTTTAAGTTAAATTACACGATCTCCTTTGAAATTTAGAAAGAAAATAAAAACATAGTAAATTTTATAATTTTGATATGATTATATTGAGTGTTTTTACGTCATGTTGTTTGGCTGATTCAAGAGCGGAATTGGACTATGAAGTGAACCCCACCTATAGCTTGTTTGGTTGATTTATGGACTCCCAGATTGTTATTCCAAGGGGACTGTTAATCTTTACATCACCGTGGGATTAGGTTGCTCTGGTTGGAGGTGGGATTAGAAAATCAATCCAGCCGCAGTGTCCGGCAATGAGGCAAGTGTCCTTTTTATTTATTTTTTATTATATTTATAATATAATATATATATATATATGGTGCCATACACCGAATGTTCCTCTTATTGTAATAATATTATATATTATATTATAAAATTAAATTATAATTTTATTGTTTGCAATAATTTTTATGCAAACACATAAAATACATGAAATCATACAAAACTATATCAAGGGTATTTATGAAATTTCATATATTAATTTCATTCAAAGATGGAAGAATAAACAATTATTATTGTCATTGTATTATTAATATGGTAGTGTATAAACAAATACTTTTTTATCTTACATCTCCAACTTAATACTATTACATTACTAACATCCTCATTCAATCCCACTAATAATTCCATCTAACTTAATCCGTCAAACAAACATGGTCTTAAGATTTTAGATTGAAAACTAATTAAAAAATTTAAAGAAAAAAGGTATATAAAAAAAACATTATTTTCGTTGAGTAAATAAAAAAGATTTAGAGAAAATTCAAGGAAAATGATTTGGAGGTGTGTATGAAATATCTAAAATATTTTTTTCTTTGAATTTAATGATTAAATTTTATTTTTCAGTCAATTTTATTTAATGGAAATAGATAAATAATTTAAATTAAAAAAATAAAAAATTATTTAAATTGATAAAATTAAAAATTCAAGTTTATGTTGTTACAAGGTGAAGCCATGAGTTTTTTTTTTTTTTTTTTTAAATTTCTCCTTATTTTGAGAATGTTGTGGCACTTGCTTTGAGGTTGGTTCTTATTTTTTCTTTTGTCATTGGTTTGGTAACGTTTGGTAGCCATGACTATTGAGTAAAACTGAAGAAGAACAAGAAAGTTTAATTAAAAAGTAGTTATCAATCTAAAAATAAAAATAAAAATAAAATAAAATAAAAATTAAAGAGTATTTCCAAAGGGTACATTCAAGTTCACTTTGTCCGAGGAAGTATTGTGATGTTACAACAGTGGATTTCCTGATTTTGATTTTGACATAAATATCACTAAAATCTTCGTATGCTATGTTTTTTATTAGTTGGCTCGGTGCTCATGGTTTTGTTGTAGGCTATATATGAAGCAAGTCAGGCATAGTTACCAATTTTTGTAATAAATATAATGGGTTAATTATAAAAAAATCTTAAAATTTCACTTTTGTTTTTTAAAATTCCAGTGTTTTAATTTTGACAACCCAAATCTTAGAATTTTATCTGTGTTTCAATTTGTTCCATCCATCCATCTATCTCCGTCTGTGTAAGATAATGGAGGGGGTTTAAAACAAAAAAACAATGGGTTTTAAAATGAAAAACATGTGAAATGTTGGGATTTTTTTTTTTGTAATTAACCCTTTTTTGTTTTTAGTGATTTTAATTTGAAAAAAATGGTTAATTGCACAAAAAATTTTAAGGTTTCATGCATTTTCACTTTAAATTCCCATATTTTTCAATTTAAACTCTTTCCGTTACTTTACACAGATGGAGATGGACAGAATAGACAACTTGAAACACAGATGGAAATCTAAGGTTTAATTTGTCGAAATTGAAATACTGAAGTTTAAAGTGAAAAATGCATAAAACCTTGGAATTTTTTTTATAATTAACCCAATATTATATAATTTTTTAAAATAAAATTATGATAATTTATAGTTCAGAAATAAAAGTACATATTTTTATTATTTTTTTAAGCGGAAAATGTGTAACTTTACTAAAAAAACTTTTATTTCTAAATTACAAATTACCATAACTCTATTAAAAAATTACATAATATTTATCACAAAAATGCATAAAATACGTAACATATAACAAGAGAATGTGTAACAAAAGTGTACATGATATACAAGGGGTGTGTACCAAAAGGTGACCTTTTCCATGTGCTTTTTTTTTTTTTTTTTGGTGAAATTTAAAAAATAAAATAAAAATTAATTTGACAAATATAAATACTAAAAAAAATTGAATTTTTAAAATTAATTCTCTCAAAAAAAAGAGAAAATTATACAACAATAATGAGTTTTTTTATTTTTATTTTTATTTTTTACCAACTAATTTTTTTAAAAAAAATTGAAAACTCAACCAAATAAAATTTTGGTTGGATCCAATATATTATTTTATAGACTCTTGTATAGATCATTCATACTAATTAAATAGAATTATAGAACACATTTAGGCCACAAAAAAAACTTGTTACTTTTGGTTTCGGACCCACAAATCCTCTTGCAATCAATTGGACTCAACTTGAAGTAAACCTCCTTGAGGAAGAACAAATCATGAATAATGAACTTATAAAAAGACTAATTTCAACCAGTTATAATAGGCAGCTCTTAACAAATTAGATAAGTGGTATTATAGCACAATTCCACTCAATAAAGGCTTTACCTTTGGCTAATTATTGGATCTTCACCCATATGATTCGATTACCAATCTTGTGGGTCTACAAGAATCATGTTCAGCTGGATAATAATTATGGGATTAAAGAGTTCATAGGATTATGAATTTCCTTCAATGATGGGATTAACAATCTCCAAGGGAAGGTAGTATTGAAAATCCAATCCCAAAGGATTGAAAGTGAAATGATTGTTTTGTTCCTCACTTTATAAAAATAACAAAATTATCTTCTACACAATGAGGGTTTTTACATAATTTAATAGATTTAATTCCAATCAACTAATATCATTATACTAATATACAAACAAACACAATTTATCTTTTATTTCAACTTAATACTATCACACTAGTATTCAATTTCATCGTATAGCAGTAAGTTGCAGATTCGCACACAAACGGTGATTCAAACCTACACTCCTGACACTAGGTACGGTTCGTCTAAACCTGAAAAATTCGTCTTATCAACCATATGTGCTGTCATTCGGATGACTGGCTCCTGAGAGAGTAGAATTTGAGATCTCAAAACTTATACTTCAAGATCTTACTAAATTGTTATACCCCTTTGAGTTACTAATTTGATTGGTAAAGAGTTTATTGACCGGCACTGCAACGATGCCACCTAAAACTCATATTTTTCTCCTAGGCCATCCAATTCACACTATCATAAAAAAAAGAATATAATTGAATTTTTAGATAAAATTAAAATTACAATATTTTGAGATGGAGTCCCTTTCAAGTGGAGCTGCCCAAAAAGTCAGATACTTGAAACTTCAAATAAATAAAAGATGAGACTTGCTTATAAACTAGTCTTTTTCTTCTTCTTCTTCTTCTTCTTCTTTTTTTTTTTTTTTTTTTGGATTCAAAGGAAAGATACTAGTCTTTTTCAATGAGTCATATGGAATTTGTTAATACATTAATTATCAATCTTCCAAAGTGTGACTATCAGTAATGTTCATCGTTACTACCACGCACTTGAGCAATTTGGTTAGCTAAAATGTTCTATATGTAAGTTATAACTTATAAACTTTATACTTTCAATTATTTATTCTTTCATTTGTGTAATAAGACATAGGCATTGCATTATTTTTAAGATAATAATATTATACAAATAAAAATTGTATTCAAGATAATGTGACCTGTTTATATCTAGAATACTCTAGGCATAAATTCAGTTTTTAAATTTTTGGGGGCAATGGTCCTAATCAATCTCTTAACTTTTGAAGTTATAAGGACAATAATAATTTAAAATATCATATTATCCCTATCTATTTGTCTATTATTTCACTTATCTATTTACATGTCACTTATTTGTCTACCTAATCTATCTATTTGTCCATATTACTACCACCACCACCAACCACTGCCAGCCAGTTGTGGTGACTTTTCTAGCAGTCTGGCAACAATAGGTAAAAACTGAAAAAAATTATCTTTCAAAACAATAATTTGTCCTTATCATAAAATAATGGACAAACTCCACCTTATCCTTTATAATTTGGGTCATGTGCGGTTTACCTCCTTAATGTTTGGAAATGACTATATAACACCCACATAGTTTGTGAACCAAAGTGCATCATTCATTTTTCCATCCAAGTTAACTGGTTATGAGGCTTATACATCCATGAAGAGAGTAAGTTATATTTTAAGACTAAAATACCCTTTATACATCTTTAAATTTACAAAGCCATGTCATTCTTCTTCCCTTTTTTTTTTTTTTTTTTGATGACCTGGTGTGGGAATGTATTTTCTGAGTACCAACACGTGGCCGAGGTGACACCGAAGTGTCAGCCGAGATATCACGTGTCCTGGTCAAGATACCAGAATGATCTCGGCTAGGCCGATGTTATCTGCGAGAATACAGGAATCCGGGATAAGCGGATAAAGGACAGGAGTCCTAGAATAAAGAAAGATTGCAAGATAGATATCGGTAATACTCTTAGAAAGTCTATCCTTATCTCTTGAAGAGTCCAAGGAAAATCTGGAATAAGAATCCATAGAAGTCAGACTTCTAGTGGGACTGGGATCGAGTTAAACTATAAAAGAAGGACACCCCCGGCGGGTCTAAGGTACGCAATTTTAAGCCTTGAGCAGTACTTTACGTATTGAATTATCTTTGAGAGATATTGACTTGATCGTCGGAGTGTCCCCGGGTGGAAGAACCACTGCCGGAGCCTTTTCTTTCTGTGCAAGATAACAGGGTGCCATCCGTTCTGCCTGTGCTCTCCAGCTGAATTACTAAGGAGGGCAGTGTGATCGGAAACTCACTCACACAATTTGGCGCCGTCTGTGGGAAGCGAAAGAAGAATAGATGGCCAGTAACATGCAGAAGAAAAAGATTAGGGACGACACTCCTGCTGGGAGTGGAAGACCCGTCGACCCTAACGCTGAAAAAGAAAACCACAACGAAGAAACTCGTGATCAGAATCACGCAGAGAAAAACGTCGGCGAAGAGGGCGACACTTCAAAGAAGACAAACCAGGGCAGATACTACAACGAAGATAACCTCCAGGTATGGAAGGATAGGTGCCTACGGAGGGATGAAAAAGTAAAGGAGATGGCAAACAAATTGGCAGACCTTCAATCGGTTGTCAATTTCATGATGCAAAATAATGTCATGCAACCGCCATACCCGCTGCAGGACACACCAATGCCAGCAGCAAACACCCAGAAGAAGGGGCAGAAAGTAATCCCCGAAGCCCCTCAGCACACGAGGAGTGGAAGACACTCTCACCGACCTTCCAGGGAAGTCGGCCGAGAAGAACCGAGAAGAGAAGAGTCCCGAAGGACATATCACGAGAAGGAGGCAGACCCCAAAGAACATCGGCATGTTCAGGGGCGGGTATTGTGTTTCGATGCATCCTGCGGGGAAGGATCGAAAAGAGGCCACCATGAGGCCGAGAGTAGTGCGCCGAAAAGGCTGAAGTCCAAAGACAGCCGGGCTGCAGGGAGAAGTAAAGAAGACTTGAGAGATTACCTCAAGAGGAAGCAAGAGAATGCCGGAGTCGAAGTAACCTCCCCGGTTAAGCCGAGGACACCATTCTCGGTGGAATTGGACAAATTCGTCGCGCCGAAAAGATTCAGTATGCCGAGGTTCCAAATATATGATGGTAAGTCAGACCCTAACTTCTATGTTGGATTATTTTTGAATTCAATGGCATTATATAGTGGGAACGAGCCGTTGCTCTGCAAAGTGTTCCCTTCATCCTTCGGGGAGATTGCATCAGATTGGTTCCACAAATTACCAAGGGGGAGCGTGAAGACTTGGGAAGGCCTGGCCGAGATGTTTGTGGCCAGGTTCATAACAAACAAACTGCAGCCATTAAGGGTGGATGCATTGATGGCTCTGAAGATCGGCAAAGATGAAAGCCTTAGGGCCTATGCAAAGAGGTACTATGAGGTGTTCAATCGAATACCTGAATGCAACCAGGAGGTGGCGGTCGTGTCTTTCAAGAACGGCCTGAAGGATGACTGTCCACTGCGAAAGTCTTTGGCAAAGACATTGCCAAAGAGCATGGAAGAGCTCATGGCAAGAATCGAGAAGTATGCCAGAGCCGAGGAAGATACATCGGGGAATAAGGAGACAAAGCCAGAAAAAGGCAACGGCTCGCCGAAGCGAGTCCGAGGTAACAATGGACCCAGCAAACAGGAGACAGAGTTGAAGGCTAAGCAGGCAGTGACAACGGTGTTCCGAATTCCAGTCCACAAAGTCCTTGATCAAATTCGAAATCAGCCCTACTTCAGAGCGCCGGCAAGGGCACCAGGAGAATTTATGGGAAGAAACCTTGGTAGGCGTTGTGCTTACCACAACGAGGAGGGGCACCCAACTCAGGGTTGCAGAGCCCTTAAAGCACACTTAGAAGATTTGGTGAGGCAAGGCCATCTGAGAGACCTTGTAGATGAGGCCAAAACAAGGGAAGAACAGGCACGATTGCCTCAAGCACCAGCAGCCCGCCTCCCCCAGCGCAGCAACCACAGGCAGGCGGACCTCGGGTGGTTAATGTGATCCACTCAAAGGTGAATGAAAACGACATACGGGGGGAGACACAGAGGGTAAAACACCTGCAGCACGTCAACCAGGTCGGACCGAAAAGACCTCGGCATGAAGAGTGCCAAGGACCGATGATAGCCTTCACAGAAGCCGACCTAGATATGGTCCAGCACCCGCACAATGATGCCTTGGTAGTATCCCTCCAGGTTGGGGAGTGCCAGGTGAAACGCATCCTGATTGATCAAGGCAGCTCCTGCGACATCATGTATGTCAGATGTTACAAGGAGTTAGGCCTTCACCCTGATGACATGGAGCAGTCAAATGGCCCGATGGTCAGCTTCAATGGAACGCCGACATGGCCATTAGGCACAGTAAGCTTGGAGGTGCAGGCTGGCACGAAGAAGATCAAGACAGAATTCATTGTGATTGACACGCCCTCGCCTTACAACATTATCTTGGGGAGGCCGTGGTTGCATGCAATGGGGGTAGTTCCCTCAACATTGCATCAACTGCTACGGTTCCCAACAGAACATGGGATTGAGGAAGTCAGAGGAGATCAGTTGCAGGCAAAAAATTGCTCCATGGCAGCAATGAAATTAACCTGCAGCATTCGGGAACCAGAGAAGGCAGAAGTTGAAAAAGAGGACATGAAGGTCCTAGATGATGTCGGCAAGGAGCCGACCGAGAAAAGTGAAGAAGCACTAAAGAAAATCCTCGTCCAGGAGGGTGATGAGGAACGATTCTTTCTTCTCGGCACAGGATTAGCCGAAGAAGAGGAAAGGGAGCTGGAAGCCTTTCTGAGGAAAAATATTGAGGTGTTCGCCTGGACACCTTATGAAATGCCTGGCATCGACCCCGAGGTCACATGTCATAGACTCAACGTTGACAGGTCGGCCAACCAGTAATACAACGGGCCAGAAGACCGACGTTGATGCACGTCGAAGCAGTGGAGGAGGAAGTAGACAGACTACTGGAGGCCAGGGCCATCAGAGAAGCCAATTACCTGACATGGTTGTCAAACACAGTGGTAATAAAGAAGAAGAATGGCAAGTGGAGGGTCTGCGTAGATTTTACAAACTTAAACAAAGCTTGTCCCAAAGACAGCTTACCTCTACCAAAGATCGACCAGTTGGTAGACGCCACATCTGGACATGGAAGGATGAGCTTCTTGGATGCTTATAGAGGGTATCACCAGATAGCCATGTACCCTCCAGACGAGGAGAAGACAGCGTTTATCACCCCAAAAGGTCTGTATTGTTACAGAGTTATGCCTTTTGGGTTGAAAAACGCAGGAGCAACTTACCAAAGGCTGGTAACCAAGATGTTCAAACACTTGATTGGCCGAACAGTAGAAGTCTACATTGATGACATGGTCGTAAAGACCAAGGAACCAAAAGATCATCTTGCTGACCTAAAAGAGGTCTTTGACATACTCAAAACATATCGGCTCCGACTCAACGCATCGAAGTGCGCATTTGGAGTCGGATCCGGTAAGTTCTTGGGATACCTAGTGACCAGAAGGGGCATTGAAGCCAGCCCAGATCAGATCAAGGCCATCCTGGAATTACAGAGTCCGACATCGGCTAAACAGGTTCAAATGCTTACTGGAAGGGCCGCAGCCCTAAACAGGTTCATAAGCCGAAGTTCGGACAAATGTAGACCTTTTTTCAACCTGGTGAAAAAGGCCACGGATTTTCTATGGACAGAGGAATGTGAGGCCGCTTTGGCCGACCTGAAGAAATATCTTACCACGGCTCCAGTCCTCTCAACACCTCAACCTGGGGAGGAACTGTTTTTATACTTAGCAATTTCAGAGCACGCAGTAAGTGCTGTGATAATCCGAGAAGAGAAGGAAGAGCAGAAAGCTGTTTACTATGTAAGTAAAACCTTGGCCGATGCAGAAACAAGGTATTTACCACTAGAGAAATTAATGCTGGCCTTGGTAATGGCTTCAAAAAAGCTAAACCATTACTTTCAGGCTCACAAGATAGTGGTACTAACAGAACACCCACTGAAATCCCTGTTGCAACAAGGAGACTTAACTGGAAGAATAGCAAGATGGGCCGTAGTTTTGGGCCAATACGACCTGGAGTTCAGGCCGAGAACAGCAATTAAGGGCCAAGTCTTGGTCGACTTCGTGGCCGAGTTCTTGCCAGAATACATCGAACATCGGGCTCCGTTGAGCCGAGATGAACGATGTCCAACCAATGAAGGAGAAGCCCAGCCAAAGGCTAAAGAACCAAGGAAGGAAAAACTCAGACCCTGCAGCATTTACATCGGTGACTCCTTTCAACTTTTTGTTGATGGGAGCTCAAACCGGCAGGGGGCAGGGGCAGGAGTAGTGTTAATTTCCCCCGATGGAGAGATATTGGAGCAGTCCATTCGACTGGGGTTCAAAGCCTCGAACAATGAGGCGGAATATGAAGCATTGATTGCTGGACTGAAGCTGGCAGTAGCAGCAGAGACAGATGAGGTAATAGTTTTTTGTGACTCACAACTTATAGTGAATCAAACTACAGGAGAGTTTGCTGCCCGAGATGAAAGGATGTCGGCATACGCAAAAGAAGTCATCAGGCTGGCAGCCATGTTTCAAAACTGCCGACTTCTTCAGGTTAGCTGAGATGATAACAGTCACGCCGACGCGTTGGCCAATTTAGCAAGTTCAATGCAAACCGGAAAGACAAGGACAATAATGATCGATTACCTATCAGGCCCAAGCATAGAGCCACCAAACACAATGCAAGAAGCATTATGTGTGGACATGGGACCAAGCTGGATGGATGCAATTATCGCATTCCTGAAAGAAGAAAAGCTGCCAGAAGAACGAAAAGAAGCACACAAGGTCAGATTGAAGTCGGCAAGATTCAGTCTGACAGCAGAAGGACATCTCTACAGAAGATCCTTCACTGGACCTCTTTTAAGGTGTGTACACCCTCTTCAGGTCGAAGACTTTTTATATGAAATTCATGAAGAAGTTTGTGGAAGCCACGCAGAGGGCAGATCATTAGCTCACAGGGCCATTACCCAGGGGTATTGGTGGCCCTATATGCAAAAAGATGCAGAGGCCTATGTGAAGAAGTGTGAACAATGCCAAAGGTTTGCACCTTTGATACATCAGCCAGCTGCCGACCTGAACCCGGTTTCCAGCCCTTGGCCATTTGCCCAATAGGGCATGGATCTCATTGGACAATTGCCCCAAGCAACTGGGCAGCGGAAGTACCTACTGGTAGCAACAGACTACTTCACAAAGTGGATAGAAGCAGAGCCTCTTGCCAAAATTCGAGATGTGGATGTGAAGAACTTCATCTGGCGAAACATCATCACCAGATTTGGGATTCCAAGAGCAATAGTTGCCGACAACGGAACACAGTTTGACAGCAAACTCATCTTGAATTTTTGTGCAAAATTCAAGATAAAGAATTACTTTTCAACACCAAGTTTTCCCCAAAGTAATGGGCAAGCAGAAGCATCCAACAAAGTAATTCTGGACGGGATAAAGAAGAGGCTGTAGGCAGCAAAAGGAAAGTGGGTAGACGAATTGCCCAATGTGCTCTGGGCATATCGCACTACGCCAAGAAGATCAACAGGAGAATCCCCCTTCGCCATGGCTTATGGCACAGAAGCAGTCATTCCATTGGAGATCGGCATCCCAGGGATCAGAACCCAGGGAGTTGAGAACGGGACTAACGATGTGCTCTTAGCCCGATATCTGGATCTACTAGAAGAAAGAAGAAAGAAAGCTGCAATCCAGCTTGCAGCATACCAGCAACAGCTTGCCAAAGCTTACAACAAGAAGGTCAATCCAAGGGATTTTCAGGTCAACGACCTAGTCTTGAGGAAAGTCGTCGGCAATAAGAAGGATCCCAGAGAGGGCAAGCTTGGCCCAAACTGGGAAGGGCCCTACAGAATTACCTCGGTGTTAGGGAATGGGGCATATCGGCTCGAAGATAGTGAAGGCAAAGCATTGCCTAGACCATGGAACACTTGTAATTTAAAGTTTTTTTTTATCATTAGATGTTGTTTGATTTTTTGCCGATATGATCAATGAAATCTTAGCAGAATTTTCCGGAACTTATGAAACTATGCATAATGTTGTTTTTTGAATAATGAGAACCCAAGTGGAACTTAGGTTCACATTGGGGGCAGATAGAAGACAGTAATGCCTAGCCGAAGTTAAGCCGAGATGTTTAACCGTGGTTAATCTAAGATAAAGTTTAACCGGAGTTTATGCTTAACCGAAGTTAAGCTGAGATAAATTCCTTATCTTTACTTGTTGAAATTTGTAGCAATTTACAAGTTAAAGTTAAGCTAAGATAAATTCCTTATCTTTACTTGTTGAAATTTGTAGCAATTTACAAGTTAAAGTTAAGCCGAGATAAATTCCTTATCTTTACTTGTTGAAATTTGTAACAATTTACAAGTTAAAGTTAAAGTTAAGCCGAGATAATTGTTTATCTTCACTTGTTGAAATTTGTAGCAATTTACAAGATGAAGTTAAATTAGGTTTATTGATTCAAACCCTTGTTAAAACTTGAGAAAAGTTTGCCAGTCAAAATTGTATATGCTGTATACTTGTTGAAAGTTATGGAAAATTTACAGGTGAAATTCTTGCCAAGATAAATTTCCGGGTAAACATACCCGAGGTATTTTTCCCCGAGGAGATTTTACAAAGGAGGAGAGACTTGCAAAATATTCTAAGTATAGAATCATGCAGAAGCAGTCATAAGAATACAAAAATACAAACACTCAGTAGCAGAAAGTTGTATTTAGCATCAGAATGGAAAAAGGCACATCGGCCAGGCACAGAGTTTACGTTGTTCTGAAAACAAAAACGTACAAGAAGTACAAAAAGACAAAAAAAAAAAAAAAAAAAGTATCACGGTTGTGTTTCTTCAGTTTCAGGAGCAGTTTGGGCTTGAACCTCGGCCACTTCCCGAAGAACTACCTCGGCAGATCCCTGAGGAACTACTTCGGCAGACTTTTCCGCCTCGATCTCGGCGTTAATCTCTGCAAGTGTCTCCTCGAGGCCTTTCTCAGTTGGAGGAACGTCGGATGGCGCCTGTTCAGGAGTAGCCTCCTTGGTAACGACTTCATCCTCTTCATCATGAGTCAAGTCCAGGACTTGATCATCCTGAGGAAGGGACTTAGTCCCAGTGGCGTTCTTGGGCTTCCTGACCAAGGCCTCATCATCATCATTTTCCTCTTCTTCTGATTCAGACTCAGAATCATTCTCAGTTTGACTTGAAGGAGGAGGCAGAGGGCATGGCACAGGAATTTGATCGGCATTCCTCAGAGGCGAGTCAGCCGGAATGTCAAGTTTCTTCAGCACAGCCATCCAACCAAGGGAGAAGCCCCTGTTGCACGCCTGTCTGACTTGAAGCTTGTAGTTCTTAGCGACATCGGCCATGCCTTGAGCATATGCCTTTTCATCAGCCTCTTCAATTTCGGCCTTTTTCGTGGCCAGGGCTTCTTGAAGCTCCTTCTCGGCCTGGGCCCTTCTATCCTCAGCTTCCTTCAACTGGGCCTGGAGAACTTTGTTTATAGCCTCAGTAGCGCCGACCTTCTCCTCGGCAGAAGTTTGGGCTTTTATAGCAGCCTCGGCTTGATCTTCCAATTTCTTCATCTTTGTTTCAAGTCCTTTATGGGACTTTTTAAGGGCAGTGACCTCCCTTTTGGCGTCGGTAAGCCTCTGCCGGTTTTCAAACGACTGCATAGAAAAGGAGTGGGCATGCTGGATGGCCTGAAGGCAAAAAACAGTGTTAGAAAATATTCTAAGTAAGAAACAGAAAGGAAGTAACAAGTTCCAAGTAGGAACATTTACCTGAACAGAATGCTGAAGCATAAGACAGTAGTTCTCATACTCACTGATCTCGGCGTTCTGCTCAAGATCACCCGGGAGCAGGAGGACAGTACTGAGTGCAACGCCGATATTAATATCCTCAGCGCTGTCACTCTCGAAGACTGGCTTGTCCTCCAGAGTAATTTTTGGCTCCCAGGGGACCAAGGGTTTTTTCGACTTAGAGGTTAAGCCAGAAGACAACCTCGGCTTCTTTGATTTTAAGGAAGGGGATGGCTGTGCTTCAGCAGATCTTTTTTTAGGAGCAGAAGTGGTCTTCTGGCTCCCAGCCAATTGCGAAATTGGCAGTGTGTCTTCAGTCTCAACTTGGGTGGCCGTGGCCTTCGGCTGAGCTTTCTTGGTCTTTTTCGGCTTTGGTGGGGGCATGGTGGACGTCGACTGAGCCTCAACGTCGGTAGGAAGGTCGGCCAGGAGATCTTGAGCCACGGGTTTTCGGCGAACCATCTCAGCAGTCTTGACAAGTCGTCGCCGACGTTTTCGTTCAGGAATAGGGATCAAGTAGGGTGCCGAAGTGGATGGCAGATCCGCTGGGACAGACGTTGATCCTTGGTCTGTTCCTGATGTGGACGCAGTCTGGGTTGTGACAGAAGATGGAGAGTAGCTTTTCTTCCTTTGTTTGGGGACGTCGGGCAAAACGGACTTGTACGTTGGGATAAAATTTAACAACAGAGGAGCTTTCTTTTTGGCCACAGGGAGATCCAGAAGTCTTTTTAGGTCTTCACTGGGGGCGTAGAATTGGTGAAAATTTTTTGGTGGCTGATGAAGATCTGCAATAGAAAACTAGTGTTAGAAAAAGACAAAGTTTTGGAGACTTAAAAAGAAACAAGTGATTAATAGTGGGCTCTTACCCTTGCCCTCCTTAACAGTTCGAGGAAGAGGGTATAAGTGGACATCATCGTCTGGGGCAAACTCCCAGTTTCTAGAGGCAATCAAGTAGTCGTCTCCAGCCCCTTTGTTGGAGTCTGGGAGGTCGGCTATAATTTTGAATTCAGTGGACCTCGGCTTGAGGTAATAGACAAAGCCTTTGTCTTTTAAGTCCAGGGCGCACATGGTATAACAAAACTGGATATTGGCCAGGGTAATCCTAACATTCTCACGCCTAGCCAGGGCTATGATACCATTAATCACTCTGTAGAAGTTAATGGTAAGCTGCATAGGGTTCAACTTATAGAAGTGGAGAACCTCACGAAAAAGGGTAGTAAGTGGCAGCCGAAGTCCACACTCAGCAAAAGCTACTATGGGAAAGGGCATTGAGTTGTCAGTGGGCATAATGGAGTCATCATCCCTGGCAAGTCTCAGATGGACATCGTGGGGAATAGAGAACTCCTGCCTGAAATATTCTAATCTGGTTGGGGTGTTCACCCTGTGTCTCCACATGCCCATGATATCGGCTTTTCAGTTTTCCTATGAATTAATAGGTCCTACAGACAAATCCCAAACCTAAATCTACGAAGAACAAGTATGGAGGGCAGAAATCTGGAAAACAGAAAAGCAAGAACGAAGTTTCAGAATCAAGAACAGAGGTAGGGCTATCAAAAGCATAAAATACATGGAGTATACGGTCAAGAACAGTGACAAGAGTACAAGAAAGTGGTGAACAGTGTATGGACAGGAATCAAATTCACTTGAATACTCTCAGATATATGAGACACAAGATTTGAAACAAAAATGGGAGCAAAAAATATCAACAGAAATGAAAGCGAAGGGAACAGTAGCTTACCAGAGAAATAGAGCCGGAATGAGTTTCGCCGAGGTCCGACGGCAGTTACAGATGTGACGAGATAATGACAGCTTCACGAGAGAGGAGAAGGAAAGACAATCGCAGAGCTTGGAGCTTGAAGCAATGGCGGTTTCGAAGAAGAAAGTTTAGAGAGAGAGAAAACACGGAGATCAAATGCAAAAGTGAAGAGCCAAAAGAGAGAGGCAAAAGTTTTGTCAAAATTTGAAACGGCGGCAAAACAGAAGCATTTAATGCGCCTGGGGTAACGCGGACGTCAGACAGCGTAAACAGATAAAAGGCGGCTTGTGAGCGCGTCACAGGCACGAGCCAATGGAGACAGAACGCGTAAGTGAATTGACTAGAAAGTGATGCATGACAGCTCATGCGCGTGAAAGAGTTCACTAGAGTTCTTGTTCTCCGAAGAGAGCATGTCGGGCTAAAAGTAAATGATCTCGGCTGGGAAGTTCTCGAGCCGATGTTCAGCAAGAGTACCAATGTAGGTTCCATCACCTCAGATGACCGAGGTAATAGAACCTAGGGGGCAGTTGTGGGGATGTATTTTCTGAGTACCAACACGTGGCCGAGGTGACACCGAAAGTGTCAGCCGAGATGTCATGTGTCCTGGTCAAGATACCAGAATGATCTCGCTAGGCCGAGGTTATCTGCGAGAATACAGGAATCCGGGATAAGCGGATAAGGGATGGGAGTCCTAGAATGAAGAAAGATTGCAAGATGGATATCGGTAATACTCTTAGAGAGTCTATCCTTATCTCTTGAAGAGTCCAAGGAAAATCCGGAATAAGAGTCCATAGAAGTCAGACTTCTAGTGGGACTGGGATCGAGTTAAACTATAAACGAAGGGCGCCCCCGGCGGGTCTAAGGTACGCAATTTTAAGCCTTGAGCAGTACTTTACGTATTGAATTATCTTTGAGAGATATTGACTTGATCGTCGGAGTGTCCCCGGTGGAAGAACCACCGCCGGAGCCTTTTCTTTCTGTGCAGGATAACAGGGTGCCATCCGTTCTGCCTGTGCTCTCCAGCTGAATTACTAAGGAGGGCAGTGTGATCGGAAACTTCTAAGACCGGGCCCATTTATGGCGCAACCCTACAAGCTAATCTAGGAGAAGATGTCAAGAAACCCACCCCTTATCCCCCAATTTTAGTCAAGGGCTATAAAAAAGTTGGTACAGCTTTCAAACCCGATACCTTGGCTCACGCACACTGTTGCCCGAGACCATCTTCCTACTTTTCTCTCTCTACTATTTCTCTTTCTATTACTTAACTCCAATCCACTGTATCACACCAACTTCCTCTTCACCTTCTCCGGATGGAGCAACTGGGGCATTGAGCAAGAAAATAATAGTACATACACTACAAAAAATTAAGGTTTTAGAAATCAAAATTTAAGGACAAAATTATTTGTTAGGGACCAAATATTCTTATTTCAAAAATTGTCGTTATTATATTTTTAGCAATGAAAATTTGACATTAGTAATGAATTATTATCCTTTTGGGACCACATTTTTTTGTCTTAAAAGTAAATCATTGTGAGACCAAATTATTTTGTCCTTAAAAATCTATTTATTAGTGACATTTTTAAAATATTGTCGCTAAAAGCTTTCTTTTTGACTTTTCGAGACGACCTTTTAACCACTATTCTCATGACGATAGAAATTGATTCCTAAATGTTTTTTGCAACAAAATTTTTACTTTTAGAGACCAAAACGTGTCTCTAAAACTCTTAGATGTTTTTTTGGGTAAATATAAAACTCTTACATGTTATAGTGATATAAATATATATATATATGTATATGAACATGTAACCTGTTATTTGTTTTTTTGTTTGTTTGTTTTGGTAAGACGGTTATTTGTTCATATATATATATGTATATAAATATCTAATGTAATATGTGATTAAATTTAATAATAATTTCTGATTATGGAAATCAATTCAATTTGACTTTTCATTCAAAATTGGCCTTTCACTTTGTTTCAAATTTTGGTTTATGCTGGAAGGTCATATTCAGTGAAAAATCATGCTAAAAATCTGACATTGAAGTTAAACAAATCAGTGATAAAAAAAAAACGGAGCTGATACGTAGCTCGAAAGCTACGGGCTCGAAAAGGCTTTGAAAAGCTTTTCGAAGGTGAAAATGGCGGTGGCGGAGGAGGAGGAGGGGAGGAGGAGGAGGAGGTGGAACTGGAGGGGGCCATCAAAATGGCGGTGGCGAGGCGAGGCGAGGCGAGGCAGAGTGGCGAGCAGCGGCGGAGGCGAGGCAGAGCCGGCGATCGCTGGTGCTGCGACGATCGCCGGCAGCGAGGCAACGGCGGTGGCGAGGCAGCGATGTCCTCTCTTCTTCCTCTGTTCTCTCCCTCCTTTCTCCCTCTCCCTCTTTCTCCTCTGCTTCTTCCTCATTTCTTCTTCTTCTTCTTCTTTTCTCCCTTTCTTCTTCTTCTTCTTGCCAAGCTGTGGAAGAAAAAGAAGCCAAAAAAAAAAAAAAAAAAGACGAAAAACGACGTCGTTTTTCGATTTGAGCCAATTCGAGCCCGGCTTTTTCGAGCTCTGAGGCATTTTCCAAAAAAAAATGTGCAAAAACCCAGTAGGGAAATTAGTAAAAGAAGATGGTTGTTGGGTGATTATATCATGATCACATGTTTCATGATTGGTTTTGCATATATTTGCCGCTCAGGCTCAGGTCATCTGCAAGCCGCGATCAGACCTTTCTATCAATCAACCTTCCAGCACTTTTTTTTCCTTCCCTTTGTAACTAGTACTCTATTTTGAAAAGCCTTTTGAAGCTAAAAGTCATTTTTTTAACCTAGATACTAGATAGTTTTAGCAAGCTTTTGGTATGTTGATCAAGGAATTATAGCTACAGACCCATTCAGCGGCAAGAGGAGAAAATGGTGGCTACAGGAGATATTATAACATATATATAGATGTATATATAGATTTAATTTAAAGAAAGCAAGAAGAACGTGGTAAAAATCAATGCACAAATCCTGTTAACATAAGGTAATGTGCGTTTTAATTCACAAATTTTGTAGAGATTATATGGTCATTTCTAAACGTTAAAGAAGTAAATCGCACATGACCCGTATCATAGGAATAAGGTGAAGTTTGCCATAAAATAATTTCATTAGTCATGCATTTATAACCAAAAACAAAACAATCATTGGACCTAATGTCATATAGCTCCTTAAAAATAGACTTTTCAACATTTTTTCCTTATATTTAATCATAAAAATTTTAAAAGTTTATTATTATAAAGGGAACTATATGCAGATGAGAGAAAGAGAAAAAAATTACAAACATATGGAGTGCAAATGTGTCTGTGATGGGATACAAATAAAAATTTGTGGGAGTGCAAGTGTCCACTTGCACCCCTATATGTGTTGGTAATTTTTTTCTCTTCTCCCATTAACATGTAATTTTCCCTTACTATAATACATAATTATAAAAATGTTATAAAAACAATTGCATATTTTTATATTTTCATTCATTTGGACCTTGTGGTTCTTGTCCATATGTAAATCTCTTGCCCATGGCATATCCAAACGGCATACTTTCTCTCTCTCTCTCTCTCTCTCCATTGTATATATCGAACTCAAAGAAAATGTTTCTAGATGACTTCTAAAAAGAGAATATATTTAAGTATTCCAAATTTATAAGGGATAATCATAAAAAAATATATCAATACAAAATAATTACGAAGTGATAAAAATACAAAACTTACTTTCACAATATAATATGATACTATTTTTCTACAATTATCTTATTTCGTAAAAATCCTTAGATAATTTTTAAAAATCAATAATGCTAAATGTATCAGCTATTTATTAACAATGTTTTATCATTTTTTTTTTCAACTTTTACTTTTTAAAACCTATCACTTTTAATATTTAATAGTTTGTAACATTTGATAGTATAACAGTACACAAAATAATATGATTTGTAGCATAATGCATAATTTAGTTTATACAAAATATTATTTTTTGTACTCAAGAATCAAATACACAAAAGGGTGGTGCAAAAAGTCAAGAGTATGGAGAACAGAACTTTCAAAAACAATTACAAAATATATCAATTTGGATATATTAATTATTTTTTAAAATCAACTATAGGGTTTGAAAATTGGTGTTTTCAAGTCAAAGTAGGTCGAAAGAACCTCTATTATTTTGCAATTAAACTGATAGGAAATTCAAGTGATTTCCAATTAAAAATATGAAGCATGAATAATAATAAACTATAATAAGAGAAATCAAAGGCGCTGCTTGGTAACTTATTTGGCTGCTTAATTTTTATTTTTATTTTTTATTCTAAAGATCTATTGATTGATATAACTTCTGGTTATAGCTTCTTAGTTAAAAATAATTTAAATAATTTTTTTTTAAAAAATCATTTAAAAGTTGAAAGAATATTGTTTTTAATTTCTACTTTATGATTATAAGTTTTTAACTTACAATCAGGATAGACCCAGGATTTTCATATTGAAGGCGAACATATATACTATCAAAACTTTTAAAAAGAAAGTACGAATTGTAGTATCAATTTTTACTAATTTAAAAAGTGAAAGTATGATGAAAATATATATATAGCATGTTTTTTGCATCCATGTTAGTTATAAAAAATAACAACTATAAAACAATTTATATATTAAACTGAGATTATTGTGCTTGACATTAGTTCATGTCATAAAAAATGTCTATGATAGAATCGATATTTAAATTTTGTACAATGTCTTTATCAATGAATGTGATTAAGTAATTAGCTAATACTTTATTCGATTCTTTAAAAACTTAGACTTGTAATTAACAATAGTTATAATAAAGATTTTTTTTAATTATTTTTGTCTTTTTTTTTTAATATTATATTTTGATCCTATGTTTCATATCCATATTTAAAAGAAGAGAAACGTATAAGGGACGAGTCTCTATGATATGTAAATAATTATAATTAATACTAATATAATAAATAGTGTTTTTGAAATCGTAAGGGGGCTCACCCCCTCTTGCCCCCTCTGAGTGCATACTTGCTTACAATAAACTGTATCAAACATGTCCCAAATCACGGTAACAAACCATAACTCACTAGTCCACTTGTCAAAATTAAGGAATTGGATTTTCTTCCGTTGGAATATCTAACTAGACAGTTCAATCCGATCCGTTATGGACTCATTTTAGACTCGTCTCGACAATCCAAACTGTTCATTTTGTAAAACTCGATCAATGGACGCATGCTAAATTTATATGGATACAAAACTACCAAAGGAATCAATTCGAACACACCTACAAGATTTAGAACTCACAAAAGATCACTTAGATCTTTGCATACACTCTCTCAAGACTATAAAAGAAGAATATGAACTATGTGAAAACTCTCTAAAGAAGACTACGAGATTAGTTGATACAACTTGTATGAGTTATTTATAATTTATTAATATATTAAACATAAATGGTTTAAATAAATTTTAAAAAGTTAATTATCTAAAAGTTAAGCAAATTGTGCATTTAAATTTTACTTTTTGATTATCAATTTTTAACTTACAATACGTTGCACGAAACACGAGCGTTTGAATGGGTAATCACTGCCTTCAAACCGTGACAACACTATATGCTTGTGTTTCTTAAACAAAAATCAATTTCAAACAGTTCTGCCAAAGAATGGTTCGAGCATTTAAATGGTTCATATTTTGAAAATCAACTACCACAAAAAACACATTCTCATTTGAACAGTACTAACATGAGTTCAAACACAACCTATTATTTGTGTACAACACTGAATGCATCTTTCTAGATGTTCCAAGCCCATTAACCAAGTCTATGTTCCCTAAAAGTCAAGCCTAATAATAATTAATCTAGTTTACAGTCCCCAACTAAACTAACTAAGATCAAGAACACACAATTAAATCCAACCCAACAAGCTAAAAACTATTGAAACACTCTGAATGATGTTTGTTCATGCGTCACTTTAAAAAGTTCGTATATATATAATCAAAATAAAACCTAACCTAACTTAGATAGTCGCCTTTAATGATAGTTCAGGAGCCCAAAAATTTGCAATCACTAACAAAAAAAAATTGAAAAATAAAATGACACCAAATGGGTCCCACCCAACCTCTTGTTAGAGCTCTCAAACGATCACTTTCTATTCAAATTTTTAAATCCACCAGGTGACGTTAATCTCCAAATAGAATATAATTTGTGGCTTGTTGATACATCATAATTTATTGAAACAAAGCTTAAATTATTTCACAAACCCAAATGTAATGGTTTATTATTAGGGTAGTCTAATGCCCAAACTCAAAGGAAACTAGGTGTGTGCCTCATTGAGTTCAAATCCTGACTCAGTTCAAGACTCAGAACAACTGTAACAGTAACTCACATTTGAACCACCACCAAAGCTTGGAGAAAAATAGCTAGGGATTCTGAGAAATTATCTGAAAAATGGCCAAAAAAATAAAATATATGATATAAATTCGAACTTAGTGCATAAATCTAATTCGCGCTTATTTTAGTCACTTTTCCGATAACTTTTTTGGACTTCATAGAATTATTTCCAAAGTTTGGAGCCTATCTGATTGTCCCTTTCTTTTCTAGCAAACACAAAAAACTTATTTGTCAAATTATTTTCAAAAAAAGAAATCCAGAATTTTCTTTTATAAAAATAAATAAATAAAAACAGCTTTAAGAAACGTGAAAAAGTTTTCAAAATTTCAAAAAATATTTTCATGCAAAAATAAAAACAGCAAGTGTTTTGAATTTTTATTGTTTTTGTTTTTGAAAGATAAGAAAGAAAAAAGAAATAAAAACACAATTAAACATGATCTCGAGAAATTATCTAGCAGGTCTGACGTATAACACAAGCAGTGTCCTTTCCAATAGTAAGTGGACACACGACTTAAAGAGATAAGTTAGACATGCTAGATAATTTCTTGTTATTCCTTTTCCGAGTGTCAAAACTCAATGACTCAGAGAGTAAGCTCAATGAAGAATAACCTAAACTTCTAAACCAACCGACCTTGGTTATATTATAGTATGAAACCGAACTCACAATTTCGTCATTCCCGGTTGTAGAACACTTCTATAATGCTGTTGTCATTGTCACTGTACTTGTCTTCCTTCAAAGTACTCTGTTTTTCTTTAATACCCCCAATTCAGATCCCAAACAGCAACAAAGAAAACGTTTCTGTGAAATCCGGTTTGGTCCCCAGTTTCTTCTTCTCAGCAGCTTCTTTCAATCTCTTTAATTATACTTCAATTCACATTCAGTCCTGCAACAAGAAAGATAAATGAAATTAGCCTTCAATTCAGCTTGATTTGCAACAAGAGACGGCTCGGGGGAAAGTTTGGCTTGCCTTTTGTTGGCATACACCTCTGGTTTTTCTCTCCTTATTTGTCTCTTCTTTCCTGGATTTTGGTTATTCGGATAAATTTTTCATCTTTCTGTTTGCGAGAAGAGAAAATCATAGACATGATGGGAAGGAACCCTGAGGAACAGATCACACAGCATAGAGGATCTAAGGTAAGAACTCATAATTCAAGACACAAGTGTCTGTTAAGGAAAAAAAAAATAAAGGAGAAAAATTATATAATTCTTAGCTTCTACTCCATTTCTGTTTTCTCAGGCTCTGAATTTGTGATCTTGAATTTGTGAAAAATAAAAGGAATTCTACTTTATTTATCTTTTCTAAGGTAAGAACTCACAATTCAAGACAGGAGTCTACATTTTTATCAGTAAAGTTCTTTTCTTAAGTTGTGTTTGAATCTAGAATTTGTTGAAAAATAAAAGGAATGAGAAAAGAGAAATGAAATAGAAGCTAAGAATTTTCTACGTTTTTTCCCCTTTATTTTTCTTCTCTCCAAAAATCTAACATCCAAACACAGCCTCAACATTTCTATGCCAAAACCTTGACAAGTCCCTAAATAATATTTGACAAGTCACAGGCCACAGTGGAAGGTGATATGAGAAAGTCCTTGTTTGCTTCCAATCCCAAGTCACCAACCCAAAATGGCAGACCAAGCAGCATGGTCTTCAAGGTAAACTTCAAATCAAATCTCTATTTTCCATGGATTCCTCCTTAATTTTATTTTATTTTTTCATATCATACATCTAACACTCTCCCGGCTCTGCAGTAGCATGAGTCTCGTGCACTAAGACTTCAGATCCCACAGTGGTGGCAGTCTCGTGCACTGGGACTGTCTTTTTTCATGGATTCCTCCTGAATTTTTTTTATTTATTTTAAATTCAAATAGGTCAAAGGAAAATCTTTGGGCATTTCATTTATTGAGTGGTCTTTAAAGCCCTTTCTTTTTTATTTGTCTTGTTTACAATCTGTTTGGACTTTTTATTCGGATCCCATTATTGAGACAATTGAAAGGGCTTTTCCTTGTTTTGGGATCCCTTATCTTTTCTTTGTTTTAAATTGAACCCACAAATGCCTATATTTTTTAGTTACATGGAGATCAATAGCACTTTCTCTTATAGTTAAATTACTCCCATTCATGCTGGTTCTTACGTCTGACCTCTTCCCTGAAGTGAAATAGGCACAATCTCCAGGTAGAAGTCTGCCCAAGTTGTGCTGCCCCAGGTGACGCCTATTGTAATATACAACCTGGGTTCAACCTTCTCCTTGCCGAGTTTTGCTTCTAATATCTCTTTTGAGTCTCTAATTCGTTACCTTCTACTACCGATCTCTTGCTGCTCACTATGCTCGTTTCGTTGAACTCACTTTCTTTAAATCGGAAGTAAGTTTCCCCACCATCTTAGTAGGACTAGTCTAATAAACTCTCACTTGAACCACCAAAACTTGGTTTTTATGTTGTGGTAACTTTCTAGAATTACGTTTAACGTCCTTTCATGACTTTCTCAATCGGCGCCTTGAATCAGTAGCCAACGAGACCCCAAAGGTTGCTATTTTTGTTTCTGTATTCGTGATTTATCCACTAGGTCAATCTAGTTGGTTCTTTGCACCTAGTTTTGGCATAGCAACTATTTTTTGATTCATCCTGTTTTTTCAAGTGTTTCAACAGTCTTGTGCACTGAGACCTTTTTCTATTTTCTTTTCTTTTTAGTATTGACTTATAATTATGATAATAATTTGGTGCAAAAACAGAAAGCACATACAGTGATTCCTGCCCACATAATAGCAGAAGCCATATCGACACTCCATGGTCTTGACCTAAGATGGTCAGGCCCAATCACACCAACTGAAATGCAATATGTTGAACAATATGTCCTAGCCAAGTACCCAGAGTACTCCAATGCTCTAGTTGAAGGAGGAGAGAAGACTGACCTCTACAATCTCTGCATCAAAGAAGAGCCATCCAATCTCCTAATCGATGACAAACGGAAGTCGCCCCGTTGCAGTCTCCGAGAACCATCCCCACCCTCATTCGGAAGCAATCTCCCTGACCTAGACAAAACCCAGTTGGAGCCATCAAGATTGCTTGATACTCTCACCAAGAAATCGTCGTTTCTGGGGAGTTTCATCTCCATACCAGAAATCCAGGCCCGGAACAAAGTTTTGAAGCACTGTGGATTGCCTGATGAAGAGTACCTTGTTCTCTTCACTCCAAACTACAAAGATGCCATGATGTTGGTAGGAGAGAGCTACCCTTTCTTCAGAGGAAACTTCTACATGACCGTCATCAGAGAAGAAGGCGATTACATCAGGGAATTCGCGACTTACAAGGAATCAAAAGTGGTTGTGGCACCAGAAACTTGGTTAGATCTGCGGATCAAAGGGTCACAACTGAGTCAGTATTTCAGGAGGAAATGTAAGCATAGCCCTAAAGGGTTGTTCTCTTACCCGGTCGATGTGAACGGTACACGTTACTCAATGCATTGGGTTTCGGAAGCTCACAGGAACGCGTGGCATGTTCTGCTTGACACCACCGCATTGGTGGTGGGAGAGGATCAGTTGAACCTTGCACTTCATAGGCCAGACTTCGTGTTGTGCAGTCCTGACAATACGCATGCTCATCCTTCAAAGATCACCTGCCTCCTAGTGAGGAGAAAATCGTTCGATACGACGATGGTGTCGCCTCAGGCACAAGAGTAAAGGAGATTTTATGAAAACATATAATCTGTTTTAAATGATGAAGCAAAATCTATACATGTTTTTGCAGTATAAAGTTTGAAACTGGAATGCAAAATCTATACATTTTTGCACTGTGAAGTTTGAAACTGGAATTACTACTAATTCATCTTATCTTTGGATCCTTCACTATCCGAATGACAATTTTAGGATCTTTGTGTGCTTTGCTACCAGTCTCTCCTAAAATCAATTGGTGTTAAAAGAGAGTTTTGGCTTTGATTTTAAGGCCCTGTGTGGTTGACCTTGTCAACCAGATAGTGTCTTTTAAGTTCTTGGAGTCCATGTGAGGGGTACCCTTCACAAAGGTTGGATTACTTGGACCCATACCCTAACAGAAAAGATCAATGGATATCATATGCTCTCTGGGGTTCAAGTCTTCCTAATCATTTTCGCGCCTAATTTCTAACTGCCATACACATTTACTACTTGCAGAGCCAGCTCACAAAAAGAAACAGGGAATTTGGGCCATAGCCACTTAACAGTGGAAATTTATTGAACTAAAGTTTTACATAGAATGTCCCTCAGCAATTAAAAAGGAAATTTAATAACAAAATTACCCGTACACTGATGTAACGCAATTCAAGTCTAATGCGGAAGGGCACAACATGTAACTTCCTTTTTAGAATTGTTTCAAAACTTCAAAATATCACAACTTTTTATCCAAATGTTTTTGTTAATAAAATTGGGACATTTTTTAATCTTCTTGTCCAAAATTATAAAACAAGAAATTCTATAGAACAAATATAATAAAACTTTACTGTCCAACACCCTAATAGTGAACACAGTGAAAATTTGCTGTTTGAGTCTAACAAATAAACTGCGAAATTCAAAATTAAAATGAAATAAAATCTCTGTTATCCTGGAAAAGTACGTGAAGTAAAAAAAATTTAAAATCCCAATTGAATGAATGTGCACTAATTTGTGGCCACGTGAAATTTTAAAATCACATAAATCTATATTAACACAAAAACTTCACCATCACCACCAAAGCCCTTACCATCACCGGTAGAAACATTAATGGTAAAAATTATCAAACCAATGAATTGTTCAAAATTCTGAATAAATATACAATGAAATTTTATTGTACAAAGAATAAATAGTGAAATTTCACCGCCTGAGTTTAGCAGTTAAAACCTCTTCCAAAAGAATCTAACTCGTGGAGGAGTGATTGATACACATGTAGAGAAAGCACTAGCTACTGTGAGCCAGGAATAAAACAACTACAGCTGGAAGGAAACTACCAAAAATATTCACTCAAATCCGTAGTAGTCTCATATTGAGAAACAAAGACCAAAGAACGAACCTAAATTTGTCCAACACAGTTCACCATATCCAAAATACTCCATAAAAAGTGGCTATAAGATTCAGTTTAAAAATAAAAGACCTAGATAGCATCAACACAACTAACCAACTTTAGCCTTTTTTGAAAAAAGACCATTAGAATACAATAAACAAACAAAACTATAAAATAGTAACTTTATTCAGCATAAGAAACAAAGCCACACCTTTTTGCTAGGCCTAGCGTTGCTACATACATTGCCCAGAATGAGATTCACTGCTTTAGGTGATCAATACATGGATCTCCCATCACCCTCTGTGATCACATCTTTGAAGGCTCCACCACTGGGGATCATAGGCAAAACATGCTCTTGATGTGGTACGACAACATCCAATAAGTACGGCCCCGGGGTATCCAACATCTTCTGAATTGCAGTCCCAAGATCTCCCTTCTTCATCACGTGAGCAGCGGGTATCTCACAAGCTTCTGCAAACTTCAACATATTCGGAAAAATCTGAGACTCATTTGAACGGTAACCAAAATATGCGTGAGCCCAATTAGACTTATAAAATCGGTCCTCCCATTGAACAACCATACCCAAATGCTGATTATTCAGTAACATTATCTTGAGGGGAAGATTCTCTACCCGGATTGTAGCCAATTCTTTGACATTCATGATAAAACTTCCATCACCATCGATGTCCACAACAACAGCATCGGGTCTTGCAACAGAGGCTCCAATCCACCAGAGGTCAGCCACTGCCTCGGCTTATTGTACTTATAAAATTGAGCAGCCCACATTTGATGTTGTCCAACACCCATACTTATACTTGAATCGCATACTGTGGTGGAATGGCATCGCCAAAAGCCTGATAACTCAACGGTACTTCATTTTTTTGCTCCTTTAGTTCCTCCCTCCAAGCTGAAAATTCGAGCTTAAGGTTATCTCTTTTTGCCTCCAAAATCTCATTAAGACCTCTCAGAGCCAACTTCACATCCGTGCAAACCGACACATGGGGCTGCTTGTTCTTCCCTATCTCAGCCGAATCAATATCAATGTTAACAATCTTAGCTCGGCTAGCAAAAGCTTCGAGCTTTCAGTCACATGGTCATCAAACCGGACACCAAAAGCAAACAACAAATCACTCCTATCCACAGCGAAACTCGCATAAAAAGTACCATGCATTCCAAGCATTTGCAAAGACAATTCATCCGAACATGGGTACGATCCAAGACCCATCAAAGTACTTGCAACCGGAATACCCAAAACGTAAGTTCCACGAATCTACACAACTCCTCACTCGAATTCAAACACCCACATACAAAACAGGTTTTTTAGACTCCGAAATCAACCTAACAATCTGTTCCAAATGGGCTTCAATTGGTGGTTTAGGCAATCTAGACATGTAACCTGGCAATCTCATGGATTGGGAACAACCAATTGTTGCTGAATATCCTTCTCCAGAATATCAATCAAAAAGGCTTCACGAACGATTCTAGGAATGTCATCTACATCTAGAACAAGGTAATTGTGCTTGGTGATCGACCGAGTTACCTCAACAATTGGGGTTTCTTGAAAAGCGTCAGTGCCGATCATTCGCCTCGGGACTTGGCCAGTGATGGCGACATTGACGAGGTTGGTGGCGATGCAGACGCCGGGGAGGGCGGAGGCGCGGGCGTAGCCGGAGACGAAGGTTTTGGTGGTTCCGGTGGTGTTGGGTTTGGGATTGGAAATGCGGATAGGGCGGTGGAGAGTGGGTTTTTGGGGATTGGAGATAATGGGGAAGGTGAAAATGGGGATAAATTTGTGGGATTTGGAGGGGGGAGAGAGGGAGGCTTGGAGAATGATGGGTTTGGAGAAGAGAGAGAAACAGGGGAGGTTTCTGGGTGTAGGGTTCGGTTCTGGGGGAGAAAGAGGAGATGGAAACCCGAGTGAGGAGGGAGAAGCATTTTATGTGGCGCCAGATCAGAGATAAACCCATTAAAAAAAAAAAAAAAGTATTAGTCCACACCATGTTTGGAATGGAGGAATTTGATAAGAAAAACACATCAAAAAGAAATTGTGAGAATAAGAAATTCTTCACTTGTTTAGATGGTGAAGTAGGATAAGAGATGGCGAGAAAATAATTCTCATCAAATATGTGTGTGGTGAAGTGAATTTAGAAATACTCTCTAGTCCAAATAGGCTTTCTTGATCCTCTTTTCTCTACAAACTCGATAGTCTTCTCTCTGATCTTTCTTTTCTCACAAGTTATTTCCTTCTCTTTTTTTGATCAAAGCTCTGTAGACACCTCATTTTTTACGGCTCTTCAAGACTTTGATGTTCTTGCAGGTACATCTAATGATGAGTCTGTTTACTCGCCAAGCGGTTGAAGTCCTCAGCAGAACGCCACAGTTTTGAGCCTTTCAAACCCTGCATCCATTTTGTCTCATTTTTGGATATGCCTTGGTCTTTTCATCCTGCAATCTATGGTGTCCTGCCGGCCATCCTTGAAGGCTGTCGCCCATTATTTCTTGTCTGTCGGCCATTGATATGCCTTGCCGGCCATCACTGATGGCCGGCCGGCCGGCTACCAGTATTTTCTGCAGATATTTTATGCTAGCTGTGCCAGCTGTTTGCACAGATGCTTGCATCTATCCACATGTGAATGACTGGATCTCGTTGTATAGATTTTATATTTTCTATATATAGGGCCCCACTCTCTCATGTTTTGGGGTTAGAAAAATTTTAGACTCAAAATTTTCTTCCCTCTCTACAATTCTCTCATCTCTCTCTACAAATTCTTTAAACTTTTGCCTACTTACACTACACTCTTGCCTATACTTCCTTAACCAAACTTGATCACCTTTGAGCTGAGGGTCCTTGGGGTCTTCTTGGAGCTTTTGAAGTTGGTTTTGGCTTTACTTGTTACCTAGAATCACTCTTCTCTTCAAGAGGTATAATATTTGCTTTGTTAGCTTACTTTGCATACTTGTTTTCCTATCTTTTTCTCACTATTTTTGAGTTGTTTTTGGGTTATAAACACTCTATTAAAGTGGGCTAAAATTTGTGGTTTGAAGTCATTTTAAGGTAGGGGGTGATTCACCCTTCTTTGTACCTTGTTTGTAAGGCTTTCCCACTTGTGTTTCCCATTTTCAAACTATCTTTTTTTAAGCTTTTAACCATTGAATTTCAGAGTTTTTTTAGTGGTAAAAATCATGTTTTGAAGTCCAAATTTGGAGGGGTTAGCCTCCCCTCCTTATGTCTTGTTTGCTAGCCTAGTTGGTGCCATGCTTCAGCTAATTTTGTTAACATGTTTTAGCCTCTAATTTAGGCTGTTTTAACTCTGTTTTGGGTTGGTTGTTGCATTTGAGTCTTGTATTGCATAGTTGTAGTGTAATAGTCCTCACAAGCTTGGTGTTTTAGGCCTTTAGACACCACTTGTTTGAGTTGATTGCATGTTTTTGGTGTTTTTCACACTTAATTTCAGCATTAATCATCTCTGCAACCTCCCTCATTTCGTGGCTTTGAAAGTAGTTTCAAGCCACTTGTTTGGCTAAGTGTGAAATTGAGGTTTCATACTTAATGGTTTAATCCCTTAGGGGGTTCATTACCAACGGTATGATATTTCTTTCATACCCAAAGAAACTTGTGTTTTGAGCTTTCTTTCCATTAGAGGACTTTGCTTCACCATTTGGACTTAATTGGATTAAAGAATGGTTGGTAAGTTAAAAAGAGTAATTAAAACTTGGGATTAAAAGTGAACAAGATAATAACTTGTGTATAGTGTGTTCAATTGGACGTTAGTTGAACATAAGGAAAATTGGGACATTTCATACTCAAAGTGATGAAATATGTCAACTTTCCTAGGTCTTTATTGCTCTTGATCTTACATGATAGGGTGATGGTTGTTGTGTGTCTCATTTTGCATTTATTGAACTTGCACATCTTGAGTCACAAGCCATCATGCAATGAAATTACTTGAGCTGGTGGTTTGTGGCTTAAGTTCATAACTCCTTGGATTTGTTCATGAAAAGGAAGGGTGAGTTGTGCAAACAATCTGTGGGAATACTCTCTTTTTGCTTTGTTTGTCCTTTGTTGCAGTAAGATGAACCAATGCATCAGTAGCCGGCACGTGGCCGGCAGTGCACCATTGATGGCCGGCAGGCCACTTCCATGGCTGGAAGGTGGCCGACAAGCTTTACCAGTGGGTTGCTGGCCACTGATGCAAACCTCGGAAAAATGTTGGTAAGGTGCAGCAAAATTGCTCTAGAAGTGTTCAATTGTGCAAACAGAGGCTTTCGAGAGCGAAGCGGAGGTCTTTTTGGGTGGAAACCGAGCATGCGAATGCATATCTTTCATTTCCCGAGGCAGAGCAGTAATTAGCTTAGTCTAGTTACTTAATTTAATTATTAGTTACAATTGTTTTGTAATGACGTAATTAGTTAGTTAACTAATTAGTTCATTTGTTGTTGTAATAATTAGTTAATTAGTTTAGCTAGTTATTGATTTTGTTTGTAGTAATTAGCTTAATTAGCTTTAATTAGCTTAGCTTAGTTACTAATTAGCTTAGCTTTTATTCATTCAGACTCTCCTTCGTAAGAGCGTAGTCTAATAATGCGCATATCTTCCAATACCACGTCTTTCTCCCTTTTATTTACTAGTTTTTTATGGTTAGATTAAGGACATGTTTCAATTAGCATACCTTATGCTTGTATATATTCATCTTGTCTTGCATGCACCGAGGCTCGGCGCATCATTCAAACTGCATTATCATTTCAAATACTTCATTGAATACGTGCTTAGACTGCATGTCTTGAATTAATTCATATGCCATATTAGTAGCCGAGCCTAGTAATTGTATATTGCATTTGTTGCATTAGACATCTTGTATAGTTAGGAATCATGCATATTTTTCTAAACTTATATCTTCTTAGCTCGGAGTACTAGATGAGTTTTTTAGTGCTTTAGCATACTTGCATGAGTGTGAGTGATTGCCATGAATAGGATGCTTACCATGAGGCTAAATGTTTATTTGTTAAACTGCTTGAATGCCTATGGATGAAGGCTTGTTGTTTGAATTGGAACGATTCAATAAATGTACGTTTTAAGTCCACTTTGTTGAGTGGCAAATTCGCAAACTTTAAGCCCACTTGAGGTGGTAAATTCAAACCCTTTTTCACAAAATAAACATGAAATTGAATAGTTCCAATTTGGGCAAACTAGTATATACTTGCTTGTGTGCATCACCTAGTAAAACTAGTCTAATAACCAAAACAATAGCACATAATGTTGATAAAAATCATATCATGATTAGTAGAGGCCGATCTTTGATCGGGCGAGTGAGGGTGCTCAATTCATGATATTCCCCTTTCGTACCTAAGTTCCTGAACCGAGGCAACTTTGGTGATGACAAACACGTGGCCTTTGGCATGAGTCATGGGTTTCCTAAATTTTCCTTAGAATAAATTATTTAGGTGGCGACTTTGTATCTGGCAAAGCAGTCCAATTTTGGCATTTTTGATCCAAAAATCAATTTTTCAAACAATTTGCCGAATTTGGACTCTTTGGTGTTTATCAGTTTCACATTGCACTTGTGAGATTAGATTCAGAACCACGGGAGTCCGAATTGTAGGGCTTTCTTTCAAACCTTCAAAAAAGGGGGCGCGAAAAAGGCAAACTACAGTTTCTGGCGACTCTGCTGGGGATTTATAGAATTTGACTTGAACTCATGATATGATATTTTATCAAACACTTATGTGTTTCTTTGCATTTGTATTTGCATTGGTGCGCCTAAGCCACTGTGTTTGCCATTTGCAATTCCTGAATGGTTTGCCGAAGGCTTGCTTGGAAAAGCTTGCCAAAAGGCTAACCAGTTGCGGGCTTTGCCACGATGGGAACACAACCCTTGGATCTGGACTATCACTGTACTGCTTGATCCTCCTTTCACTTCTTGGTGTTAGGTGTGAGAGGTATATTAGGTAGTCTTACTGAGGTACCCTTTTTGACCAATCGACCTAGTTGCATATTGAAAATCGTAAAGACTATTCTAAACTAGGACAGGGTTGCTCACCCGAATACAGGATTGTGTGAAACACTTTGCTTAAATAGCTAACCCTAGTTCTTGACGAAACTAGGATAGGGTAACCCTACCCCATCATAGGAGTGTTTCAGCTCTCACTTAACTGGTATGTGCTTTTAGAGTGAAACTATACAGGAATGTATGTATCAATTACAATTTTGGGTATCAATTTTTGGGGGTAGAAATCAGTGTTGAGTGTAGTTCTATAGCTTATGATTACAACTGTGTCTTGTTCACATTTGAGCTGAGGTGCTATGCGGTTTCTGATTTTTCGTTTTTTTTTTTTTTTCTTTATTTCTTTTTGCAAGGTAGTTTCTCACAATTTCTTCGAACAGTTTGATTACCCCCCAAGCACTCTGGACTCGTGTAAGAAGACTTTACAGATCCGGTAATCTTGTTAGGGGACAGCCTGTGTTTGCTTCACTCCCACCGGTTACGAGACGAATGAGGGTTAGACATAATTCACCAGTCCGGCAGTCACCTTTTACTTCACTTGCGCCCAGTCAGGCTCAGTCTTCTACTTCCACTCGAGAAAGAGATTATTCGCCGGTTCCGATGGCTCAACATCCCCCGGTTAGCATGGAAGACTTGCTTCGTCATCTCCAGCAAACCATTAAAACCATGCAGCAAGATGCTGCCTGCCAAGCTGAAGTTACAGCCTACTAAGCGGGAGTGATAAATAGGCTGCAGCAACAGCAACCACAGCAAGCAGTGGCTTCTGCTTCCCATGCACCTCATGCGGGTATTCCAGCACCCGAAATCACCATTAATGTCCAAGAGAATCTGGGCATTCCGGTAGACCCCATCCCACCGTAGGCTTCCAAGGCATCAGTGTACCAAACTGAGGCACCATTTGAATTCGAGGTTGACCCCACTGCACTGAAGGTCAACAAGCTAGAGAAACTTCTCAAGCGAGTGCAGGGTGTGAACTCAATCCCTGACATCGAGGATGGATATACCGATTCCACAGTAACTTTGCTGGACAGATTCAAGAGGTCGCACATAGACTGGTTCGATGGCTTTAGGGATCCTATGGTCTATTTACGGTTATTCTCAGATATCCTGTAGCCAATGGGCCTCACCAGACTTCAAAAGCTATCGTTTTTCAGCCGAACCTTGTTAGCGATAGCGACTGTCTGGTATGCAAAGCTGAAAGACTCTGTGAAACGAAGTTGGGAAGAAATGACTAAGGCCTTCATCGCATAGTACTCCTACAACACCCAGATCGAGGTCACAACCCGTGATCTTGAAGTAACCCGATAGGAGCCAAAGAAGGGCAAACAATCTTGGCAGCTGATAAGGGTTTGTATGTCAGTACTCAATCAATCTACTTCATGAACAAGCTCCAATATATGCCAGGAATGGGGTTGGGAAGAAGTTGTCGGAAGGGCGTTACTACATTGACCGATGTGCCATATAACCCGCATGTTTTTGGTCTTGGCTATACGCCCACCAAAGAGGATTGGGTTAGGAAAGGGAAAGAGATGGCCGGTAGAACCAGAGCTAAGCAGACTGGGAAACGCTATGAACTTGTACACAGACCAATCCGGGGAACCCTAAATAGTCATTTTGTTCAGGAGGGTAAAGACCTCCTATTCTGTGGTTTCCCCAAACCCTATTTCAACTCTGAGAAGCAGCGTGTTCCCGGCTTTGAAATCTTCTTTGACTTGCAGCTGCAAGACAGTGATACAGCGGAAAGGGCTGAGCCAATTATTGCTGAAGCTGAATGGAGTACTGAAAGTGATTCTAACAACAGCGAGCTTGAAGTAAGAGTAGCACTGGCATGTCTCCTTTCAAATCCTCCGATCAACTCAGAGAGCTTGGGGGATAACCTGACCGTTTCCATGATCGGAGAGCAACTGGGTGTGAACTCTTCTAGTAGCATTTTGGTTGCATCTGACACACCATCCCTCGTTTGGCAGCTGGAGGGGGGCTACTTGTCTAGCAATTCTGAGTCGGGTAGTGAACCAAAATCTGATTCCACCGGTATTCCTGGGGATGATAACCCAGATGCCAAGGTATTGTCCAGGTCATCCTTTTCTTTTTCCTTTGAGTCGGTTGTAACCGAGAAACTGGATGAGCTTGGCCTTGTGAATGAGAATGCCACTGCAGATTCTGAGTATTTTTCTATGCCTCTTGTTTATTGCATTGATCATTATTTTCAAAATTTTAATGAAAATGATGAGGAAGGAATTCCTCTAGTTTTGAAAAATTTTGATTAATAGGGAGAATGAGAGGTTTGCAAAACCCCTCGCTGATGAAATCATTGCTTTTAATGTGGGTACTAAGAAGGATCCGCGTCTGGTCCAGATTGGGTCCCCGTTGTCTTCGGAAGAGCGCGAGCGCTTAGTCGCTTTATTAAAAGATTTCAAAGATGTTTTCGCGTGGTCCTACAAAGACATGCCTGGAATCGATCATGGGATTGTACAGCATCGGATCCCTCTCGACCCTGAGGCCCGACCCATCAAACAGAAGTTACAGAGAATACGTCCGGATTGGGCGTTGAAGATTAAGTAGGAGGTCACAAAGCAGATAGAAGCAAGGTTTTTGCTAGTATCTGAGTATCCAACTTGGTTGGCTAATATTGTCCCAGTACCGAAGAAAGATGGCAGAATTCGGGTGTGTGTAGACTTCAAAGATCTGAACAGAGCTAGTTTGAAGGACGACTTTTCCTCTATCGCACATCGATGAATTGGTGGACTTCACCGCGGGTCATGCATTGCTCTCCTTCATGGATGGATTTTCTGGGTATAACCAAATTTTGATGGCGCCCGAGAACAGAGAGAAAATCGCCTTTACTATGCCGTGGGAACCTATTGCTAAAGGGTGATACAGTTTGGGCTAAAGAATGCCAGGGCTACCTAACAAAGGGCTGCAACCACAATTATGCATGACATGATCCACAAAGAGGTTGAAGTGTATGTGGACGACATGATTGTCAAGTCCAAAGAAAGAGAGGGCCACTACACCGCCTTGAAGAAATTCTTTTAACGGATCAGAGAATACAGACTGAGGTTGAATCCGCAGAAGTGTACTTTCAGCGTAATAGTAGGGAAAATGCTGGGTTTCTTGATCACATAAAGGGCATCGAGGTAGGCCCTTCCAAAATCAAGGCCATCCTAGAAATGCCACCACCAAGGACTAAAAAGGAGGTGCGAGGCTTTCTAAGTAAAGTGCAATTCATAAGACGGTTTATTTCAAAATTAACCTTGACTTGTGAACCACTTTTTGGTCTCCTGAAGAAAGGAAAGAAGTTCCGATAGAATGATCAGTGTCAATTCGCTTTCGAGCAGATCAAACAGTACCTTCAGAATCCACCTGTGTTATCGCCGCCAGAGCTAGGAAAGCCTTTGATTTTGTATCTGTCAGTAACAGGCACAACAATGAGATGCTTGCTTGCTCAGGAATCTAAGGATAGAGTGGAGAAAGCATCTATTACCTGAGCAAGAAAATGCTAGATTACGAGACCCGTTACACCCCGCTGGAGAGAGTTTGCTTAGCCTTGGTATGGGCTACCAGGAAGTTGAGGCACTACTTGTTAGCTCACTCCGTAATTTTGGTTTCAAGATTAGATCCCATCAAATATCTGTTTGAGAAACCAGCACTTACAAGTAGGCTAGCTTGTTGGTTGCTTCTCCTCTCCGAATTTGATCTGAAGTATGTCACTCGCAAGTCGGTCAAGGGGAGAGCAGTAGCAGAGTTCCTGGCAGATCACCCAGTAGAAGGGGATGAAGCGATAGAATACATGTTTCTAAATGAAGCTATTCTGCAAGTCGATGAGGAGATTTGGACAATGTACTTTGACGGAGCATCTAACCAGTATGGTTATGAGATAGGGGTGTTGCTGATAGCGCCCGACAATTCCCATATACCCTTAGCCTTCAAACTATGGTTCAAGGTATCCAACAACGAGGCAGAATACAAGGCGCGTATCGCTGGTTTGGAAGCCACCCTAGAACTAGGGGTAAAAAGGTTGGACGTCATTGGGGACTCGAACCTAGTTGTGTCTCAAGCAAAAGGAGACTGGAAGGTCAAAGAAGAAAAGATGAAGATCTATCACCAAACCCTGGATGTTCTGATTCCTAGGTTTGAAAAACTAACCTTCACACATCTACTAAGAGAGAAAAACAAGTTCGCTGACGCTTTATTAACTCTATCTTCCATGATAGACATCCCATTTGGAGTCCAGATGCATCCGATCATCATTGAGTAAAGGTATACGCCAACCTATGAAACTATCGCTGCAATAAATGAAGCGCAAGATCAAAACCCTTGGTACTATAATATCTGGAACTTCTTGGAAAATGAGGTTTATCCACCAAGGACAAATACCAAAGATAAGAGGGCAATACAGTTGATGGCCGTTCAATTTATCAGCAGCAAAGGTAAACTGTACAAGAGAGATCATCTGGGAATGCACAAGTTGTTTGTCAACACAGAGGAATCAAAATGCCTAATGGAGGCCATTCATGGAGGAGAGTGCGAAGCGCACATGAATGGAGTAATGTTAGCCCGAAAGATTCTCAGGCAAGGTTACTACTAGTCTACTATGGAGGAGGATTGTATCGGTTTTGTTCGGCGATTCCACAAACGTCAAATTCATGCGAATCGCATGAACATCCCGCTGTCGAAACTGTACAACATGACTTCACTATGGCCTTTCTCAGTCTAGGGAATCGATGTCATCAGTGCAGTCATACCGAAAGGGTCGAATGGAAATGAATACATTCTGGTGGCAATTGATTACTTTACGAAGTGAGTGGAAGCTTAGTCCTACGTAGTGTTGAAAGCAGCGCATGTGGCTAAGTTCATCCGAAACAACATCATTTGCCGTTATGGAGTCCCGAATGAGATCATTTCAGATAATGATTCCCATTTCAAGAAAGAAGTGATCGACTTGTTGGAGAAATACAACATGGCTTTTCATAACTCATCTACTTACCGGCCGCAAACCAACGGAGCTGTTCAGGCTGCCAACAAGAACATCAAGCATATTTTGTAGAAAATGATTGAAACCTACAGGGACTGGCCAGACAAATTTCCATTTGCACTCTGGGGCTATAGAACTTCAATCCGAACATCTACAGGGGCAACTCCTTACTCTCTTATCTATGGGATGGAAGCTATTCTGCCAATCAAAATAGAAGTCCCATCGCTGCAAGTTATAGCTGAGTGTCAAATAGCAAAGGCGGATTGGCAACAGAGCAGGTTCGAAGAACTGATGTTGTTTGATGAGAGAAGGCTGAAAGCACTGTACCATGTTCAGGGTTATCAACGCAGGATTGCTAGGGCTTTTAATAAGAAGGTTAAGTCCAGGAATCTCAAGGAAGGGGATTTGATGCTGAAAGACAACCGACCTCCCATCCATAACCCTAGGGGCAAGTTTAGACCTAATTGAACTGGTCCTTACATCATCAAAACTATTTGGTTGGGTGGAGCTGTTATTCTCATGGACCTGGATGGCTTAGAATTTTTCCAACCGATCAACATGGACAAATTGAAGAAATACTATCCTTGAGAGGTTCGCTAGGCCGAAAACCCGGAAGGGCGACCTAGGCAAAAGTTAGAGCACAAAAAAATTGGAAATAAAGAAAAATTGAGCTCGCAAGGTTAAAAACCCCAAAGGGCGGCCTTGGCAAAATTTACAGCGCAAAAAGAGAGAGTTAATACTCGAGTGAACCTGAACCGAACTACGTAATGCCTGATTCCCATCTTCGAGATACGTAGGCAACTTCATCCTGAAGTTCAGCCGTAAGCACCTCCAACTCAACTGTCCTGTCCATGTGTTTGATCAGGTCATCTTTGCCTGTTCTTTATCTGAAGGTTCGGTTAAGATCTTTACCCTACAAGAAGAGCTAGTTACAGTACTGAGCAGTGCTATTCAGTCAAGGGGCAATTTGTGGTCTTTAGATTCGGGGTTGTATATCTCAAGGATAGATTCCGTGCGTGCCAAGTATGATCCTTATCAAAAATGGTTTTGAAAAGTTTTAATAAAAGTTGACTTTGCTCAAATTTTACCTTTTACAACTTAGACCATTTTTGGACCAAAAGAAAAACTTTCAGTGCTCACAATTTTAATTTCATTTATTTCAATACAAAGTTCTCCAACTCTCGATACAAATCAAAGTTACTTTTATTACATTCATAAAACTTGAAAAGTAAAGATCAAAGCAATAAACTAGGGGCATCGATGAGTTAGGTGCTCCTGCATTCCCTGCTTGTGCTTGTGGAAGCTTCTGATGCCAAAGTGGGCCCGGTTTATACCTCATCTTCGAGCTAAGCCAGGCACTCGTTGGAAAGGGCGCAATTGAAACTGGGGGCAGGAGCCAGAAGCTCTCTCGTTCTCCAAGTAGTAAGGTACCTAGCCAAATGTGAACCTCGGATGGGAAATGAAACCGGGTACTCTACCCTCTCTTCTGGGCAGGTTTGATCATGTCCAAACTGACGTCTAAACCGGAACAGAAAGTAGAATACGCAGTGTGTAAGGCTAATCAGCTGAATGCCGGGTTGCTGAGTCACGCTATAGCTCATTTCGATCAGATTAAGCTAGGGGGCAACACCAAGCAATGTCAGCAGCAGACCTGTTGCACATCCAGTGGCACCACCACCCTTCATTCGGGAAATCCACTAGCTGTTGGCGGAAAAAGTATACTCGGGCTGAGTATGTGGGGAAAAAGTCCACCATCTTCAGTTTGTCTATTAGCCATATCTAGGGAGGGATGAAAGAAAAGAGAGATTAAAGAATAGAGAGATGTATGTTGAGAGAAAAGTAAGAAAAGGGCTTTGAGAGAAAAACAGAGCATGAATGCCGAGTGATGTGAGAAGTACATATTAAAAAGAGTGGGAAACATTACCTGAAGAAGTAGTGGACTTTCCGCGAATTTGGTAGTCTCTCACCAATGGAAGGCGTCTTAGCCCATCAAAGTCTCAGCCAGTACCAAGCCAATACAACTCCTAGCCTCTTTTAGGCCTAGCGCCACTTCAATTAGCCGAATGCTAGACCCGCCAAAACTAGGGGCAAGAAGAAAATATGCTAGCATGCGCAAACAAAGGGCGTGTTGCCAAAAACCCCACCAAAGAAGATTACCTCGATCACCGACCTCAGAAAATCGACGAATCAAACCGAGAATGTCCAGCTTTCCATTGTGGACCAAGGATCGAGCATCATGTAGAGTGAGCCCACACATCCGTCCCAAAGCTTGGATGTGGCCGAAACGGGGTTGAGGTATGATTTCCTCATCGCGCCGGGATTCCATTAGCACTTGAAATTCTTCGATTGTCGAGCACATTTCTTGTCCTTTGAAGCTAAAGACATGTGTAATCGAGTTCCAATATCTAGCTGCGGCATAAAGGAACAAAAAACAAAATGGAGAACGACTCAGCAGGAAAAGTGCATTTATACCGACACCCCAGAAATTCACCTTTTCTGAGCCATGTAAAGTCACAATCCAATTCGAGAGTTTTTCGGCGAAAAACAGGTCCATTTGTGAAGAATTTGCAGCTGAAATGAAGAAACTACGAAGTTCAACCTTTTGTAGAAGATAAGGCAGTAAGTGGAAGCCATGTGTCAACAATCTAGAGGTCCTGCACGTTGATGGTTGACATGTGGCCGGCAAGTAGCCAGCAAGCTACACTGGTGGCCGCCAAGGGACATTAGTGGCCGGCAGGCCACCTATCATAGCCAGCAACCCCCGCTTGTGGCCGGCAGTCTCTCACTTTGACCTGTTGTCCACCTTTGTGCTAAACGGTGCTAGAAGCATATGTTTTGTTCTGCTCTTTGTGTGTTTTAGAGTATTGTTTTAGTCCTTTTGGGATTTAGCAAGTTTGTTGAGTTCTATTCGAATTGTTTTGCTTATTAAGTTATTGTTATGTAGTTTATTGAGTTTGTATGTTGTATTTCACATTCCAGTTGTTGGTCGGTTCATTACCTGATTAAGAATGTTGTGCCAATACAAGTATTCAGTTTTCATTATCAAACTCAATCTCATTTCCATGCTAAGTGGTGCTCATGATGCAAAATACAACACTTTTTCATAAAAACTGGTTTTCATTCCGATCATGGTTGTTTTTACAAAAGTGTAGTGCAAGTTTTTTTAAAGCAAATAAAACCTGTTTGAAACTGTACAATGTGCTAAAACTATAAACAAAATGAAACTAAGCAAAAATACAAAAATCAGCACTGGTCGCCTCAGGCTTGAGAAGCCCTCTTCGTCCTCTTCCTCGGAGAAGAGGACTCTGGGGCACTGTCTCCGTCAGTGTCGCTGTCTGAACCTAGACTGGAACCCGAGCCAGTGTCATCACCGCTCTCCGCCTCAAAGCTCGCCTCGGCATCGCCTCCACTCTCGGAACCTGAGCTGGCATTATCACCTCCACTCTCAGATAAATCTGAATGCTGACTCGCTGCCTCCTCAGAGTAGCTCGTCTCAGCATCATCATCACTCAGAATAGGCTCTGAATGACCACTCTCGACTCGGGTGCCCCTAGCTCTGCCTCGGCTGCGTGCCGAAACCTGTCTCTCTCTCTCCTCCCTACTGTTGAAGGAGGTACTACTGGTACGGGTGCTGCAGCTGCCACTAGTACCTTCGGTATGGGTGGAATCTGAAAAGACAGTTGTCAGATATCAGTTATAACGTGTAAATCAGATGTAAGTAGAGTATGCAGAATAAGTAAATACCGAAATCAGATACAGCATGTGAATATAGCGTATAAATACAGTGTACGAATGTAGTGTCTGAATACAAGGTGTGATTGCTGTGTGTCAAATATGTTTTCAGTTGGAATGTCAATGTCAATGTGTCAGTGGAAGTTTAATGCCTAAAGTGCAAACTAAAGAACTTACCGGGATACCGTGGAGGCCGAGTAGTGTCTCCCTCCTCTATACCATCCCCATCAGCGAGGTTATCAGCTCGAGGCCGCCTCTTGTGTACTCGATTGATGCCTGCAAATGTATTTTGAATGATTAGTATCTGCCATAGATATATCGGAAATGAAATATGGAGTGCAAGTGATAAGGTGTGGTTTATACTAGAGTCGAGCCTCGGACCTCGACATGCTCATGACTAGCCACTGTGGGCTCAATCGGGACCTGGTAGGCATCCCTGGTGTGTCGCCAGCAAGTTAGCATGGTAGGAAGCTCTGGCCAATCAGCCTTCTGCCTTGCCTTGGAAGCCCCTCTACCACAGGTCCTACTCATCCGTGTTATTCTGGGCCTCGCTCTTGCGGCAAGAGCTCTCGCCGCCTCAGCTCCATGAACACTGGTTAGGGGCGGCATCAAGTGTGTCTGGATAAAAGCTACATAGTCACCCTCCACTCGAAAGAAGTCAGTGTCCAAGCCCACCATGAACTGGATGACTTCCTCAACAGATAGGCTATTTGTGGACTGCATGGATTCTGGCGGAGCCATCGAGACAATCGGGTTGGACAAGCCCATAATCTGGCGCACGAAGCGCTCGCCTAAGAACCATGCCCGGCAAACTGGGCCCTCGAATAGAATGCGGTAACTGGAAATGGCCCAGGCCCTGACATACTAGTCCCGGACCCCTCTGGCATCAAGGCCCATGGCTGCCACAAAATCTGCAAACAGAAGTTGTACAGATTATTAGTTGCTGTCAGTTGCTAAATGTGTGAAGCAGAACAGTTTCAAAGCAAAAATGACTATGTTTTGGATTACCTCATGGGCCGCTACCGTGTCGAAGTACTGGCAGAAGAATGTGAATGGCTCACGGGTCCTACGGCGAAGCCAACCGTTATATATCCGCGAATAGGGGACTGTCAATAGAAGCTCCTCTACAGGCTCCGGGGCGAGAGTCAAAAAGTATGCGTATACCCATAGCTACAGGGAAGATGTAGTGGTACGTGATTAGCACAATATTGAGCACATGTAGAAAGTGCAAAACAGAAAGCACAGTGTATGAACAGCGTTTAAGCAGATGCAAAAATGCAAAGTAGAAAGCATACAGTGTCTAAGCAGATATAGAAATACGAAGCAGAAAGCATGTGTTGAAACAAATGTAAAGCAGAAATTGTAAAGAAACTGTAAGGTACTAAAAGGAAGTTGAGATGTGTACCTCTCAGGCTCGCCAGTAGCCTCCAAGCAAGTCTCCCCCACAGACGGGAGGTAAAGCTCATATATCCGTATAGCGTGGTGAGGCCGGCTCCGCCCAGTCGTAAAAACGAACCCGAGGAAGGGTCACCAGGGCACTCGGCAAATGCAGACCTATGGTTTTCCACCTGTTCGAAAACAAGGTGGTACCGAAGACGAACATCAGGAATCCCCTAGCGTACTACTCGATCTCCTCTATCGTCTTGGGCTCAGTTCCTCTGAATCGCTCAACGAACCAAGTGTATCTGACCATCCCCATTCGGTATATGGGTGGGTATACCCCCAACAACTTGAACCAAGCTGCCTCTCACTCCTCCATATCTATATTAAGAGAGATCGGATCACCCCCTACGTCTAAGCCGGTGATCATAGTAAAGTCGTAAGGAGTCATCGTCATCTTCCCTACGGTGGAAAAATGGAAGAAGTTAGTGGTATCCTACCACCTCTCCACGAGTGCTCCTAGAAGGGGACGGCTTGCATGACCCGAGTTAAGCCGAAGCAGAAGAGGCCGAAGCCCGCCTCGTCAATGATGTCTCGAACTCTAGCAGGGAGCTCATCATATCAGTCTCAAGTGGTCGTAGCACCATAGCCTCTGAAGGCACAAGACTCACCCTGTTACAGAGAATAAATGCAACAGATATAAGGCAGTGCGTGAAATGTAGACAAAGACAAGGCAATGCATGAAATGCAGTCAGGTACAAGGTAATGTATGAAATGCAGTCAGGTGAGTCTGATAAAGACAGTGCAGGAAATGCAAATAAAGCAAGGTAGAAATGCATAAAAACAGAGTTCATACCTCAATGGCAATGGCAGACAAATGCGAATCTGGCTCCCTTAGCAAGAGGTCCTCCGGTGCGCTGTGAGCGAATTCGGTAAAACGTATGATGCCTCTAGAAGTGGGCAAATATATGTGTCTGAGGATGATATCTATCTGGACCAAAAGGTCGTACCCTCAGTGGTAACGGCTCTAGCTCGGCCTCGAGCTCAAACTCTACCTTTAGGTCGGCCTCAAGGTCAGCTACCGGCTCTGCTACCTCGGGAATAGGTGGAACTACTGGGGGGAACCTCGGGAGGAGCCCCATCATGAGGAAGCTCATCCGCCATCTAAAAATAGGTGCAAAATGGGTGACAAGTGAAGAAAAATGAAGAAAAATGGTAAACTTGGAAAAAGTCAACTCTAGGAGAGAGAAAATGAAGGAAAAAGTCAAAGCCAAAAAAAGTGCACCAAACTCGAGAGAAACTCGAGGGAAACAAGCCTAGAATGGTGGAAATGAAGAAAGAAGCACCGAAATCAAATTTCAATCGGTTCAAAGTGAAGGAAATAAAAAGGGTTTAGCGAATCAAATTTGTGTGGGGCGTTGGAAAACACGTAGAAAGTGCAAATCTAGAGAGAATGAGTCTCTAGAGAAAGAGGGAGGAAGATTTTGGACAAGAGGAAGTGAGGAAATGAGCCCTGGTGGCTCATATTTAAAGACCCAAACTGAAAAGTCAAGTTTGCCCCCGCATGCCATCGATGGCCGGCAAGGCTCATTGGTGGCTGGCACCTAGCTGGTGGCCTGCCCTTGTGGCTGGCAGGTGGCCGGCGGCTTCCCTTGGGGTCCTGATGATGTTTTGTGTCCATGGTTTTCAAGAATTGAAGGGATTGTTCACAGTTTGGTTTAGATTGTCTCTATGGAAGCTCAAAACTGTGCTTTCGGTGCGCGATGTTCGTCACTTGTCAACATGAACGAGGTGTATCCTTTAAACATATTGTAACTCTTCCGAGAGGTGAATCGGAAGTTGCTACTAAGTTTGTTTTTGTCAAATCATGCTTTGGTATCTTGCATAGAACATGCACTTCTTATTCGTTGTTGCATGGAATGTGCACTTCACTTTGTGGCATAGAATATGCATTTCGCATATGTTGTTGTAAGATGTAGATCTCATGGGAATTGCATGCGCGTCTTGCATTCGTTCTTGAATCATGCATGGAATGTGCATCCGTTTTTTAGTCACGCATAGAATATGCTCCTGCTACGAATCACACATAGGATATGTTTCTCGATTGTCTGTTTCGCATAGAACATGCCATTAACATTGTATCTCGATTGTTTGTCTTGCATATCACACTTGTTAAGTCTCTCTCCTACACATACACGATATTGTATGTACGGTTCATTCAGAGGAGTTCCAGTTAAAATCATTCGTGCCCTTCGAACCATGTCCTTTTACTCTTCCTCCTCTCACATGAGACGCGTTAGGATCCCTTCGGTTAAAAACATTTCGGTGCGTCCCGGTGTTCACACCACTCCTTTGGTTAAAAAATAATTGGGTGCATCCCAGTGTTCACACCACTCTTCGTCCTCTCGTGTGAGACGCGGTAGGATCGCCTCGGTTAAAAACATTCAGGTGCGTTCCGGTGTTCACACCAACCCCTTCGGTTAAAAACATTCAAGTGCGTCCCGGTGTTCACACCACTCTTCCTCCTCTCACGTTGAGACGCGTTAGGATTGCTTCAGTTAAAAACATTCGGGTGCGCCCCGGTGTTCACACCACTCTTCTCCCTCTTGCGTGGGACGCATTAGGATTGTTTGTATCGGTTAATAACATTTGGGTGTGCTCGGTGTTCACACCATCATTTTTCTCCTTCCGCGTGCAACTCGTTAGGATCTCGATTGAGACCTCGGGTGTGCCCGATGGTTGCGTCGTTCTTCGCCTTTGCTGTGTGACGCGTAGTTAAGCCTGCATAATTTTCTTACATCATTTCTGCATGAAATGTAGTTTGGCTCGTGTTTCTCGCGCATGGTGCGTAGTTTTCTTTTCATGTTTGGAATTGTTGTACCTTGTTTCGATTATGTGGCATTTTTTTGCATTGCATTTGCATTAAAATATTTCATTGTACAGCCTCATTGCATGATCATAAGTTATGTTCTTGCATCATGCATATCATTTGCATTTTACCCCAGAATTACGCTGGTTTGATTCCTTGTAAAGGGATACGTAGGCAGCCTACGGGCGCAACCATTAATTTCTATCTTTATTGTTTGTCCAAGTCTTACAGCCTTGTCAAAATGGGTCGTCTCTAGGCTTTGACATTCACTCAGGTCATTTCATAACTCTGAGTTCTATCAAAGAGGGGCAACTGTTAACACTCCATTATTTACGGCCCTTCAAGACTTAGATGTTCTTGAAGGTACATCCGATGATGAGTCTGTTTGCTCGCTAAGTGCTCGAAATCTTCAGCGGAACACCACAGCTTTGAGCCTTTCAAACCCTGCATCCATTTTGTCTCATTTTTGGACCATGCCTTGGTCTTTCCATCCTGCAATCTACGATGTCTTACCGGCCATCCCTGGAGGCTTCCGGCCATCATTTCTTGTCTGTCGGCCATTGATGTGCCTTGCCGACCATCACTGATGGTCGACTGGCCACCAGTGTTTTCTGTAGATATTTTATGCCAGCTGTGCAAGCTGTTTGCACAGATGCTTGCATCTGTCCACATGTGGAGGGCTGGATCTCCTTGTATAGATTTCATGTTTTCTATATATAGGGCCCCCCTCTCTCATGTTTTGGGGTTAGAAAAATTTTAGACTCAAAATTTTCCTCTCTCTCTACAAATTCTCTACACTCTTGCCTACTTACACTACACTCTTGCCTATACTTCCTTAACCAAACCTGATCACCTTTGAGCTGAGGTTCCTTGGGTTCTTCTTGGAGCTTTTGAAGGTGGTTTTGGCTTTACTTGTTGCCTAGAATCACTCTTCTCTTCAAGAGGTATAATATTTGCTTTGTTAGCTTACTTTGCATACTTGTTTTCCTATCTTTTTCACACTATTTTTGAGTTGTTTTTGGGTTACAAAAACTCTATTAAAGTGGGCTGAAATTTGTGGTTTGAAGCCATTTTAAGGTAGGGGGTGATTCACCCTTCTTTGTACCTTGTTTGTAAGGCTTTCCCACTTGTGTTTCCCACTTTCAAACTATCTTTTTTTTAAGCTTTTAACCACTGAATTTCAGAGATTTTTTAGTGGTAAAAATCATGTTTCGAAGTCCAAATTTGAAGGGGTTAGCCTCCCCTCCTTGTGTCTTGTTTGCTAACCTAATTGATGCCATGCTTTAGCTTATTTTGTTAGCTTGTTGTAGTTTAATTCTAGCATGTTTTAGCCTCTGATTTAGGCTGTTTTAACTCTGTTTTGGGTTGGTTGTTGCATTTGAGTCTTGTATTGCATAGTTATAGTGTAATAGTACTCACAAACTTTGTGTTGTAGGCCTTTAGACACCACTTGTTTGAGTTGATTGCATGTTTTTGATGCTTTTCACACTTAATTTCAGCATTAATCATCTCTGCAACCTCTCTCATTTCTTGGCTTTGAATTTTGCTTTGAAAGTAGTTTCCAGTCACTTGTTTGCCTAAGTGTGAAATTGAGGTTTCATACTTAATGGTTTAATCCTTTAGGGGGTTCATTACTAAAGGTATGCTATTGCTTTCATACTCAAAGCAAGTTGTGTTTTGAGCTTGCTCTCTATTAGAGGACTTTGCTTCACTCTTTGGACTTAATTGGATTAAAGAATGGTTGGTAAGTTAAAAAGGGTAATTAAAACTTGGGATTAAAAGTGAACAAGATAATAACTTTTTTGTTGTGTGTTCAATCGGACGTTAATTGAACACAAGGAAAATTGGGACATTTCATGCTCAAAGCGGTAAAATGTGACAACTTTCCTAGGTCTCCATTGCCCTTGATCTTACATGATAAGGTGATGGTTATTGTGTGTCTCATTTTGCATTTATTGAACTTGCACATCTTGAGTAATAAGCCATCATGCAATGAAATTGCTTGAGTTGGCGATTTGTGGCTTAAGTTCATAACTCTTTGGATTTGTTCATGAAAATGAGGGGTGAGTTGTGCAAACAATCTGTGGGAATACCCTCTTTTTGCTCTGTTTGTCCTCTGTTGCAGTAAGATGAACCAGTGCATCAGTGGTCGGCAGGCCACTATCCATGGCCGGCAGTGCACCATTGATGGCCGGCAGGCCACTTCCATGGCCGGCAAGCTTTACCTGTGGCCGACTGGCCACTGATGCAAGCCTCAGCAAAATGTTGGTAAGGTGCAGCAAAATTGCTCTAAAAGTGTTCAATTATGCAAACAGAGGCTTTCGAGAGCGAAGCGAAGGTCTTTTCAGGTGGAAACCGAGCATGCACATGCATATCTTTCATTTCCCGAGGCGGAGCAACAATTAACTTAGTCTAGTTACTTAATTTAATTATTAGTTGCAATTGTTTTGTAATTATGTAATTAGTTAGTTAACTAATTAGTTCATTTATTGTTGTAATAATTAGTTAGTTAGTTTAGCTAGTTATTTATTTTGTTTGTAGTAATTAGCTTAGTTAGCTTAGCTTAGTTGCTAATTAGCTTAGCTTTTATTCATTCGGGCTCTCCTTTGTGAGAGCGTAATATAATAATGTGCATGTCTTCCAATCCCACGTCTTTCTCTCTTTTATTTTCTAGCTTTTGATGGTTAGATTAGGGACAGGTTTCAATTAGCATACCTTATGCTTGCATACATTTATCTTGTCTTGCATGCACCGAGGGTTGGCGCATTATTCAAACTGCATTGTCATTTCAAATACTTCGTTGAATATGTGCTTAGACCGCATGTCTTGAATTAATTCATATGCCATATTAGTAGCCGAGCCTAGTAATTGCATATTGCATGTGTTGCATTAGACATCTTGTATAGTTAGGAATCATGCATATTTTTCTGAACTCATATCTTCTTAGCTAGGAGTACTAGGTGAGTTTTTTAGTGCTTTAGCATACTTGCATGAGTGTGAGTGATTACCATGAATAGGATGCTTACTATAAGGCTAAATGCTTATTTGTTAAACTGCTTGAATGCCTGTGGATGAAGGCTTATTATTTGAATTGGAACGATTCAATAAATGTACATTTTAAGCCCACTTTGTTGAGTGGCAAATTCGCAAACTTTAAGCCCACTTAAGGTGGCAAATTCAAACCCTTTTTCGCAAAACAAACATGAAATTGAATTGTTCCAATTTGGGCAAACTAGTCTATACTTACTTGTGCGCATCACATAGTAAAGCTAGTCTAATAACCGGAACAAGAGCACATAATGTTGATACAAATCATATCATGATTAGTAGAGGCCGATCTTTGATCGGGCTAGCGGGGGTACTCAATTCATGACCTTCCCCTCTCGTACCTAAGTTCTCGAGTCGAGGCAACTTTGGTGATGATGGACATGTGGCCTTTGGCACGAGTCATGGGTTTCCTAAATTTCCCCGAAAATAAAATATTTAGGTGGCAACTCTGTATTTTGCAAAGCAGTCCAATTTTGGCATTTTTTATCCAAAAATCAATTTTCTAAATGATTTGTCAGATTTGGACTCTTTGGTGTTTATCAATTTCACATTGCACTTGTGAGATTAGATTCAGAACTACGGGAGTCCGAATTGTAGGGCTTTCTTTCAAACCTTCCAAAAAGGAAGCGCGAAAAAGGCGAGCTGCAGGCTCTTTCTTTTATATTGTTCTCTTGGGCCCCCCTGGGCCCATTTCTCCCTTTCAGGCATCTTGGCTTCGTAGTTGGGCCTCCACATGGCCCGCGAGATATTTGAGTAAGTCGACTCTTGAGCTGGACTCAATTCAATTCAATTCAACTCTTACTCGGCCATAGCCTATTCGCTAGGCTGTTGAATAAGGCTGACTTATGTACGGCCTTGTTTCTATCGGCTACATGGGCTTCCGGATATGGCCAACTTGTATACGACCCTATTTCCTAATGGGCTGGTCTTTGGACCCTCAATTCCATTAATCAAAATCGGCCCACACAATTTCCCTCAAACATCCGATTAATCCCTTTTAGTCGGCATGTCGGCTGTTCAATATAGCATATTTTGTTCGGCTTACAAGTGGAAAAGTTTTTAAAAGTTGGGAATACGGTGCATGCACTCTTTTCAGTATTGAATCGTCAGAATGAACATGATACGAAATCATTACGACTTCCCGCCCCTTCATACTTGACACTCATTTAATGCTATTTGAAATCGCGATGTCCCTTTGAGTTTTTTGAATTGAAAGGCTTTTGGCTCGTCTTTGGTATTTCTCACATCACAACCTTCCTCCTTCAAGACTTCTGCAATTTTGACTTTGCTCCCCACCGTCTTTCTCTTCTCTCTCCAACTTGTAAGTCCTTCTTTCTCTTCTTCTATTGCTGCCTCATTCCAGCTCTCTCTATCTTTGCTTTTTATTAGTATATTTTCTATTTCGTTTCAAATGGCGAAACATTTAAAAGCTCTCATTTTTTAAGATCGTATTGTCGCCTTCTATCGTCATTTTTTAATCCCAGATGACGTCCAGTTATTCCTCGTTACAAATAGCGTGGTTAACATGGAGAGGTCTGATATGAGCACAATCATCTTTCATCTTCTGTCAATCGCTGAGGGCGAAATCCGTTTTCCCTTTTATCCTCTTCTGAGGACCGTTATGCGGTATTGGGGTTTAATCCCCTCCCAACCCAACGTGAACTTTTATCGAATTATAATGGGCATAGTAGAATTAAACCGCCGATTTAGGCTTAACTTAGGAATCCCTACCATTCGGCACTGCTATGTTTTGGCGAAATCATCCGATTGGCAGGGACGTCATTTTCTAAGAGCCAAGGACACATATCACCAACTGGTGACTATGCTTGCCAGCTTTGGCAAGAGAGTTGACGACATCATGGTCGTTGTCCAAGGCAATTGGGAGTTCGGTGATGGAGAAGATTGCCTGGACTCAGTGCCTAGACAAAAAGGCAAGCCAAGTAGTTGTATAGACCCATTTCTTGTGTTTCCTTATAACTTTATTCGGCTTGAATTGCATGTACTCATATTCGATTTTATGCAGGCAACGATCTCAAAAGAGCTCTTACTTCAGCTAACGACGCCGTGCCTGCCCAAGTGAAAACTATTCTTGACTATTTCGGCCACCCAAATCTTCAAAAACAAGGGCACGACGCCCATGTGCTACTGAGATATGACCCAACATATTCCACATTTTTGGCTGCTAACCACATCCCAATTCCCAATGGTGAACGCATCTTACAGCTCTTATTTTCCCAAGCTATAAAAGCCTAAGGGATATCGGTCTTGAGGGTTCAGCGTCCGGCGACCAAGGTGGTGAAGTCGGCATCCAAGTCGTTGAGCAGTTGAACCAGTCCAACTTGTCCAGATTTGAGGGCCGTTTGGAGGAGGAAGAAGTAGATAGGGCAATTGACTTGGCCTTTGAACAAGTTGGCTCTGACCCTCCCTCTACTTTGGACCGAATTGGTTTGGCTTCCCTAGAGGATGACATTTTTATCGACTTGAACGACTTACCCGGGCCCAATTCTGAGCACATGGCTGGAGAATCACTTACGTAATTTGCCAGGAGAAGAAATGCAGAAAAGATGGCTGCCAAGAGGAGAGCCAAGAGCAATAGGAGTCAAGAACCCCCTCCAGCGCCGTTGTTGAGGCAACGAAACAAGGGATCGTTGTGGCCGAATTGGTCTCTAAACAATAAATAGAGACTTTAGGCTTTAAACAAAGGGGGGAAAAATGCCCTGCCGAGACCACTGTTGAGTTATCAGATGCCAAGGAACCAATCGATAAACGGCCTAGGGTGGAAGAGACTTCGCACAACCTGGTTGTGTTGTTCATCATTCAACCAATGATGAAGAATGTGCCGGTTTCTGCCGATGCGTTGACCATCAAAGACGCTGTCGTGGCCCGCATGGTTTCGGCAATTTCATTACCACAGGACAAGATTGTGTTCCGTGCTGAGCCAGACGTGATCTCAATCGCATTGGCTGCTCAGTCGGCTATATTGGTACGTAACACTTGAAACTATTTCTTTTGTTTCACACACTGACTAACCGTGCCCTTGTTTTACTGTGTGTCAGGCGGGGAGAAGAATTGAAAAAATCGACCGCCGTTATTATAACGCTGTAGAGAAAATCAACGTTCTAAAAGCCAAAATTGAGTCAGAGAAAGGCAAGGCCAGAGCAGCTATAGCCAACTTGGTGGTGGCTTCGGTGAAAGCCAATGCCGAAGCCAAGAGGGTGGAAGAGGAGCGAGCGATGGCCACCGTCGCAGAAAAAAAAAACTAAGCACACCGATCTGCTTCAGATGGCCGCCAAGGAAAGGGCAAGTTTAACTGATGGCGCTCTGAAGTTGGCCAAAGAAGAGATTAAAAAACTAAAAGCCGACCTGGCAGAGGCGAAGGTGGCTAAGGAGATCGCCGAGTCAAAGGCGTCTAAGGCATTTAATGCCGGGGAGCTCGAGGCCACTTAGAAGTATGTCGATGAGGCCGTAAAATTTGAAAATAGAGGATTCAAGCACGACTGGCTCAAAGCTCTTGCGGTTGCCAAAGTGACACTGGATCAGCCGATTCCTTATGAGCAGCTGGAAGTAGAGCCGTTGGAATCGGACCCTAAGGAGGAGCTATGAAGTCAAGCAAATACGAAGGTTCTGCTTGGTTTTGTTAGCTTTTGTTTTGTTTTGTTTTGTTTATTTAGGGTTTGTGTAAGGGCCATTTTTAGGCCATTTTCATATGTAAAGTGGCGTCAGTATTTGCTCAGTTTATGAATGAAAATGGCCTTTTTGTTTTGAAGACTGATGTGTAGTCGTTTGTGCACAAAGATTGCCGGATAAATAACTAATAAATGTTTCGTTAATAAGGAATCCAAATAAATAAGCTCGCTCTATAACAAAGAGCTTACATTAGTGGTCAAGTAGGGCATCATGTTATAATTTGGCTTCCACGTGATAAGCTGAATATATTAGCCGAATAGATTAATATATCTGCCCTTGCCCCAGTTGAACACGTCATGCCAGAGCCGTCTAAAACATACTTCTAACTTCACAATGAACTTGTGGTCGTGGACCATGGTTTAAGTCGGCCATAAATAAGTCTAATCCAAAGTTATCAGCCGAATAGGACATACAACTAACTAGTTAGGTAATGCGGCTGCAACTTTATAAGTCGAACAAATTCACATATCAAATAAGCCGGCTTCATAACAAAAAGCTCACGTTAGCGGTCAAGTGGGGCATCGTGTTGTAGTTCAGCTTCCACGTGATAAGCTGAATAAATTAATATATCTGTCCTTGCCCCAGTTGAACACGTCGTGCCAGAGCCAACTAAAACATACCACTAACTACATAACTTGAGGTTGTGGACCATGGTTTAAGTCAGCCATAAGTAAGCCTAACTCAAAGTCAGAAGCTGAATAGGACACGAAGCTAGCTAGTGATATAATGTGACTACAATTTTAGAAGCCAAACAGACTTATTCATATATTGGCCCTGGACGGACATCAAGTTGATGTCGATTATATGCGGTGGAAGCGACTACTGTAGCGCATCGGAATTGTTGCATCCGTAATTAATGAACAAGACAGCCTAGCACTTATGGAGCCTCTAGATTTTTTAAATAGACAAGGCACAAACAACGAAAAGGGATTTCATAAGTGAGAGAGTGAGCAGCGAATAGAGTGTCGAAGGTGGTCGTATTGCGTCGTGGTGAGCAAAGTTGCATGTCTGGGAGGCTATTTCTCAATAATAAAGGAGAATGGAGGAGCTTAGCAGAGTTGGACGCAGAAATGAATCACGGATCAGGTGGCGAATTTGTACGAGTGGGAAATATGGCATCTGAGAAGCAAGAGAGACGTCAATCACTCAGACATCGAAGCAGGTCCCCAAGAAGGAGCAAAGCAGAGAAGTCTTCCAAAAGTGGGGCACAGCAAAAGGAGAGCGCAGGGGCTACGAGTGGGCAGGCTTCTATGCGAAACGAGCTGAGTAGACCACCACGTCCTCTGAGTTTTTCAGTCTTTATTGGGAACAAACCTATGACTGAAGTGGACTCAATTATCTGTGACCCGAACGTGGCGGTGGAGTTTACTCGGCAGATATTTCCACCTGAAGTACATCAATCCCTTGTCGGACGGGGTGATTATGAAGTTTTCAGAGAAGGTGTCCATGGGGCGATTAGAGGACTCTACAGCTCATACGAGATCGGCATGCGCTTCATGCCGTGCAAAGAGAAATTGAGCAGGAGGATGGGTGCATTCAGAACTTGGAGTGCCATGTAGAAAAGGTTGAGGATAAGGTGCGAAAAGCTAGGGCCGCCGAGTCACAGCCGGCGGGTGTAACTAATTCGGCTATGATCGATAAAGTGAACAAACGCCTGATAGATCATGCCATAGCCGATCATGACACGACCAGTGTGTTCGCAAAATAAGCGATACGATCACGGGCTTATGAAGAAGGCTTTTTTGACGGACGAAAAATCGACATTGAAAAAACCAGGGAAAAGTTAGCCGACGATGTTTGTCGATGTGAAAACCGTGGCTTTAAGCACAGATGGATCAAGGCCCTTCAAGCCACCGGTATTAATTCGGTGTCTCCGCTATACGATGACTACAAAGTTCCGTTCGAGGCCTATGATGTCGAAAAGATGGATAATGAAAAAAAGGCGGCCGAAATGGAAAAGGCCTGATCAATAGGAAATCTATTTGTAAAATTTAGTCTATTAGAACTTCTGTAAGAAATATCGCCGTTTATAATAAATATTGTTGTATTCTGTAATCAATATTTATTGTTTGAAATGAATATCTATTTGAACGATGAAATGTTCATTGTACTGTTAATAATGAATATATCGTCGACAATTCTTACCGCCGAGTTGAAGCACAGTGCATCAAATTACCAACCCAAGAATGTAGTGTCGTTTATAATGATTAATTGTGATCAAGCACGAAAAGTGCTCCGAATTCAAAGGTTTTTTCGGCCAATCGTGCCAAGCACGAAAGACGCTTTGAATTCGGAGGCTTTGTAAAGGCCAATCGTGAACAAGCACAAAAGGCGCTCCAAATTAGAAGGCTTTTTCGGCCAATCGCGTCGAGCACGAAGGATGCTCTGAATACGGAGACTTAGCAATGGCCAATTGTACTCAAGCACAAAGGGCGCTCCAAATTCGGAGGCTTTTTCGGCTAATCTCATCGAGCACGAAGGGGGCTCCGAATTCAAAGTCTTTGTAAAGGCCAATCGTGAACAAGCACGAAAGGAACTCCAAATTTAGAGTCTTTTTTGGCTAATCGTGCCAATTGTGGTGAAGCGGATTTGGAAATACTCTCTGGTCCAAACAGACCTTCTTGATCCTCTCTTCTCTACGAACTCGATAGTCTTCTCTCTAATCTTTCTTTTCTCACAAGTTATCTCTCCATTTGCTTTGATCGAGGCTCCTTCTTTTATATTGTTCTCTTGGGCCCCCTGGGCCCATTTCTCTCTTTCAAGCATCTTGGCTTCGTAGTTGGGCCCCCACATGGCCCATGGGATATTTGACTAAGTCAGCTCTTGAGCTGGATTCAATTCGATTCAATTCAACTCTTACTTGGCTATAGCCTATTCACTAGGCTCTTGAACAAGGCCGACTTATATACGGCCTTGTTCCCATCGGTTATATGGGCTTTCGGATATGGCCGACTTGTATACGGCCCTATTTCCTAATGGGCTGGCTTTTGGGCCTTCAATTCCATTGATCAAAATTAGCCTCCACAATGTGTTTTTGTTTCTCATCAAAGGTGGTGAGATTTAGTAAAAAAATTCTTTGGATTTAATGAAACTTTTTTAAAATATTAAAATTATTTTTTATGAAAAAACATAACATAAAAGGTTATTTTTATAGAATGAAATAAAATACTTTCTTTTTATTTCTCTTATTTATACTCTATCTAAACAAGATAGGTGAGAAATCACATTCTCTTTTCTTTTATTCATCCAAACATAATAATAAAATATCATAATCATTGCTTTTCTCACCTCCCGTCACAATCCAATCAACTTTCTTTAAACTCCTCTCTCTTTTCAAAATTGTTTACCACCTCATTAGAGGTGTAATTGAGGGTGATGAAAAAGGGGATCTAGCAAAACCCATTGGTTAAATTATATTAACGCCTTTTTTTATCTCAATCTTGATACATCTCCTAGTTGAGGGCTCCAATTTCACCCCTAAGGACGTGACTAAGACCTAGCAGTTTTATATTCCTCTCTCTCTCTCTCTCTCTCTCTCTCTCTCTCTCTCTCTCTCTCTCTCCTTTAACTTCCTAATTCCGCATCATTGATGGTGGAATTGGGAGGGACAAAATTAAAGGATGAATCATTTTTCTATTTTGAAATCAAATTGTCACTCCTTTATTCTCTGAAATATAATTAGAGTAATGTTAGGGATCACACCTATAGAGGTGTTTGGTAAAAAAAATTGATACACCACTTAGGACTTCTAACATTTTTCATATAATTACACTCCATTTTTCTAGAAATTAAAAATAAAATTAGGAGTTTGGATGTTGAATATTGAGGTAAATCAAAAAAGTTTGGGCATAAGCGTCTTGTAATAAAACTAGTTATGAACCCTATAAGGGTAGCTCTAAATGCATCCCAATTTTTTGGTTGAGCACTCCCAATTCTTTAGATACCCCATTCAAAATTTGGAATCTTATTTTATTTTTGTTGTACACCCTATATCATTCCAATTTTATTCTCATTCACCAATTAATTGCCAGAGTCTTCTTCGCCGCCGGAGCCACCTTGTTGGCCAGTCCTCATCCTTCTCTAATGTCGATCCTCCACCCTTATCCCTCAAATCCTAACCCCACCATGCACCATCACAGAGAGAGTGAGAAAGAGAGCCACAAAGAAGAAAGGGCAAGTTCGTGATCGCGAGTCACAACTGGCGCACAGAGGATGAGTTGCAGAGGGGGGTGGGTGGGTGAGGTTTCGCCATCAAGAGTCACAATCAACCGGAGCGAGTGTGTCGCAAGTTGCAGAAGGGGGAATGAGCAATTTGTGTGTGGCAGAGAACAAATTCTTGGTACTGAGGTTGGTACCCGCCCGAGAATCATAGCTGCTATCTAGCATTACGTAAAGGCTAGAAAATTGCAAAACCCAAATGATCTTTCTTGTGATCCACTACTCCATAAAGTATTTGGGGAAGAAAGATGAAATTCACCATGGTTTTTTATCATCTATCTCCCCCGCAACCTATACATTTGGAGCACAAAATCAAGCTTTCAAGGTATAATCCAACTAAAAATGTGTGCTATGGTGTGTTGGTGGATGTTTCCTTTCCAATCCATAAGGAATTAATAACTTTATTAGCCAACATAGAGAAAACCAAAAAAATTGATGCCTGTGATAAAGCAATTTGTACTGCTATAAAGAAGATCCATGACCAAGGGTCGGGGGCTAACGAATGAAGGTCATAGCAACGAGGTAGGCCGATAAGAGGTTGGGGAGTGACGATGATGACGGAAAGAGGGTTAGAAAATGCTTGCCAAAGTTTGAAGGGCTATCGGAGCTCTTGCCAAAGCTAGAGAAGAGATGCCGGAGTCAGGGTTAGAATTTGGATATTTTAGTAATTTAATTGTGAGATAAAATGGTATTAAAAAAAATTAAAAATTGGAATGTCTAATAAAAAAGAAGGGGTGTGTAACGCCCTCAAAATAAACCCATAAATCATACATTCGAGACATCCATAAACATAAGAGAAATAAACATATTGCCATTCATCAGAGTATTTAATCCAAAGTTATTACATGTTGACAACAAAAGTAAATGCCCTACGGGCTTACAACTTTCCAAGTCAACACTTGGTTACAAAAAGGAGAGTACTAACTCAAAACACAAAATAAGCCCTTGGCTTGAATTACACGTAATACACAAAATAATTACAAAAGTAAGCCTTCAGCTTCTAAAAACCTCCCAAGATAAGTCCTTGGAGGCGGCATATCACCTGCACCTGAAAATGATGTCCCATATAGGGTGAGCCAACGCCCAGTAGAGATATGCTAAACATAATATGAGCAATGACTAAAACATGAGCATTCGATAAATGTTTAACTCATATAAATCAACTCATAACATACTTCAGTTCCATGACACATATGTCCATGTTCATTTTACTTTCCTTTACTTAACAAGTTTTCAATTCATAAACATGGCTCAGAACTTGGCCAACAATTCAAATGAGATCACAACTCATATTAACGATACTTCCATTTCAAATGAGATAACACTCATATCATAACACTTCCATACTTCATAATAAATACATATATTTGCTGTATCAATATCATATCAAAACACTTCCATACTTCATAAATGATACACAGATTTGCTGTATCAATGGAGTCCATCCCCTATCTCCTCCCAAATAACATCCGGTTTAGTAGTCCATCCCCTATCTTCCCCTAAACCGTAGAGTACATCCCCTATCTCCTCCCACACAAAACAATGTATATAAACAATTATCATATACACAATCAATCAATACACAAATTCGATGTATTATTCCAACCGTCATATTCAATGACATATTCAACGTGATTAGTTTCAGTTTTCCCTAATCAACATACAGTGTCTACAACAATCACGACTATCCTCCACCGATAGCCCAAAGTAATTATTTCTAAACAAATAATAAATGCATCGACAGATAAATTATCAATATTTTCAAAAGCGAGCGATTAATCAATCCAACTCCACCATTCTTTCTCATAACTTCCCAATTTCACTATTTCACAATAAAAGTCATTAATTGCACTAATGACCCAATAAAACCCAAATATGGCATTTTTCCCCTTTTTCCAATATTGACCCAAAGGTCCAAATATTATCATTAAACATCCACAATCTCATTTTAGGGCCCAAATACACATGTATTGGCCAAAAGAACCAAAACCCCTCTTTTCATGTTTGAAACCCTAACACCCACAATTACCCAACTTCAACATTACATCAAAATGACAACAAGTTTATGTCAAAACCCATAAATGTAAGTAGTTATCCCTACCTCAAAAGATGAGACCAAAAGTGATGATGGAGAATTTCCAAAGCGCTTCAACTTCAAGATTTTCGGATCAAAATGAAGAGCAAGCCAAACCCCACACTTTTTACAAAGGGACAAGGCTAAAAACACACTAGAACTAGATCAAACCTTAGAGAGAATGTGAAATGTAGTGAGAGGAGCTCTCAAAATAGATCTTGAAAAGTAAGAGAGAGAGAGAGAGAGTTGAAAAAGTGATCTAAAATATCACAGTCCAGATCTAATATACGTATAACCCGCTCGAGCGGAGAATAGGACGCTCGAGCGTCAAACACAAAAACTTAACCCGCTCGAGCGCAAAAATACTCGCTCGAGCGCCAAGACACAAAACAAGACACCACCCGCTCGAGCGCAAAAAGAAACCCGCTCGAGCTTAGATTACACTCTTCCAGTACTTTTACAGACATCGAACACCTGCTCAAGCGCAAGTATACCCGTTCGAGCGCGACCCGCTCGAATGTGAAAAACACATCTGCAGTATTTTTGCAGGCGGACAAACTACTGAAGGTGTGCAAACTCCGCTCGAGCGCAATAAGACCCGCTCGAGTGGATCACTAAAAATCTGGGCAACAAGAGTTGGGACAAAAGCTCAACCAACCTGTTTGAAACACGTCCAAGACAATTCTAAACTCAAATACAAAAAGTTAAAGGACGGAAATGAAATACAGACGACAACAATCCTCAACGAAAACGAGTCCGGAATACAGTAAATAAGGAAGGGAAAACCGGGATCGCTATAGGGTGCATTCAGAGCCACATGCCCTGTAAACCATCCCATTGGGGTAGTGAATGTAGCACTTTGTACTTTCTGTTATAATGGAATTATATTTGACTCTTTGATTATCTTGATTTGGAAGCTTCTTAGTTGATATTTAAGCCTTGGTTGAGGTGTTGCCAGAGTGGTTAAGTAAGATTGAATCAAAAACTCCAAATTAGAATAATTGTTATTGAGTAGTCTTCACTCTTTTATCATTTTCTCTCTCCACATTTTGAATCTTGATGTGAGGCTAGAACAATTGAAAAGCTTACTTCCAGGGCTTCAATTTGGACACAAGAACGATCCTAAACGGAGTCTAGACAAGAGAGATATACCGGTTTAAAATTTGAAAATCTGTGTTGTGAGCACAGTGCGCTCGAGCGCAACTTTCAACGCCGGAGTGTACAAGACATAATCAGATCTTTAAAAGTCACTTTTTGGATCAAACCTTTTCACTTTTCACTCCCATTTCTCTCTTCTTCCGCTATTTTTGATTTTTTAAGCTTTTTAGGCTTGATTTCATCTATTTCTATACATCTTTGACCCCTAGTTCCATATACCAAAACATAGAGCATGACGAGGGCTTCCATTTAATCTCAACGGATCATCGTTTCGTCACTGATGATTTTTTCGACTTGATTCCTTCTTGCTTCAAGAGGTAGGATCTATTTCTTAAACTCAATATGAGTTCGGTAGTGTATTTGTGATGTATTTTAAATATATAAATTCCATTATTCTTGGATTGATTTTTGAAAATTTGTTTTGTAAGTGAGGGTTTGTTCCAAATGGGATTGTTGAGCTATGGTTTAGCTACAAAAATTTATTTTCCACTTACAAAAATGCATGAGTTTTTAAAAGTAAAAAGCCCTAATTTGAAGAAACCCTAAAATGTTGATTTTTTGGGAAAATTGTTTGATTATTAAATCAAAATGTAAATGAGGGGTTTTTAAAGGTTTTTTTCAAAAAGGTTATGATTATGAAATTGGAGTTGATATATGTTGAAATGAGCTATTTCTTGCATTGAAATGGATTTTTCAAAGAGGAAAGGGATTATGCCCTAAAATGTAAGTGTTGAGATTGTAAAGAGGAAATAGAATAAATGTTGAGAGATGTGAAATTGAAATGTTAATTAATGATGATGGTGGAGTTGATATGTATTATCATTCCCATTTGAGATTTTGGAAAAGTGTATCTTTAATGGAATTTATTTATCTGTTTAGAGATATTTGTTTTGGGCTATTGGTGGAGGATAGCTATGATTATTATAGAAATTGCATGTGGACTGTGGAAATTAGACTATTTATAAATCATGCAGATCATCGAGCATGCAATGGATTTTGAGAATTTAAATTGTATGTTTTGGAAAGAGATTTTGAAAATTCTTGTGTTATGTTTTAAGAGCATTTGTTTCATTTTGAAAATCATATTTTGGATCACATGTATTGTGCTATTTGGAAAGGGTAAATAAAATGGTAAATCTGAGAAAATGAATCTAATCTCTTACCCGTTGTCATTGAATATGGTTATGTTTTAATACATTGTAAATGTATGATATTTGGGAGAAGAAAAGGGATGTACTCCATGTTTGAAAGAAGAAAGGGGATGGACTCCATTGAATTAAGTTGGCCTGTGTGTCCAGGGTGAAAGTCCCGAAAAACAGGCGTATACATTGGTGCTAGTTCCTGCACACGAAATTTTCGTAAAATGCCAATGGTAATGCTTGTATAGCCTACATTTACATAGGTCCCGTTTGACGGTTTCCCGCAGACAAAATTTCTGTAAAAGGTTGTATTGGTTTTGGAGATTTAACTATTTTATTTATTATCACGTTGGTTTTTGAAAGAAATGATTTTAAAATGGTTTTAGCAATGTATTTGCTGTTGGTTAACGATGTATTCGTATTGGAATTGGCAATTAAATTGCTAGTTGGCATTGAGATACCTGGATTGACTTGTAGAAATGGATTTTATATCAAACTAATGTATTGAATTCGGAAAACGTTTCGAATAAACGAAAGGTTTTGAAAACTGGGAAGAAATGGTTTTTATTGAGAAGCAAACTAATGTATTGAATTCGGAAAACGTTTCGAATAAACGAAAGGTTTTGAAAACTGGGAAGAAATGGTTTTTATTGAGAAAGCAAGTGAAATTGAGAATGCATTGTGCATATTATATATGTATGTATTGCATTCATAATCATTTACACTGGTGGAGCATATTTATTTTTTGAAATATTTCCTATTGGGATTTATGCTCACCCTACGTGGCTGAAAATATTTTTTTGGTATGCTTATGCGGATGTAGACTGAGACGTTGAAATTGTGTTTGGAACCGTGTACGGTGGTTCTTTTATTTATCGGCCAAGGGCCATTTATGTATTTGTTGGCCGTGTGCTATTCTTGTAAGGGTTACACCCTTTGTATATGATGTAAGCCTTTGGACATCTTAATTTGATTATAACATCTTTTGTATGTTTTAGTTACAAAGTATCCATTTGACTTAGATATTGTATCTAAGAGTGTATCAAATTAGAATAACACATATACTGTGTGCCTATATTATATACATCTACATGAGTGTTGTTAATTATTGTCTATCATTGGGTGGTTTACTCATGTGGGCTAGACTTCGTAAATCTGGGGCATGACAACTTGATATCAGAGCTAACGGGTTTGACAACCTTGGACTCGCGGGAAGTGGTTAGCCATAATGTGTTTATCATGCTCGGTGAGGACATTTGTATGTTGTGTGCTTAATGAAAACATGCTTATGTGTTGCATTTTATGTGGGCATGGTGTTAAGACCCATGGATATTATTTGGTGTCTAGCTGACTAACTTGGAGGTCTTATTGGAAACGATCTTGATCAATGTTGTTTCTAATGAGAAATCTAAGCGAGTACTGGAACGAATGATTATCTTTGTAGACTTAGCGCGATTATGTGTTATGTGTTATGTGGTAGATGGTATGTAAATTAATTGAAGTCTTAATGTATGTGATTATGTTGTGTTACTATTTTGGGAAAATGTGCCAGTGTTATGTATCCTAAGTTGGGTGTTTCCCTTCTTATAGAAACATTTTGGATTGAGTAGTAGACTCAGAGTGGGCACCTCGGTGAGTGCTATATTGGTGATATGTTGTGTATTAGCATAAGTTGTGAGTTGGTGTTGGTTTGTCTTTAGGGACAGTTAGTATGTCTTTCGAGGGATAGTGGTGTTTTGAGTCCTTTGTGCTTTGTGGTTGGATGGAGTTGTTATACCCATTTAAGTGACATTGTGTAGGTTTGGTGTGGGTTGTTAGTCCATGGACAAGGATATGTTGGAATTAGATATGACCTAGAGTGGTCAGAGGCATTGGGTGTGTTTCCCAATTGAGTGAATTGTTTTAAGTCTTGTAACCCGTTGAAGGGGTGTTGGTAGTGTTAGAGTTTTTAGAACACAAAGAGTTGGTATTGCTCTTGTAGAGATGTGGGTAATGTTAATGTATAGTTCCGACTATGGTGTTGGTAACTTGGAGGTTAGTATTGTGGAGTGTGGTTGGTTGAGATGTGAGTTGTTGTGGAATTGGGAAATCTTCATTTGAACGTGTAAGAACTATTACGTTTTGACTTGTAAATGTGAGGGTCGAAGAGCCTTATTTTGATTAGGGTTTGTGTACTACGTTAAATAATGTGTTTGGTTGAAATTGATTTAGAATTGATGGATAGTAGTGTTGGTTGTGGAAGATGAGTACTTTAAGGATCATTATGATTTGTTGGGTTATTATGAGGGTAGAGTTTTACCAATCAATAAATTCAGTTTGTTTGATGTTGGTTATTGGTTTATGTCGGAGATATGATGATTTTAGTTTGGACCCGACGTATTTGATGTTTTGAGATTTGGGTTTTCTTGTCTTAATGGTTGTTCATATCCTTGTTTATCTTATTCTTTGTTGATTCGAGTTGTTTGAGTATTATGGTTGCATTTAGAACAGGTCGAGGGTTTGTTTTTCAATAGAAATTTTGTCCAGATTTTGACCTCAACGCTCAAACGGTACCTTCTACACTCAAGCAGTCTTTAAGAACTCTCAATACTTTGACAGGTCTGCAGAGATACTGAAAGGGTGTATTCTTAGCTCAAGCGGTGTTGCGCTCAAGCGGTCTTTCTTGCGCTTGAGTGTACTTCTTGCACTTGAGCAATTAACCTCTATTTGTAATTTCTGGAAGTGTGGTGTTTTGGTCGCTCGAGTGGTTTGTGCGTATTTGGAACCCATTATGGAGGTGTTTGGGGTTAGAGTAATGTTGTTTTGGTGCTAAGTGAGAAGAGTAGTTACGCGAATAAAGTGCGAGTCTTATGGGTCAGTGAAGGGTAAAGTGTTGTTGTTTATACCAAGAAGAGGGTTAGACAGATCGATGTCCTTATAACATATTCAAGAATTCCTTATTAGGTCTTTGGGGGTTGGCAGTGTTGGTGTTACAGTTAGTAAGAGTGGTTGGCATGAGAGTGACTTGAGTTTATATTATGGGGCAATTATTTCTAGCCTACTGAGAGTGGTTAGTTTTGTTTTATGGAAATTGCTTTAATTATAGATTCTTTTGTTTGGGATTGGTAGTATGTAGGAGTATGTTGTTAAGAGATGTGTAGAAAGGGATTGGTCATGGGACTATCCTAGGAGGTTGCCTTGGTGTGGTAATATTATGCTTATTGTATTGTTGCGTGGTTTAATGTGTGCTAAGTTAAATTACTTTCTTCATAAGTGGAGGTTGTTTATGAACCTCATGTAGAATCCTAGTGTTGGGGTGATTTTCTGTTGTGGTTTTTGTTTGAGGATGGAACTTCTAGTGGTACGGTAAGGTTGTGTGGAGTGGGTAGTGAGTTGTGTAAGTTTTTTATTTACTTCATTAGTCTTGGGGTGAGTGTATATTATGATCTTTGGGAGTTCTGCTCGAACTCAAGTGTGGTGCGAGGAAGTATTGCCATGTAAGCATAAGTGCAGGAGATGGGCTAAGATTTGAGGTAATATGGGTTAACTTGAGAAATTTGGTGTGATTCAATGAGAATGTAAGATTATGTGAGGAGCTCCATCTCAGAGTTGATTTGGTTAGGTAATATGTGTTAGTGTGGTGTTGAGATAAGTGGAGTTAAATGATATGTCATCTGAAGGCTAGTGTGGGATAGTGGTGTTGAATAGTAGACTGGTTGGCATTTGGATTGGTTGACATATAGTCACCTCAGGAATAGGATGGAATTGAAGGATTGTGTAATTGATCAATTTCTTAGTGTGGCAGGTAAATTCCATGTGGACAGTTGGGAAGTTATTTTGAGTTTGAGGTAACCGGTTTAGGGTTACAATTTTATTGTGCTTTTGCGCCATTATGTGATTGTGAGTGTAAAATTTGTGTTTCTTGTGTTATTGTGTTGCTGGCATTTTGGAAATTTCTTTGGATCCTCATCGTGGAAATTTAGTTTTGGTATTATGACATCACCGTAGGTGTGATGGGTTTTGTTGGGTGACTATGTTGTGGTTCACCGAAGGAATGCTAATGAATGATTTTGGAAAAAAAAAAAAAAAAATTCTCTTTTGGTGTTGTGGCCTTGGATGCTTTTCTTAAATTAAAACAGTTTTGAATTGAAACGTAAGTCTTCTGTTTAATAAAAAAGCTGAATCCAAAAAATCAGAAACAAAATGAAAATGGTTTTGTGTTATAAATATCATCTATGGTTTTCAGAAAAATAGTTTGGAAATCTCTGAGTTTTGTTGTGGACCGTTGAAAATGTATCTGGATTGTGACGGTGCAGTTGGGCGCCTTTTGGAAAAGCAAAGTGTTTTGAGACAAATGGGAAGAGTATAAGGAATTTTCTTTAACTTACATGCGGTACCTTGTGTTGTGCAGTGCATTATGATCTAGCCTGAGTTGTTAGTTATGTGTTATGTTTACTTTATGGGGGTTTAGAATTTGTCTAAGGCTTGTTATGCCGTACTCGTAATTCTTTAGCCGTATTTTACCTTGTGTTTTCGTTCCGAGAGTTGGTCGAGAGTTTGGTGTGCGAGGAGTCCTCTTATTCCCTATGTCCGAGCGTTTGAGCACTCGGTGGTGATTTCGTTGTTGTAGGTGATTCAGGCATGGTTGACGTCTTTGAGTCCGAGTGGTTACCGTTGTTGTTGTAGCGGTTGTTGTTTCTTGTCACATAGACCACTACGAGTCATGTGGGTCAAAGAGACATCCGTGTTTGTTCCTTGGTGTTTTGTTGTTCAGGCGTCTTTGGGGCCCTAAGTTGTTGAACCTAGAATCTGGGAACTTATCCCACGATGGATCTAAACGTGGGTTGGTGTTGCATCCCTTGTTATCGTTACGTGGTTTTTGGTTTTGGCATTACTTCAATTTCAGGGACGAAATTTCCTAAGGTGGGAAAGTTGTAGTACTCTGTACTTCCTATTATAATGGAATTATATATGACTCTTTGATTATCTTGATTTGGAATCTTCTTAGTCGATATTTGAGCCTTGGTTGAGGTGTTGCCATAGTAGTTAGGTGAGATTGAATCAAAAACTCCAAATTAGAATAGTTGTTATTGAGTAGTCTTCACTCTTTTATCATCTTCTCTCTCCACACTTTGAATCTTGATGTGATGCTAGAACCATTAGAAAGCTTACTTCCGGGACTTCAATTTGGACACAAGAACGACCCTAAATGGAGTCCAGGTGAGAGAGATATACCTGTTTAAAATTTACAAATCTGTGTTGTGAGCATAGTGCGCTCGAGCGTACAATAGTGGGAGGGGAGGCACTGGTAATATTAATACAGCGCCCCCACAAAGAGACAACAATTTTGACATAACTCGTATTGTACAAAATTTCGACTTACAAACAAAATATTATTTTCTGCCCATTTTTTTACTTCTTTATTTAAGAAAGGAAATGAATTAAAGGGGTAGTATATAGGGGCCTCTCTCTTTTGTAATGATCCCTCGAAAATGTTTTAATTAGGGGTATTTTATGACGTAATCGGTGGGACATCTTTCTTTGCAGAGTGCAAAGAATTGTTCTTCCGTTTCTGCTTCTGCAAGTATTCCCCGCCAGAGTTCGTCTCTGTTCTTCGAGGGACTTTTCCCCTTCAATGAAAATTCTCCCCATTCTATGATGTCGCCCCCCTTTTTGTATATACTGTCGACTTGCTGTTGGCGAGTGGAGTTTTTTTACATTTGGATGATAGATTCTGTCGTTGGTTCCAGTGAGATCGAAAAATCTCAGGTTGGAGGTTTGGATCTTTTTTGTGCATTGAACCATGGCATGAAGGTGAGGGTTTCTATCTTCGTGGAGCTCCCTTGCAACAAGTATATAGTATGGCTGACAGGCTAGTTGGAGAAAGGATTGGAGGAGTTCTAAGAGTTGTTCTTTTGGGCATTGGCATTGTGGGTAGGTGAGGAAAACATTCTTGGCATAAAAACGGAAAGAGGCTTGGTGAGGCATTTTGTAGTGGTAAACAGTGAACTCACACCAGCCGTACAAGGCCTCCCTATTAGTTAAAAAACCCGGTGTGAATGGTGTGAGTGGTGTGACTGGGGGGGCGCTGTATTAATATTACCAACACCACCCCCCCTCCCGTTGATCTGGGCCGTCCATTGTTGTACTTATGGACACGTGTATGGATGAGGTTAAAAGGAAGTCACACCCAGGCCCAGGTGTGAGTGGTATGAGTACTTTTAATTCCTTTGCCAAATAGTGCTATACACATGTCACTTTTCTGGTGGTTTGCGTGGTTGTAAAGTAAATATTTTTGCAGAATGATAGACATAAAGTAAAGGCAGGAAAATAAATTTGTTTAAATTATTTTGAATGGGATATCTTCGTTCTTACACACGGGCCACTTTGGCTATTTATTTGGTACCAGAACACATTTTATGGCAAAAAGGAATATGCTTTTGCAGTGGGATAGCTATTGTGGTGAAGTTGTTTTCTGGTACCTTGTTTCGTCCCTCCTTTTTAGTCTTTTTTTTTTTTTTGTTGATTGTTTTGGTATACAATGTTGTACTCCTTAGAAGAGTATCCCGAGAATTATGGGCAATTCACTCAAATGTGTGTAGATCATTTTTTGACGTGGCAAATAGGACTATGGGAAGAGAGGTGGCAATCAGCTCCGGCAAAGTTTGTTCGTGGGTACGAGGAGTAGAGGGAAAAAATATCAAAGCTAAGGTGTCTGAACAGAAGGGTTAGCAGAGGTAAGAGAATCTGCAGAATTTGATGGATAAAAGATTTGGAGTGTTTTATAAAAAATGGAATGAGGTATGAGCAGCCAGTATCGGACTCCCCTTGCGTATCGCCGGTCCAGGACACCAGCGGCCGGTGGATATAAGCGTAGTTACCATAGTCGTGCAGCTTTTAAGGCGACGTACATTCGCAGACGGTATGTTCAAAATAATCCCTGATATATTAAGAAGACTAAGAGGGAAGTAAGGAAGTTACAAGTGTATGATGAACAATTAAGAGACGTTAAATTTGATAATAAAGGTGTGGCAAGATTGCTTAATGGCATTGAGTTGGGTAATAAGAGATGTGACCGTCAATCAAACAAGATCGTGGTTAAGGGTATAAAATTAATTGGGAATGTTTAATTGGGACAAAATGCAAAAGACGAAGCTGTGGTCCACTATAGCGATCTCGATTTTCCCTTTCTGTATCTGTTGTATTCCGGACTTTGGTTCCATGGAGTTGGTAGCTGTATCTATCTTGTTGTCGTCCTTTAATTCCATTTGTTTGAGTTTTAGGATGTGTTGGGCATGTTTCGAGCAGGTGGGTTGAGCCTTGGTCTAAAATCTTGTTGCCAGGTTTTTGGTCGTTCCGCTCGAGCGGGTCTTAGAGCGCTCGAGCGGAGATTGCACACTCCTAGTATTTCTGCGCTCTGCAAAACTTCTACAGGTGTGTTATTCACGCTCGAGCGGGATTCTTTGCGCTCGAGCGGGTCGCGCTCGAGCGGGCTTGTTAGAGCTCGAGCGGGCAGTGCATTTTTGGTGTAGATTCTGGGATGGGGAAATCTACGCTCGAGCGGACTGGTTTTCGCGCTCGAGCGGGAATTACTGCGCTCGAGCGGATCCAGTTTTTTGTTCTTGACGCTCGAGCGTTGTGTTTGACGCTCGAGCGGACCTATCGTATATCAGAAGGTAGTTAGGCATTTTTGAATCACTTTTTACATTCACTCTCTCTCTCTTACTTTCCCAAAATCGATTTTGAGAGCCTCTCTCTCTAGAAACTCCCTTCTCTCTAGGGTTTGATCTAGTTAGAGTGCTTCCCTTCCCTTCAGCCTTTATAAAAGTCGTGTTGATCGTCGAGGGCATCGTTTTGATCCGAAAAGTTTGGAGTTTGGAGCACTCTGGTTTTGGTCTCTTCTCCATTTGAGCTCTAACTTCGAGGTAGGGATATCCTACTCCTTCTTATGAGCTTTGTCTTTGAATTTTAGCATTTGGATGTGTTGGGGGTTGTTGGGTAATTTTGAGAAAGTTTGGGCCGTTGTGTAATTTTACAAAAGATGGGGTTTTGTTTTTATAAACCTATATGCATGTTTGGCATGGAGAAATGAAATAAATGTTGGATTATTCGCAGAGATGGAACCTTAGGGTTGTTTTGTTAATTATGGGAAAATACCCTAATTGCATTGATAAATTAATTTGTATAATTAATTTGAGAAATGAGGAATTGAATTGAAAATGTTGAAATTGGGAATGTATGGAATTGAAGGGTGTAGTTGGATTAATTTATCGCTCACCTAGGCAAATGTTGATAATCTATCCATTTGGTGCATTTATTTCCTGTTTAGAAATAACTGCTTTGGGCTATCGGTAGAGAATAGTCGTGATTGTTGTAGACAATGCATAATGATTAGGCAAACTAAAACTAATCAATGGAATGTGTCATTGAACATGACTGTGGAAAGAATACATTAACTTTGTGTATTGATTAATGATGTATATGATGATTGTTTATATGCATTGTGTGGTGTGGGAGGAGATAGGGGATGTACTCTACGGTTTAGGGGAAGATAGGGGATGGACCTCTAAACCGGATGTTGTTTGGGAGGAGATAGGGGATGGACTCTGTAGATACAGCTCATATGCTTATCTGATGATGTGTTGATACAGCTCATATGCTTATCTATTGAAGTGTTGATACAGCTAATATGCTTATCTGTTGATGTGTTGATATAGCTAGTATGCTTATCTATTGTGAAATGGGAAAAGTTTAATATGAGTTACCACCTCATATAAGTTGTTTGGCCAGGTTCTGAGCCATAGTTATGAATTGAGAATTGGAAAAGAAACGGAAAGTGAAATGTAACATGGACATGATTGTCATGAACTGTAATATGGTTTGAGTTTGAATATAAGTGAGAATCATCTATCAAATGCTATTATTTTAGTCATTGTTTATAGTTGGTTTAGTATGTTTCTACTGGGCTGTGGCTCACCCTATATGGGACATCATTTTCAGGTACAGGTAGCATGCCACCTCCAATGACATAGCTTGGGAGGCTTGGGACTGATGGATTGTTTTGTGTTTTTGGTTGTATTACATGTATATCAAGCCAAGGGCTTTCTTTGTATAGAGTTAGTACTCTCGTTTTGTAACCAAGTGTTGACTTGGAAAGTTGTAAGCCCATAGGGCATTTACTTTTGATGTCAACATGTAATACATTTTGTAAAGATTACTCTGATGGAATATATTTATGCTTTATTCTCTTATGTCTAAGCATGCTATGGTTGGATGATTTATGGGTTTATTTTGAGGACATTACATCCACCACATATTGTTTTTCGTCATAAGTGATAATAGTCCGTCAGATTCCGTCCCCACACGTGATAAGATATTTATTGGAGTTGGCGAGGGTAATCCTGAGACCTGGATTGTTGATCCTGACCAATCCGACCGGTTTCGGATGCTAAAGAAAATGAGATTCAAGCTCGTTAGTGGAAAGGACAAAGAGTACGTTCATCACGGGATAGAAGTTGTGGACCAGTTCTTCCCAGTTGATGTTTGGACGGACTACAAATATACGCTGTTGGGAAATGTTGGAAGTATTTAGAAAGGTGCCATATATTTAGTGGCTGCTACTGTTAGTGAAAAAGAATGCAAAATTACTTTAAGGAGTCAAATGTACTTTAAAACTGTTTAGAATTGTAACTTTATGTATTTTTATTTGTAATGTGCAGGTTAATAGAGGTGGACGATATAAAAACTGGTGTTGTTGAAGGTGTTTCATGAAGTGATTTCAGTTGTATTGAATTTGCTTTGCCTAATTTATTTTCTCAGTTGAGGTTGAGATACAAACAAAAGAGTATTAAGGTTGATAAAATATTCCCCCCCTTTACGTATCCAATGGCAGTGGGTTGGTCAGAGTAAATGTTTATAATCGGAGGTTAGATGGTAATGACAGTCTGCAGGCGTGGTTTCTTTTCCTTGTGGATTGTCAATGCAAGTTAGTCTATTATAGGAATGGTTATTGTTCAATTAACGACAAACAAGTGCCATGGGTGGTGAAGTATCGACTTGAAAATTCGAATATTAAAAGGGAGATTATGTATTATAAAATAAAGGGGTATCTGAAGTATTCTACGAGTGACATACCAGAGGATTCGCAAATGAGGGCCCCCTCTATTGTTGTGTTATCTAAAAAATATACTAATGAAAATGTTGATGCTTGGCATTGTCCTCCAACGAAGGCCATTCCTATTCTGACACCGACTAAGTCTGTGGGTTTACCGAAAAGGCGAAGAGATTTGTTGTTAGGAGGTTTTAGGGAAAGTGGTTCAGTTATTCATGAATGCAGAGGTCGTCTAAGTTTGTCTGAGATTGATGTACGCAGAGGTGGTGATGACACTAGTGATGTTGATCCTGGTTCGTCTATTTCGGAGGTTGGTGTTAGTAAAGATGAAGTTAATCGTAGAGGATCAGTCGTTATGGACCCTGCAGAATTTTCTAATGTTTTACAAAATATAATCATTAGTGTAAAAAATAGTGATGTGACTCAAGATGTAATAGTTGATGATAAGGGAAATGTAGTAAGTAAATAAAACTTTGAGTGGTTTCACCAATAAAATTAATAAAAATTTTCATTAATCATGACAGTGGTTACATTCACATCAAACCATTCTCTCATTTTTAGGGACATTGCATCTAACCAACTATTATCCCCATTAGTTAATATGATACATGGAATTTCTCCTCTAATAGTGACATCTGGTTGGAATTTAATAAATACATGGAAATCTCTCTGGCAACCTACTAATTTTTTCATTAATTCGGTAGGGACTATCAAGTATTTGATGTTGTCTATGACGTTGTAAATGGCATCTTGATTGTAGTCCTTGAAGCTTATTCTGCCGGAGAAGTAATTGTGTAGTCTGAGACTTCTAACCCAGGCGGTTTTGCCTGTTCTTAAGGGTCCTTCGAGGTAGAGGGAGATTAGGCAGATGGACCGCTATTCTGGTTCCTGTTATCAGAGGAGGAGGAGAGTTCTTCGTCAGTATATAAATTGTTGATATTATTTTTGTGTATCACTAATCTAATCCAATCGTCTTCCCTCCAAACGGAGAGACAACAATTTTGGCATAACTCGTATTGAACGAAATTTCGACTTACAAACAAAATATTATTTTTTGCCTATTTTTTTACTTCTTCATTTAAAAAAGGAAATGAATTAAAGGGGCTAATATATCGGGGCCTCTCTCTTTTGTAATGATCCCTCAAAAATGTTTTTAATTAAGGGTATTTTGTGACGTAATTGGTGGGACATATTTCTTTGTAGAATGTAAAGAATTGTTCCTCCATTTCTGCTTCTGCAAATATTTCCCGCTAGAGTTCGTCTCTGTTCTTCGAGGGACTTTTCTTCTTCTATGAAGATTCTCTCCATTCTACTTGTCGCCCCTTTTCTGTATATATTATCGTCTTGCTGTTGGAGAATGGAGTTTTTCTATATTTGGATGATAAATCCTCCTGTTGGTTCCAGTGAGATCGAAAAATCTTGGGTTGGAGGTTTGGATCTTCTTCGTGCATTGAACCATAACATAAAAGTGAGGGTTTCCATCTTCATGGAGCTCCCTTGTGACAAGTATGTAGTATGGCTGACAGACTAGTTGGAGGAGGGATTGGAGGAGTTCTAAGAGTTGTTCTTTTAGGCATGGGCATTGTGGATAGGTGAGAAAAACATTCTTGGCATAGAAACGGAAAGAGGCTTGGCGAGGCATTTTGTAGTGGTAAACAGTAAACTCACACCAGCCGTACAAGGCCTCCCTATTAGTTAAAAAACCCGGTGTGAATGGTGTGAGTGGTGTAACTGGGGGGGCATTGTATTAATATTACCAGCGCCACCCCCTCCCGTTGATCTGGGCTGTCCATTGTTGTACTTTTGGACATGTGTATGGATGAGGTTAAAGGAAGTCACACCCGGGCCCAGGTGTGAGTGGTGTGAGTACTTTTGATTCCTTTGCCAGATAGTGCTATACACATGTCACTTTTCTGGTGGTTTGCGTGGTTGTTAAGTAAATATTCTTACAGAATGATAGACATAAAGCAAAGGCGGGAAAATAAATGTGTTTGAATTATTTTGAATGGGCAATCTTCGTCCTTACACGCGGGCCACTTTGGCTATTTATTTGATGCCAGAAAACATTTTTTGACAGAGAGGAATATGTTTTTGCAGTGGAATAGCTATTGTGGTGAAGTTATTTTCTAGTACCTTGTTTCGTCCCTCCTTTTTAGTCTTTTTTTGTTGTTGATTGTTTTGGTATACAATATTGTGCTCCTTAGAAGAGTATCCCGAGAATTACGGACAGTTCACTCAAATGTGTGTAGATCGTTTTTTGACGTGGCAAATACGACTGTAAAAAGAGAGGCGGCAGTCAACTCCGGCGAAATTTGTTCGTAAGTACGAGGAGCAGAGGGAAAAAAATATCAAATTTAACGTCCCTTAATTGTTCATCGTACAATTGTAACTTCCTTACTCCCCTCTTAGTCTTCTTAATATATCGGGGATTATTCTATGCATACCGTCTGTGAATGTATGCTGCCTTAAAAAGTGCACGACCACAGTAACTACGCTTATATCCATTGGCCGCCGGTGTCCTTGACCGGCGGTATGCAAGGGGAGTCCGATACTGGCTACTCATACCTCCTTCCATTTTTTATAAAACACTCCAAATCTTTTATCCTATAAATTCTGCAGATTCTCTTACCTCTGTTAACCCTTCTGTTCAGACACCTTAGCTTTGATATTTTTCCCTCTGCTTCTCGTACCCACGAACAAACTTTGCCGAAGCTGATCGCCACCTCTCTTCCCACGGTCCTATTTGCCATGTCAAAAAATGATCTACACACATTTGAGTGAATTGCCCATAATTCTCAGGATACTCTTCTAAGGAGTACAACATTGTATACCAAAACAATCAACAACAACAAAAAAGACTGAAAATGAGGGACGAAACAAGGTACCAGAAAACAACTTCACCACAATAGCTATCCCACTACAAAAGCATATTCCTCTTTGCCATAAAATGTGTTCTGGTACCAAATAAATAGCCAAAGTGGCCCGTGTGTAAGAACGAAGATATCCCATTCAAAATAATTCAAACACATTTATTTTCCTGCCTTTGCTTTATGTCTATCATTCTGCAAAAATATTTACTTTATAACCACGCAAACCACCAGAAAAGTGACACGTGTATAGCACTATCTGGCAAAGGAATGAAAAGTACTCACACCTGGGCCCGGGTGTGACTTCCTTTTAACCTCATCCATACACGTGTCCATAAGTACAACAATGGACGGCCCAGATCAGCAGGAGGGGGGGTGGTGCTGGTAATATTAATACAGCGCTCCCCCCAGTCACACCACTCACACCATTCACACCGGGTTTTTTAACTAATAGGGAGGCCTTGTACGGCTAGTGTGAGTTCACTGTTTACCACTACAAAATACCTCGCCAAGCCTCTTTCCATTTTTATGCCAAGAATGTTTTCCTCACAGAATCAGATCTTTAAAAGTCACTTTTTGGATCAAATCCTTTCACTTTTCACTCTCATTTCTCTCTCCTTCCGCCATTTTTTATTTTTCAAGCTTTTTAAGCTTGATTTCATCTATTTCTATACATCTTTAACCCCTAGTTCCATATACCAAAACGTAGAGCACGACAAGGGCTTCCATTTAATCTCAACAGATCGTCGTTTCGTCACCAGTGATTTTTCCGGCTTGTTTCCTTCTTGCTTCAAGAGGTTGGATCTATTTCTTAAACTCAATACGAGTTCCTCAGTGTATTTGTGATGTATTTTAAATATATAGATTCCATTATTCTTAGATTGATTTTTGGAAATTTGTTTTGTAAGTGAGGGTTTGTTCCAAATGGGATTATTGAGCTATGGTTTAGCTACAAAAGTTTATTTTCCACTTACAAAAATGCATGAGTTTTTAAAAGTAAAAAGCCCTAATTTGGAGAAATCCTAAAATGTTGATCTTTTGGGGAAATTGTTTGATTATTAAATCAAAATGTAAATGAGGGTTTTTCAAAGGTTTTCTTAAAAAAGGTTGTGATTATGAAATTGGAGTTAATATATGTTGAAATGAGCTATTTCTTGCATTGAAATGGATTTTCAAAGAGGAATGAGATTATGCCCTAAAATGTAAGTGTTGAGATTGTAAAAAGGAAATGGAATAAATGTTAAGAGATATGAAATTGAAATGATGATTAATGATGATGGTGGAGTTGATATGTATTATCACTCCTATTTGAGATTTTGGAAAAGTATATCTTTAATAGAATTTATTTATTTGTTTAGAGATATTTGTTTTGAGCTATCGGTGGAGAATAGTTATGATTATTGTAGAAATTGCATGTGGACTAGGCAAATTAGACTATTCATAAATCATGCAGATCATGGAGCATGCAATAAATTTTGAGAATTTAAACTATATGTTTTGGAAAGAGATTTTGAAAATTCTTGTGTTATGTTTTAAGAGCATTTGTTTCATTTTGAAAATCATATTTTGGATCACATGTATTGTGCTATTTGGAAAGGATAAATAAAATGGTAAATCTGAGAAAATGAAACTAATCTCTTACCCATTGTCATTGAATATAGTTATGTTTTAATACATTGTAAATGTCTGATGTTTGGGAGAAGAAAGGGGATGTACTCCATGTTTAGGAGAAGAAATGGGATGGACTCTATTGAATTAAGTTGGCATGTGTACCCAAGGTGAATGTCTCGAAAAACGCACTTATACATGGGTGCCAGTTCCCGCACACGAAATTTTCGTAAAATGGAAATGGTAGTGCTTGTATAGCTTACATTTACATGGGTCTCGTTTGACAGTTTCCCGCGGACAAAATTTTCGTAAAAGGTTATATTGGTTTTGGAGATTTAACCATTTTATTTATTATCATGTTGGTTTTGGAAATAAATGATTTTAAAATAGTTTTAGCAATGTATTTGCTGTTGGTTAATGATGTATTCATATTAGAATTGGCAATGAAATTGTTAGTTGGTATTGAGATACCTGGATTGACTTGTGGAAATAGATTTTATATCAAACTAATATATTGAATTCGGAAAACGTTTTGAATAAACGAAAGGTTTTGAAAACTGGGAAGAAAGGGTTTTTATTGAGGACGCAAGTAGATTTGATAATGCATTGAGCATATTATATATGTATGTATTGCATTCATGATCATATATACTAGTGGAGCATATTTAGTTTTTGAAATATTTCCTATTGGGCTTTATGCTCACTCTACGTAGCTGAAAATATTTTTCAAGTATGCTTATGCGGATGTAGACTGAGACGTTGAAGTTGTGTTTGGAACCGTATAGGGTGGTTCCTTTATTTGTCGGTCAAGGGCCATTTATGTATTCGTTGGCTGTGTACTATTCTTGTAAGGGTTACACCCTTTGTATATAATGTAAGCCTTTTGACATCTTAATTTGATTATAACATCTTTGTATATTTTAATTACAGAATATCCATTCGATTTAAATGTTGTATCTAAGAATGTATAAAATTAAAATGCCACATTTACTGTGTGCCTATATTATATATATCTGCATGAGTGTTGTTAGTTATTATTTACCGTTGGATAGTTTACTCACGTGAGCCGAATCTCGTAAATCGAGAGCATGACAATGAAAGGGGCCCAATTGGTAGTGGAAACAAAAATGACAAGTCCTCGGGACTATTTTGTACTTGGAAAAAAAGGTCAAAAAAAGAATAACCATAATAATAATTTGATTCTTCGTGGCACAGTAAATAAAAGTGAAAATAGAATTCCTCACTTTGTAAAAGCTATGGTGCTTTAATTTATAATGAGAGGAAGACAAGATAGAAGTCACGAGGAATGAGAGTAATATTTTTTTCATTAAATTTGACTTAGGTCTCATTTAAAAATTGACTATTTTAATTGATTTTTTTTATTTATGAAAAGATGTATAAAAAAATAAAAAGAATGATGTGATAATTTATATTAATTTTTTGATTAAAACCTCACTTGCCAAACGGAGTCTAAATCAATAAGAACATTATAGTTACTTCACTTTTTAATGGTGTCAATTGATAGAAAATGTAACTGATATTTTAGAGAATAAAATGAATGACAATCTAATTTCAAAAAAATGGAGGGGTGCCAGTATAATTTATCCAAAATGACAACACATGTTTGCATGGCTAGTTGCGTGTCAAATGGAAAGTCCAGAAACTATTCCAGTGCACAGTGAAATACACCCGTATGTTGAAGAAAATTGTTTAAGAGCTCTAAAACAATGAGCTCTAATAGCTCTAAATACACTGTAGTTTTAATTGATTTGATATTTTGTTCTTTGTTTTTTTTTTTATTTCCTGCACTACCAGTTCATTAGAGCTAACTTCTTTTTAGTGGTATGTATCACCGGTGATTAGCATATTTTCATTCAATAACACATTCATTTTGAGATTGATACTATATTCTAAAAATAAAAATTAAAATGCTACAATGATGAACTATCTTTTTCCCTTGTTTGAGGCTAGTCGTGTTAATTTTTTTTTATACAAGAGAAAAAAATTCAATTGATGTCTGACAAACAAAACATAAAAATTCTTATCATTAAAGTTGCAATTTCACTTAAACTTTCGATTTGAAGTTGCAATTTGAAAAAGTGGTCTACAATTTCAAAGTTGCGATATTGTTATATATAATTATTTAAAATATAATTTTTCGTTGAAAGTTCCATTGAAAATGTCATAAACACAGTTCATTTTTTTCCCCAATTTTACGTTAATTTGTTTATGGGGTAATTACATCCTAGTAAAACATTGAAAAAATAATTACATATTCATAAAAAATAAAAAAAATAAAAAAATTCTAATTCTAATTTTAATATTTATAAAATTTTTCATTCATTTGTAATTATTTTTTTAAAAATCCACTTATATGATATTTTTTCTTTATTTTTTTATTTTTTGGTTCTTATCCCTTTTTTTATTGTTCATGCATTTTATTTAAAGGGAGAGATAACGTGATTGGATTTTAATTTTTTTTATAGAGAAAATATATTTTCACGTTAGTTTGAGTAAATTTAAAAATAATATTTCAAAATTTTCTATTATTACTCAATATATTAAGAGTTATTTAGTCTAATATCTCTCTCTAACTTTTAATAATGAGAGAGGTTCACAATATATATATATATTTTTTTGTAGCCTAAGGTCTCTCATCTACAAACATGTAACACAACCACACTCTCATTCTCTCTCATTTCTGTCATGACTCAAACCCATCTCTATAGGTTTAGTAACGTAAACGGCCAGTAATCCAAGATTACCAAAGGCCTACTTAACAGTAATACAGTAATGGGAGCTGGCAGAAGCCAATCAATAAGAAAATAAAATGTCCATTGAGCTGTGAAAACTTAAATGAGACCAAAGACCTTTTATATATACACATATGTACATGAGTCCATAACAAGCTTGCATCTCAAAGCATACAACATTGTTTCAACTAACAGAAGATACACAAAAGTTAAGAAAACATTCATATCATTAGAGCCAATCTCAAAAGGGTAGGTCCCGAACCACTCCGAAGCCTTGAAGCTTAACCGGTAGGAACCTCACGGTGAGGTACAAAAGTTGGCTTGACAAAATGAACGTACTCTCTTGCACTTGATCACCTACATATATATATATATATATGCACTAGAGATGGCAATGGGTAGGGTATGAATTGGGGTCACCCTTACCCCACTCCCATTTCCGCCACTTGCCCCCTCTCCTCCCCTCTCCTTATCAAACTCACCCCCACCCCTACCTAAACCCTAAACCCGCAAATGTAACCCCTACCCCGACCCTATCCGATCCGCAACACAATCAAAAATTTAACAATAATATTAAAACTCAATAATTAAAATTAAAAAATAATATTTAAAATTATATATATATTATGTATTGTACATATATTATAATTATTATATATATATAACATAATAGAAGCTCAATAATACACTGTATAAATATTATATATATTCTATAAAAATTCAACAATATAATATATATATATATTATATGTAATATTATTATTTATTTATTACTATTTGCAGGTCAGGTAAAGTTTGTGTAAAAAATACTCTCCCCCGTCCCCAACCCAGACCCAATCAGGTTTTTGAAAAGCTTTTCTAAACTTGACTCTACCTTTTTCACCCACCCTTGAACCCATCCCATTAGGGTTGGAGAGAGTCGGGAACCCAATAGATAGGGTTATTTTTCCATCCCTATGAACCACGGTTTCACTATATTAAAAATAAACAAATCAATCAATAATAAATAATTAAAATAAACAAGTCTTTTAACATTTAAACATAACAAAACTAAAGCAAAATATTATTTAATGCAAGTCCATACAAATTAAATCTAACTGAAACTTACATATAATCAAAACAAAATAAATTCATTAATACAACCAATACAAATTAAATCAATTGCAAAATTTAACTCAAACTTCTAAGTCCATACAAATTAAATCTAACTGAAACTTACATATAATCAAAACAAAATAAATTCATTAATACAACCAATACAAATTAAATCAATTGCAAAATTTAACTCAAACTTCTAGTACTTCCATTTTTTATTTGGGGGATTTGATGACAGCCCCCTCACTATCTAATTTGTCTTTCAAAAGGACAAGAATTATATAAGTACTTTCAAAACCCCCTAATATTTTAAAACTTGTTTCTTTTACTATATTACCCTCATATCTATCAGCTCTCCTATTAAGCCATCTTCACTATATATTTCAAAGTAAAATTTTACTCTGTATAAAAGTAAAATTTTACTCTGAATAAGAGTAAAATGTTACACTCTGAAACTAAAAGTAAAATTTTACTCTGTATAAAAGTAAAATTTTACTCTGAAAAATGAGTAAAATGTTAGACTCTACACAAAAGTAAAATTTTACTCTGTATAAAAGTAAAATTTTACTCTGGTTCTGTCAAATGAAAAAAAACAGAGCAATAGAACCAGAGTAAAATTTTACTCTGGTTCTGTCAAATGAAATTAGATAAAAAACAACAAAAATAAATCAAAAACAAACAAACAAACAAAAACAAAACAAATTAATCAACAAATCAACATATCTAATTGAGAAAAAAAACTTCAAAAAAAACAAACAAACAAAAACAAAACAAATTAATCAACAAATCCACATATCTAATTGAAACGAAAAACTTCTAAAACTCGATCAACAATCACACATCTCAATGAAAAAGAATACATGTGTTCAACTACACTCATACACACAAATATATATATATACATACATATATTCTACTGTTCCTCATCCACATCCTTCCCAACCTCCTGTTCAACTTCTTTCAATCTCGAAGCTTCAACCTTCGCATTCAACATCGCCAGCATCTCATCAACAACCTCATCATGTTTCTTCTCTGCTTCCAATTGAGCCATCTCCATCGCACTCCGAATCTCCCCCATCTGCTCCGAAACCCTAGCTTTCGAATCTCCAACGACATCCTCATTCAATTTCAACATACTCAAAGCCTCATCGTTGCTGATTATGAAGATGAAGAGAGGACCTTCTGCTGAAGCTTGGAAGATGCAACTATGGTGATTATGATACAGTTGATGACGAAACTGATTATATATGCAGAAGTTGAGGGTATAATAGTCTTATAAAATATTTAAATAATAAATTTTGTCCTTTATACAAGACTTTATAATTATGAAGGGGTTTAGAAAGTATAATTTTTTTCTTAGTCCTTTTAACAATGAAAGGAAGGTAAAAGGGGTTTATAACTAAATTTCCCTTTTTATTTTTTATTTTTGAACAAATTCTAATACTTCCTTCGTTTACCTAATAATTCTTATAAATGAAAAATTATTAGGTTTAATCAAATCCATTGTAATAGCACAATAAGGCAAAAACATGTCAATATAAATATAAATTTAAAATATATATATATATTTATATATATGTATATATATAGATTCTATTCTCGGATTAATTCTGTTTAGGCAAGGCCTAAACTAGAAAGCAACCCAATCCTTTCAGCTTAATAGTTTAAAGACCTAGAACCAAGCTAATACACTAAAAAGCCAAACCAAACCAAACCAACCCACCCCAAAAAAGTCGGTTTGGTTTGATTTTTCAATTCATTAGATAATTTAAACACCCCTAATTAAGTCCCAAACCCAATCCACAACAATGGTTGTAGAATTTTGCAACACGTATACAACACATTGTCCAAAGATTTGTGCACCCCTGAATGCTGAACCCGGACAACTTGCGTAAAAAGGGTGAAAAGGCCCGAAATACCGTTGGACCACCACCTCCGATTGTTGCTCGACTTCACTTCAAGGAGTCAAATTCAAATTGTTTAATTTTTCAATAAAGTCGGGCAATGTTTCCTAACCTATCAATACAAATTTGGAATCAACTCTCAGAATTTTACTCTCTTTTTTTCAAAAAAAAAAACTATAAACAACTCAACTCAAATAAATTACACTAACAATGCCCATCATTGTGGAGGTAGCTTGAATGCTATTTTACTATAGTTCAAATTCAATCAGTTAGTTATTTAATTTACCAACATGTCTTACTGTGGTAAAAGAACACAACATACTGTAGAAAAACCAAGATAGAAGATTCTTATCGATGTTGAGGTAGTGTGAATGCAGTTAAAAAGTTTTGAGCGGCATTGCTAACTCCCACACAGAAAAGGGGAGATAGACACCTGAATTATGTAGATAAAAGGCATTCCTCCTCAAGGGACCTGGAGGGAGATTGGGGTTTCAAATATCAAAATACATGGCCTACTCCTCCGGGGTGGTTGTCTAGCCAACTCCACTGGTTCCTATACATGGGTAGAAGAGCATAGACACCAATTGGCAAAGTGGGAAAGCAAAAAATAATAGAAGCCATTTTTTTATATTTTATTTAGGTCATTCCCTAACTCACAGGAAACATCCACACCCAGCATTACATGATCATTTTGCTAGATAAGGGAAGTTGATCCAAACCAAAAACAACATACGACAAAAGTACGAGGAGCCTACAGCTACCGAAGTTCACTGTGGAAGGGAAAACTCGTCATTTAAGCCATGCCTCCACTTGTTGCTGTCCGGATTATCTGAAATAAAGCTGGCACAAAGGAAAAGTATCAACTGAAATCAATAAACAGTAAACCCTCAACCACATAAACACCAGAAACCCAAATTGTTAGTTGAACAAGAAACTTCCATGCTTGTTTATTTAAATAATGCTAAAGAGAAACACCACGAAAAACAACATATTGGCAAAGTGACAGATGAAGATTTTGTACCAACACAGTTTAACTATCCTTGCAATCCCCTTGTCCAAAAAAGTAGATTATACATTGAAATTTCTAAGTATCATAAAGGCATAAGCATAGTGAATTGTGCACACAAAGGTGAATGTAGACTGTTTTCCACAGAGAGAGAGAGAGAGAGATTATACATCAGAACAATCATTCTTTCATGTACTAAGCTTTTAATTACTTCTTTATTTTCTCAAGAGCCTCCTCAGGCTTACTCTTTCAGTTTCCTTCAGTCAGTCTTATCCAATGCAAGTAATTTGAGGGTCATTGCATCCAGCATAGGAATTTATCTCAATTCTGAGCAAGTAAATGACACCTTGACATAGCCAACTGCATACATGCATATTTTCTCAACAGCCACTAGAATCCTGGGGCTTAGTCTTAGGGCAGAAGGCAAGTGCACGTCAATTGGTGTTGTATGTGCAAATATGATGAGAAGAATGTGAGTCTTCTTCTAATTCATTACGAGGTGGCTTGGGAGTTATGGTCCTCCACTTTTTTCTTGTCTGGATTGGATTGAGTGGTCCCTAGATGTGGGTGAATTTCTTTATTCTTGGAACGGTGCCTGCCCATGTAGGGGGGAGGAGGAGTGCATGGTGCCTAGTCTGTTTGGCAAATCTTGTGGATTCTGTAGGAAAATGATATTTGAGGGTAGGAAAATGATATTTGAGGGTAGGAAAAAAATCAATTTCAAGGTTGAAGATTTTATTTTAGTCTATTTGTATAGTTCTATGAAGCATGGACACGCCAAAATGGAAGCCATGGTAGTGTCGGATACGGGGACACGGGACACGTACGAGACACGCCAGATAGCGTGTCTCCATAATTTAATTTATTTTTTTGCAAGGGGCACGGTGGAGACACAGCGGGAACACGGGTGTCCAAATGTGGACACGCCACAGGACAAGGTCGGCGAGAAGAGTAAACGAAAGAGAAAAGGAGTATAAACCTAGTTGGCAACTTCAATTTGGACGACTTCCACCATAAGCCTCGCTCTCTCTCTTGCTCTCTCATGACTTCGATCTCGAGCCAATCGACCTCCATCCAGTCCATTTCGACTAGCGATAGCCCTTCGACTTCAACAATCCAGTCCACTTCGACTAGCTATAGCCCCCTTCGACTTCGATGATCCAGAGCCCTTCGACTTCTCAGAGCTCTCTCTCCCACCTTCGCCTTTTCAGAGCTCTCTCTCTCTCGCCTTCTCTCTCTCCCTCACGATCACGATTGCGATCTCACTTCTGTCTCCCTCTCTCTCGTCTCGTCTTGTCTCGACTATCTTCTTGATTCATATATATGTATATATATAACTATTATATAATAACTATTATTATAATATATAATAATAATAGCTATTATATAACCTATAATATACTTATAAGATAATATATAATACATATTATAAGATAATATATAGGGTCCGTTTGGTAGAGCTGTGGGAAAGTGATTATAACTTATAACCTAACAGCTTATAACTTATAACTGTGAACATAAGCTATTTTTGACTTATAAATTAAGCCCTCCCCCACTCAAAGAATAAGTTGATTTTTGACTTACAAAAAGCTATAAGCTGTATTGTTAAGTTGAACCAAACACATCAAAATAGCTTAAATTAAGCTAAAAGTTGAAATAAGCTGGAAATAAGCCCTACCAAACAGGGCCATACTTATACATATTAATAATAAAAAAAATAAACACATATATGTAAAATAAAATAAAAAAATTAATTGGAACACATTATTTAAAAAATATAATAAATAAATAAAATAATTAATGTGTATTAAAATAAAAATATTTATAAGAAAATTAAAAAATTTGCCGTGTCCCCTGCCGTGTCCGTATCCCCATTTTTTAGAAATTGCCATGTCTCGTGTCCGTGTCCATGTCCATGTCCGTGTCCATGTCCGTGTCCGTGCTTCATAGGTATAGTTGGTCTTTGGGGGTGGTTAACCAATCCTTGAATCAATTTTTGGGCTTTGTAGAGATCTTTGAATAGGTTTTTAGTGTGTAGTTGATTTGTCATTCTCTCTTGTCAACAAAATTAGAAACGTATAAGCTATGAAGCATAGACACGGCAAAATCAGTGCCGTGGCGGTGTCGGACACGGGGACACGCCGGGGACACGGCGACACGCCGGGGACACGTACGGGACACGCCATCTGCCGTGTCCCTTTAATTTAATTGTTTTTTTTGTAGGGGACACGCGTGTCCAGATCTGGACACGCCATGAGACACGGCGAGAAGAGAAACAAAGGAGAGACAGTGTGAAGGAAGAGAGAGAGACAAACCTGTCGCTTTCGAACATCCAGTTGATCGATCGAAGACATCCAGTCATCGAACCTCCCAATCATCGAACATCCAGCTTGTGAGCTCGATCCAGACCTCCAATCCTTCGATTCGAGCCTCCAAGAGCGCACCAGCAGAGTCATCTCCACCCTCGCCGTCGGCGTCGAGGTCTGATCACTCTCCCTCGACTCCCTTCGCCTTCTCAGAGCTCTCTCTCGCCTTTTCTCTCACCCTCGCTACCGCGATCGATCGCGGATCGCGAATCGCGATCTCTCACTTCCGTCGCCTCTCTCTCTCTCTGTCGTCTTATCATCTCCCCTGTTCTATAGATATATATATAACTATTATATATATTATATAATAGGGTTTATATATTAACTATTATAACTATTAATCTTATATAATATATAACTATTATATTATATATTATATAACTATTATATATTATATATTATATAACTAACTATTATAATTATTAAATCTTATATAATATATAACTATTATACATATTATATATTATATAATACATATTATAAGATAATATATACTTATACATATTAATTAATAAATAAATAAACATATGTAAGTAAAATAAAATTACAAAATTAACTAGAACACATTATTTAAAAAATATAATAAATAAATAAAATAATTAATATGTATTAAAATAAAAATATTTATAAAAAATTTAAAAAAATTTGCCGTGTCCCCTGCCGTGTCCGTGTCCCCATTTTTTAGAAATTGCCGTGTCCCGTGTCGGTGTCCGTGTCCGTGTCCGTATCCGTGTTCGTGTCCGTGTCCGTGCTTCATAGCGTATAAGGATTTCGTGTGCTTTGTACAAATTCCATCACTTGTTATCACCTCCTTAGTGCTTTCTTTTTATAATACTTACTTTTACTTTATTGTCCAAAAAAAAAAGAGAGAGAACAAAATTACAATAAAAAAACAATAGTATAGTTTGATAAAGAAAGAAACTCACAAGATCCAATGACAACAAATATGAAGAACCCCAGCACAATAGGCCCCACTGGATAAGAACTTCCTTTCTTTGTTGTTGTTTCAGGCACTGCCCCCCTCTTCTTGATGTTCTTCTCAAATCTCTCCACCTTCCTATCAGCAAGTCGCCTTGAGGTTGTCTAGAGATGCAGCAAACAACATAAAACAAACTTGTTAGGGAGAGAGAGAGAGAGAGAGAAGAGGCAATAATTGACACAAGTGAAAATTTCGAAAGCATTCCAAATGAATGAGGAAATACTATTTATTACCTAAGGTTATCATTGCTACATTGTCTTGGGTAAAACTCAACCCCAAAAACTAAGTTTTAAGCACTTTTTTGCACTGACCCTCTAGAAAAAAAAGCTATGGGAATGAATTCTTCTGTTGTGAATTCTTACCAATCACTCTAGTCTGTCGTTAGCCATTTCTTAAATACAAAACAATATCAAGAAACAAAATGTTCTTCTTGACAACATGTTATGGGAATACAATTCTTAGGCCTCGTTTGGCAAGTGTCCCTTTTAGCCAAAAAGTCAAAAAGTTACTAAAAAAATCAAAAAGCCAACAACCCATACCAAAAAGTCAAAGATTCCCTTTTCTCTCTACTTTTTGCACATCTTTTCATAAAAAGCCAAAAAGTCATCCCAAACATACTAGTTTTTTTTACATCACATTTTAGCCAAAAAGCCAAAAAGTTACTAAAAAAGCCTGTTCCCAAACAAGGCCAGTGATCACAAGAGTCTCTCATTCATTATTTTTAAGTATACAAGAAGATCAAGAAACAAAATGTTCTTCTTGCTCTTGAGTTGAGATAAAAATAAGATAAACTAAATAATTCAAAGAGACAGGAATAACAGCCAGTTGATTGTGCCACTCACTGCAATTGTCAAATGGAAGGAAGCCAACCCAACAAGCACAGCTACAAAAGACCAACATAATTTGTCCAAAATGAAAATCAGCGACGAAATTATTAATTTGGTGAAGTACAACATCCCCATTGTTGTAATCTAGAGAATTTATGTTCTTCTTCTTTTACACCTCAAGTTAACACTACTATCTTTTTTCATCATTAAAAAAATCACTGGATCTATGTGACAAGGTAACATAGCATATCGAACATATCTTTTTGGGTAACATATCATATCGAACATATTCAATTGAAGCAAATTTAACAGACTGATGTACAGTCTCTCCAAATCCATTAGGGTCATAAAACTCCTTAAGAAAAACTAAATGAGAAACAAAGCATCAATTGCCAGCTCGAACGGTAACTCCTGCAACCCCTAAATTGGGAGGTTTTAGGTTCAAGTCCCCGTCGAGGCATGAGCTTGTCTTACTTAATAAATACCTATCATATACACTCTTTCATATTAGCATTGGAATAAAAATAAATAAATAAATAAAGCCAATATACCAAAGAAATGTCAAATTTCAATGTGGAAAACTGAACATGTGTTGACCTTTGACTAGAATATTAGGCTTCTCTGTCAGTAAGTCAAAGTAGCCATATTAAAAATAGCCATAACAGTTTCAGATGTTGGCCATGAGAGAGAGAGAGAGAGACCAGAACTAAATGAAAACTGCCTTTAGAAGAAAAAAGCAGATAGCGTGTCATTTTGGTTGCAAGCTGTTGCTAGTCATTCAGCTTTATGAATAACATAGGATTGAATAGCACAAACAATTAAGTCACAATGAAAGAAACATGTACGAATCCTGTCATGCAAATAGTTATTCACTCAATCATAATCCAATTCTTCATCTTTTTCACGGGTCGATGTACATTCATCACAACATACCAAAAGCACAAAATTTTCATTTAATCCTAACAGTGCATTTTCAGTCATCCCCCTGTTCTGATATCTAATGTCGCTTGGCTGCAACAATCATCATCTTACAGTATCATTTTTTGCCCAAAAATCCAACCCAATTTTCTGTTCTTTTTCTTTTAGATGAACATGGAACATTTGGAAACTTGAATTTATTAGATACCTAGCGCATTCAAAATTCATTGGAACGTGCTGAATTCGTAGAAAATGCAATCCAGATCACATATTGTTACGAACACTTTTTGAAATAAATTAAATTAAATAAAAGAGAGAACATGAAAAAGAGATAGAGAAAATCCACTTTGAGGGAAGGCCTCCAATTGGCTTCCATTGAGAAAAATCAGACCTCCTTAACTTCACAGAAGTTAAATACATTAAAATATATTCAACATATTTTTATTCATCAACCAACATTGTATATATACAGGTGACTTGTAACTAACACAATCCACAACCCTAAAAATTAGGAAAACAGCATAATCCACCCTACCCACAACTATGCCACTAACTAAATTCTAATAATTAATTAATTGAATATACAATATTTATTTATGAAATTTTGTACGTAACAACTAACAAGTTCACTTGTTTAAACTTCATAATCTATACTATATATAAAGCAAATACTAGAAGATTTTTTTCACCTCAAAATACCCACAAGAGCCCATATAACAGTAATTATGCCATTATTCAGTTAGAGCAGCTCCAGCCGAAGTGCCAAACCCTATGTGGCACAACAACTCAATTTTGACATGAAGAATGAAGACCACCCAATATGCCAAATGTTGAGTTGGCATTTGGCATAAAGTCAACATGTCAAATTTGACATCCTCCAGATTGCTGCCAAATTTTTTTTTTAAATCCCAACGATAAGATTGAGCTAGCTGTCAATTTTTTAAATCCCAATATGCCCATTTTTTAAAACAAAATAATAGAATAATATATTTGACATATTGGGTGGAGAGCTTCTATGACAAATTGACATATGCCAATTTGCCACCCAAGCCTTCAAAAAAAAAAAAAAAAAAAAAAATATTTGACACTAAAATTTGAAGGTTTGGTTGGGATCCCAGATTCAGGTTTTTTTTTTTTCTTTTTTCTTTTTTTTTTTTTTTTCTTTTTTCTTTTCTTTTGTGTTTTAAGGTTTTGATCTTTTCAAATTCATGAAATATTTCAGATTCTCATTTCAAGCATACATTTTCACAATCTTATTTCGGTGAAAGAAAACGATCTTATGCATACACATCGTGTGTCACCATTTCTAGTATATTTTTTAATTCAATGGGCAAATCAGCAATAACCAGCTACAAGTCACAATCAAACGTCAGTCTCTTCAGAAAATTATTGATCATATCACATGCATTTAGTTATTGATTATCATTATGATTTCATCAATTGAACATGCAAACGAAAACACGGTCCAACAAATCATCAAATTTTGCCAACACGCAAGAAAATAAAAAGGAATTGACACAGATCTAATAAATCTAGCTCTAAGCACGATCATTGAGAACCAGATCAGGTATGCAGACCAGAATTTAACATAAATAAATATAAAAATTAAATAAAACAGCATGGACATCGGCGTAAATTGATAAGAGATGAGGGATACTTTCTCAGGAAAAAGAAAATTGGAATTCAACGAGAAAGCTAGAGAAAAGCAAGAAGAGAGAGAGAGAGAGAGAGAGAGAGGAGGTTACCATGCTTGACGGGCGAGATCTGCAGGAGGTAGCTGGAGAGAGAATTTAGGGACGATGAACGGAGGAGGGCTTTATTTCTTCGGCGTTAGTTGCTAGATGGAAGCGCGTCCAATTTGCAGATTTATCTCATACACCCTCCCGCGACACGTGGCTTTTTCCAGTACCTTTTAGGAGTAGTGTTTAGGGATTACAAAAATTCCATCAAATCCCGGTTCGAATTTGATGGTTTACGGATCGGTTTGACCCGTTCGTATTTATGCGTTTTGAACAAAAAGTCAATCTGCAATTACTTGTAGTGGATTTGTGATTTGTATGGATAAGATTTGTAGATACGTGGACGGTTGCGGGCGGTTAACAAATTAAACTTTTTTTCTTTCAAAAACTTATTTTTGAGCTTTTTTTTTTTTTTCTTATTTTGTAAATATTTATTTTGAGTCATTTTTTCCTCCCCTATTTTTTAAAATGCTCTAACATTAAAATGAATTAAAACTTATAAAATTAAAAACATAACAAAATCAATTCGTAGTACAAACAAATCATTTAAAATCCTAAATCAAATCATAAACTAATACAAACACATACTTCAAAATAGTGGTAATTCGTGCTATGCACGGACAAATAACAAAAGGTGATAAACAATACTAAATATGTTAAAAATTAATAACAAAATTCTATGATATTAATTTCGATAGGTACTTAAATAATAGATTTGATTGATCTCAACTAAAAAAGAGAGGTCAAAGCGAAATTCTGTAAATATATGATAAAAATAAAAATAAATTAAGTTTGAATTTGAAGATAAACTATAAGAATATAGAAAGTGAAAATAAGATAAATCCTAGAAAAAGAATAAACTTAATTGAAAATTAAGAGTAAGAGTAGATCCTGTACATATAAGATAAAGTATAAGAATATAGAAAGAGAAATTTAGATAAATCCTAGAAAAATGAGGTAGAGAGAAATTTAGTAAATATCAAATGAAGATTGAAAAAAAAAAATCAAAGTTGAAATTTAAAAATTCAAAAATAAGATAAGATAAACTTGATAAGAAAAACAACATTTAATTTAACTCTAATAATAGAAGAATTGGTGAGAATAGTAGTTTAAATTAGATAAGAGTAAAATGCTACCTATAATTATTTAAAATTTGTAAAAAAAGAACTCAAAAATAAGAACCGTAATAAGTTAAAAATTATATAAGAGTTAAATGTCATCTATAATTTTTTAAAATTTAAATTTTGTGTAGTTAAAAAATAAACATTTATGTTATCTTATTATACAAATTTTAACTCGATTTTTAACCATTTTTGTATTCTAAAGCTATGTAATTACAAACAAAATTCAAGGATCACTTTTTCTTTTTTAAAAATTTGTTTTGTGTCTATAACTTATAAATTTAAACAACTTTCGTATTTTGAAGCTACTAAATAAATAAAAAAAATTAGCATCACTTTTTTTTTTAACATCTTAGTTAGTTTTATTTTTACTTTATAGTATATGATAATATAATCATTCATTTTAAATATAATAAAGTCTTAACCATAGAATGCGCATGACATGAATATTTCTATGGTAGTGACACGTGAGTATAAAATTCAACAATTATTGAAAAAAAAAATTTACCTATGATTTTTGTCTAAATACATAAAACATAGTTATTCAAATTAAATTTTAAAATTTTGATCATTAATATGTAATGTGTTTATAATTTCAACACAAACATAGTTGAATAATAAATTTTTTTTACATAAGAAATTAACCAAACTTTTATTGAAGAATTCACATATTGAATCCAATTTGTTTAAAAATGACATGACATTCAATAATGTAATTGAAATTAAATATTAATTAAGTAAAAAACATGTATATTGAGTTTTTGCTCTTCGAATGGATCTAAATGAATTTGTCTACAATTGGTTTTCGTTATATATATATATATATAAAGAGTATTATAAGTTGAAAACAAAGTAATTTATTTGTATATTCATTAAGGATTTTGAAATCCAATCTTGTGCTTCAAATATTCCTTTGTGCAAATGACTTTTTACTGCAAAAGAGAAACTTATCATTTAAAAACTTATTCCTACTCACTACATATATGCAAAGAAACAAATTTAAACTCATGAAGATCTCAAATAAAAAAATAAAAATGTAAGCAAAAATATTTTAGAGCTACTACATAATTAAGTTTATTTACGTCTGAATTTAAATTGAGTGTCCTCTTTATGAATTATAACAAAATCAAACACATAAATTAATATTGAAAAACAAAATATAATAAAAAAAAAATAGTTTGAATAAAAACTTCTTTCAAACTTGTGAATGTGTTCAAAATACTCTTCTCGATTGGTACAATTTTTCTTAAAAAAATTGGGTGAACTCAAACTGCATCACAAAACATCACTTTTTTTTTTGATTTTTTAGCCCTTTGTTGCCATTGCTACTTTTTTTTCCTATACGTTGTAGTTGTAAAATTTTTAAAAAATGAATAATAAATTTTGGAGGCATAAGCGCATCTACTACATTATTATAATTTCAACAACTAACTTAGATTATGAAGAAAAAATTAAATACCCCAAATAAACTAAAGCTAAAACAAACAAACAAAATTGTAAAAGAAAAAATAGAGCAAAAAACATAATATAAGATTTCAAATATATATTTCTTTTCACAAAAGAAAAATCTTACATAATTGGTTAAATCACCTGTTTAATTTCTCTGCAAGGTTCTTCTGTTCTCCAATATTTTTGCCCAATTTCATATTGTCATGGAAGTAAGGTTTTGAAATTTATAGTTTAATTAATTAATTAATTTTTTTTTAAATATCTTTGTGTAGGATATAAATTTCATAATATGAGATTTCAAATATATATATTTCTTTTCATATAAGAAAAATCTTGCATAATTAGTTAAATCACCTGTTGAATTTCTCTGCAGAGTTCTCCTGTTCTCCAATATTTTTGCCCAATTTCATATTGTCATGGAAGTAAGGTTTTGAGATTTATAGTTAATTTATTTTTTATTTTTTGAAATATCTTTGAGTATGATATAAATTTGATGAAGGAATTTGAATGAGAGTCAAACTCATCTTTTATCTATAAATATTTTGAAAAGATCCTATCCATATGATATTATATATATCCCTAAGTAATTAAAAAGTGAAATATATTTAAAAAGAGGAAAAAATAGAAAAATAGAATGAGAGAAGAATAGATGTGCCACCTAGGAAATAGTTTAATGAGATGTTAGAATTGAGAATTTAGAATTTTTTAAGAGATCACTACATTTGGTTATATATATAGTATAGATAGATCCTAAATCAAATCATAAACTAATACAAACACATACTTCAAAATCCTAAACTAGATCATCACTCTCATTCACTATCTACCACTCAACAATACAATTAAAGTAAAATCATTCAAAATCCTAGACGTTTTGTTTTGGGCAAAAATATCTATGTAGGATATAGGAATGAAATCAACAGTTACGATTAAAAAAAAAAGTGTGGGCAGTTTCTTACTGGTGCGGATTAAACCCGCAATACGCCCGTAACCCACAAACATGCCATATTTCAAACCGCATCCGTCTGCATTGTGTCTGTAAAACTGTCCATTTGTATGCAGGTTTTGCGGGTCGAATAAACCGTTACCCACCCCTAACCAAAAGTTCTACTAAATGTCTCACATAGCATTTTTTATCTTTTATTTGCATCCAAACACCCTAATTTAATGATATTTTTTTTATTACTATTGAATTCGTATTTAAAATGATAAAAAGTATTTAATTTTGAAAAAAATATAAATAAAAATATTTTGAATACCTTATTCATCATCATCTCAATATTCTATTTCTCTCTTCTCTTTCTATTTTCATCACTTTATATCTTCATACCCAACTCTAGCACAACTCTATTTATTTTAATCCATCATTGTTACATTCGATTTCATAGTAAAATCAACAATGGATGATAAAGAAAACGTTTTTAAGCAATTTTCTATAGAAAAAGTAAGGTTTTGTTTGGTAGAGTTTTTTAACTTTAATTTCACTCCTTAGTTTGAGTGTGGTGTTTGGTTACAGTATTCAAGAGTTGATTCCACATTCACTTTTGCAAACACGTTTACTTGGTCATCCTCTCGGACATTCCCCCGAGTGTCCGACCGGTTGATCGAAACATTGCTCTTTTTTTTTTTTTTCGCACCTGTTATTTTTATATTTTAAATAAAAACATTTTTGAAATTTTTTAAAATTTTTTTATGAGTTTTGAATAAAATTTTGAATTGTATGTTTGGTTATGAGTTGTAAGTTTTTAAATCAAATATCATATGTCACATCAAAAATTTCAAACTCAATTCAAAACTATTTTCAAAACTCACAACCAAACAAATTTTTCACACTTAAATCATAATTTCAAAACTCACAAACTCAAAATACAACTCTATTCTCAAATCATAATTCTAAAACTCTACCAAGCGCTACCTAAATTTTTAATTGTTGTTCATCATTTTTCATATGTTGGTTTTCCAAATTGATTCGGCATTAAGTATCTGAACAAATTTCATATGTTTGTAATTAAATATCCGAACAAATATGTTTTGTTCGGTACTGAGTATCCATATGAAACAACTAGAATCAATTTTCTTGTGTTCGGTACTAAGAAACCAAATAAATTTCACATGTTTGGAATTAAGTATCTGGACAAATACATTTTGTTCAATACTGAGTATCCAAATGAAACAATTGGAACCATCAACATGCCATGATCAATAAATAAAATGTAAATGTTGTTTTGGTAAACTAATAAAAATCACAAAATATGAGGAAAAAAAGAAAAGCACAACATAACAAACAAACAAACGATATAAACCATAAATTCAATATATATGTTAATAGATTATATTGTTCAAACCCCAAATTCTCCTGACCAACAAAATGACTTGAATAAATGGATTGTGTAGAGGAGCAAAGACTCTCTTCATCTTGGAATCCCTCTTCATCTTGGATGAACTCAGAATCCCTATTCATTGCTTGGAATTCCAAAGACTCCAAATGTGATTTTTTGTTCCTCTATTTATTGGTGATGGGGTGTACAAAGTAGATTTGTATAGGATTTTTAGGATTAGGATAGGTATTATTTGGAGTGTCCAAATAAATAAATAATATTTCAAATTTATTATTGGGGTGCTCAAAGTAATGGGGTGTCTAACCTACTTTTTGGGGTGCAAAAAAAAGCTCCCATAATAGTATAAAAATAAAATGGATAAATTACTTATCAGTCCTGTACTTTTTTAAAATTTTAATTTCTTATTTTCCAATGGTAAGAACAACTCCAACGATCAATTGGTAAAAAAGATAACTAAAACTATAATTTAGTGAAGAATAGTGGAAAAAAATTATAAAATAGTGATGTTGTTCCAATGGTAAAATTGATATCTTTTAGCTTAATTTGGCAACTAGCCGGATGTCCAACCAAACAGCTAGTGTGCTTCAAAATTCTACTAAGTAGCACTCTTGGTGGTCAATTATGTAACATCCAGTATTTTGAGGTATTAATAATTAATGAGTGGTATTAATGGTTTTTTTTTTAATAATTTAATGGTGAGATTTTTAGATAAGAATTTAATTTTAAATTATTTATTTGTATTTATCTCATCTCTTTTATATATATCATATTGTTATTTATTCTCATTTAATAATAAATCAATTTTTCTTATCATTCCCCATCACATGGAGAAAAAAAAAAAAACATAAAACAAAACAAAATCGTGGGTACCCACAGTTTTCCCACCGACCACACTAAACCACCCATTTCCTTTTCTTATAAATTGAGCCCCCTCTACTCCTTTTCATCCGTCCCTCAATTTCATCTCTGTCTCTTATTTTTTTTCTTTTCTCCTACTTTCAGCTCTCTCTCCATTTGTGATGTAAATTTTAAGTTTAGACATAGGAATATTTAAAATGGGAGTTAGTAATTTTATAAGAGATCATAATTATTTTTGGAGATCTATAGAGCAATTTTAGATTTATGGTGACGAAGTTAATTATTTTGAGGTAAATTCGGGTTGTATACAATATGTTCTATTTAAATCTCTTTGCAAAGAGTTCTCTATTTTTAATTATTCTCAATTTGTAATCCACTTGATTATTGTGGTTACTAATAGATTTTGTAAAATCATTTGTTGTTGAATCGTTGATATTCTAATCATTTGGTAAAATTCTCTACAAATATTTATGTGTTAAAATGGTGATTTGTCTGACTGAATGACATGGAAATACTCCGCATATGGATCGAGTGAATCTTGCTAATTTGTTTACACCAATATGCCCGGATAAGCGTGAAGCTTGGGTGAGGTGGGTGAATAAATGAATTTGTTCACTGGTCATGTACTGAGTAGGATCGGGTAATTGATCCTAGATAAATTATCATATATCTGGTTGATTTGTTGTGCAATTTGGTAGATTGCTTAATTATCGTATCGTTGATTTAGTATCATAAATTGTTGGATTCCTGTTAATTTATTCTATACCCGAGCCTTCTATTCTTGTCGTATTGTATACTTTCCGATTTAATTTATTTTTCAGGTGCAGAGCAAATTTTAGCGGAGATCGAAATTGAGATTAGAAAGATTTATTAATATAGAGATTTGGCACTCACCACTGTAATTATTAAATTTGGAGATAGTTTTAATATTGTTTATTTTGGAGGTAATTGTGTTATAGAATATTTGGAGGATATTGTACCATTTAGAGACAATTTTGTAATTATTATTTTTGAGAGCAAAACTTGTATTTTTTTTAGGCTATTTTAGTGTATTTAACGACCTAAAAGTGGGGCGTTACAGACCACCCGGTTATCCACCTAGTCGACCACTCAGTCATTCACTCGGTAGACCATCGGCCTCCAATAATTGTTGCACTGACAGCTTTAACTATAGGTAAAACTCGTGCTAAATTTGACGAAAGATATAACAAAGGTATAATTTAGCAGCTCTGATAACTCACTGTTGGAGATGAAAAAAGTGAACTATATGTTATTTTATAACAATAGCATCTCCAATGTCTCACCGTTGGAGTTGCTCTAACATTATGGCTCTTGACGCTGCTCATTAGAATGGTATTAAATTATCTAACAAAAGGTTGTTTCGGGTATGGTTTACAAGTTGACTTTTTTATTTATTAAGAAAAAACATGCAAAAAACTAGAATGATGATGTAACCCAAATAAACTAATAAGCTGATTTTTTTAGATGTTGCCAAAATAGGCCCAAATAATGTTATGTTACTTTCACATGAGGTATTTTTTAATGGTGAAATCGCACTTCAATGGTGCAGTGAAAAAATATTTTCATTTTCATGATAGTACAAGTTTATCCTGTGTATCAAAGTTACACCACAAAAAATTACATATATAGTGTAATTATTTTTTCACTGTCCCATTGATTTGCTATTTCTCCTTTTTTTAATTTCCTTTTTTTGTCTACTTTTTACTATATTTTTTAGAAAAATTGCGATAAAAAGATAGAAGCAAAAAATAATTACAAATCAGGAAATGCTTTCCAAATTTTCAAAAGAGATGAATTTCTTAAAATTAATTGTAAAAACATGGTATCATTAGCTAATAATATAGAAATACCCTTCATCACCCTCTTCATTTTCCCCATTTTCTACAACTTCAATAGCCACCACCATTGTCGGCCAACCTTTTCTAACTATCGCATCCCTTCCTTATAACCCATGTCCCCTTCTCTACCTTTCTTCCATCATCGTAACCCCACCACCACTACCACCACCCCTCTCCCACTACCACAACCCTTCTTTCCGCCTTCCACGCTGTTACCCCTCCTTTACCCCACCCAACTACCACCATTTTTCCCCTAACCTCCACTACCCTACCCAAAATCAAAATATTAAATCCCAAAAACACTAAGAGAGAGAGAAACAAATCTAGGAGTTGTGATTTGGTCATGAGAGTTATTAGGGGCGTGATTTAGGTAAGGGTTAATTGGGGATGCGGGATGGGTCATGGAAGGTAGAAAAGGATAGGGGTTACGGTGATTAGGAAAAATGGGGCGATGATAGTGAAGAGGTAAGGGGGAAAAATTACAAAGCAGTAGGACTATGGGAGATTGGGTAGGAGATTGATAAGGGAATGAGTTGGTTGGAGTAGGGGCTAAAAAGGCCATAGAAGGGTAAAAAGGGACCGACAATTGCTAGTGAGGGTGGGAAACGGGGCTGCAGTCGACGAGGAGTGACTGCAGGTTTGAGGTTTTTTCAAAAAGAGAAGAGAAGAAATGACAGGAGGGAAAATGAGGGGTGAATTTGTAATTTGACCAAAATTTCCGTGAATTTATAATTATTTTACAACATTCCATATATATTTTTATTACTTTCTTTTTTACTATCAACTCAATTATATGCACTATAAAAAAAAAAAAAATTAAAAACATAAAGTACTCATTCAACTAAATTAAAACTCGTTTGAGAATTATTCAAAAGGTAAACAAGTTAAATTTAAACATATTTTGAATATTAAATTTTGAAATTAAATTTGAATAACTTACTACTCAGACTCATTTACAATCCTAATGACCAATGTACCCCAAAAAAATTGAAGTTACAGAAACTTGAATCCAGAACAGCACATAGATAATGACAGGATGCACCATAGTAGCATTTCCTGTAACTGCACATGATTAGTGTATATAGGTTTTTAATTAACAGCATGAAGTCCTTACTTGCTCCATAAAAATAGCAGCCAAGTAATTTATAATTGAAAAAAAAAAAAATCACAAAATTCCAGATAGCAAGAACAAGCTAATCTTCCATTGTGCCACTCAGCATCATCATCATAGCATCTGCAACTGAGTAAATTAACTGCAGGAAAAAGAGGTGAATCAAAGTCACTATAAACATCTTAAATTTCTCGTGCAAAAAAAAAAAAAAAAAACTTAAATTTGAACAATTACAAAAGTAGATTGTATAGTGATACACCTTATGCTGTGTTTGGAACTCAAATTTGTGAAGGACAAAGAAAAAGAAAGAGAGAGAGAAAAAAAAAAAAAAAAGAAGTGAGGAAAAAAATTATACTTTAATTTGAAATCTCAATGCAAATTCAAGGTCCAAATACTAACCTAGGGAAATTTCAATATGCATATCAATATTTTTAATGAGGGATTCTGCATCTGCACACCAAGAGTAGGCTAGCAATGACATACTTAAATCTTACATATGCACACAAAAAAGCTCATTCCTTGCATCTTGTGTACATGTGGACAGTGTCACTTTGCTCCGATCAAATCAATATATAGTAGTGGCTTTGGCTAATTTATTTTTGCAACAGTCAGAAATCAATAGATATCTCAAGCATGTCAACAATGAAGCCAACTAAGAAACAAGAAGTTATGCAGCAGAATGGTATAATAGGGCAACTTGGTAGTGACTTTATCATCAACCAAGGGATATCAATAACTATCTCAAGCTTGTAGGAATTTAGGGACCAAAGTGCATTGAATAGTTAAATTTATGGAAAAGATTGATATCTCACGGCAATAAATAATTCAAAATGTTGAGATGTTGGTCAAAAACAGAAAAGATTTAAAATCTCTGCCTCCTAACGCTACGTTTGGTTAGAGGATTTGAAGAGGGATTTGGAAAGGGAAAAGGAAAAGTTAGGTGAAATGTGAATAAAATATACCTACATTTCACCTAGTTTCACACACCTTTTCCCTTTCCCTTTCCAAATCCCTTCCCAAATCCCTCAACCAAACACAGCATAAATGTGTTGATTCCACACCTAGAAAAGAGAATACAGAATTAAATGAGAATATCTGGGGACATAATTTTCAATATGTCCACATGGCGCGACCTTGGGCTAAGGTGCCAAGTGGCAGAATGTGACTGGCCTAGGTATGGAAGCGATCTATACCTAGACTGAGCCATCCAGCAAAGGACATGAGCCTAGTAGATAAATGAATCCTAGATTAGGTGTATTTAGGACTCTTCCGAGAGGTTAATCTTACTCCAAGTAGGAGATAGGAATCCTAGATAATATATTGTTTCTAGGAGGACCGTGATTGACATGGAAACAACTTTTAGGAGGGAACAGAGCACTCTATATAAAGGCAGACACCCCATGAGTAAGAGATAAGTGTGAGTTTATGCTTCAAGCTGTTAATGCATTAAGTTTATCCTAAATCATTACTGACTTTATCATCGGAGGCAACCGGGTTAGTACTAATCTCAGTCTTGCAGATGTATATCTCAACAGATACATCTCAGCTAATCGGCTTTGTTCCTAGGATTCAAGGAATAAGATCTTGGTTGTGTGGTCAGATTTTAGCACACACATAATCGATCCCCATGCTTGTCAGCAACATTTTTTCCTAACACGAACTCCAGCTGGCAGAAACCAAGTAGTTCCAAATGAAAACTCTATCTTGGGTGTAGAATATCAACAAACAATCTTGCATATTTTCTAAAATAAATTTAAAGTCTCCATAACATATTTTCTATTCTAATTTATATGCAACTAACTACAAATGGTTCTGAGCTTGCCCATGCAAACAATGTTTTGTTGGAAAGGCTTCTCTTGAAGAAACCAATGTGTACTCAAGAAACTAAGAAACTGGAATTGCCTTCTATATTGTTTTAATTTTGTTGGGCACCCTGAAACGAACCTCGATATTGGTTAACCGCTTTCACAACTAAAATAAGCCACGGTGATAACTGACACTCTTCATAAACACCCAACGCTCTTGAAGAAAGCATGTCAGCTACACCAACCACTACTTTTGGTAAATTTGACACAGATTCTAAAGAACTGAGCCTTTTGCCGGAAATAACATAAATTTTTTCAAAACCAAGAGCTCAATCAGAACCCACTAACAATCAACATTTTACTAATAACATGACAAGCAGATATCAAGAACACGCATGAGGGCATCTCCAACCCTTGTGCTCAAACCTATATCATATTTAAATTTGGGGGGAAATTACAAAAAAATAAAATAAAATAACCCTAGGGTTCGACCCTTTTAACAAATTAAATCCTGGGTTTTTAATTTTATCAATTTAAACTCTAAGGGTCTGTTTGGTTGTGCTTTGAAATTAATTTTCTACACATGTTTTTGAGTATGATGTTTGGTTAGGCTTCTGAAATCAATTTTCTAGAGCTCTGCAGAGAGCTCTGTGTATCACAGTCGGCTCTGTGCAAAATTTTGGCTTCAACGTCTACCACCCGGTTGTCCATGGGGACTACCACCCGGTTGTTCATGGGGACATCCACCCGGATGTTCCCTGCTGTACAGAGATTTTTTTTTTTTTTTTTTTTTTTTTTTTTTGCAATTGACTTATATAATTGGGAAAAATATTTTTTGAAATTTTTAAAATTTTTTATGTGCTTTAAAATAATTTTGAATTATATGTTTAGTTATGAGTTGTAAATTTTTGTATCACATATCAAATGTCACATCAACAATTCCCCACTCAAATCATACCTTTTTTCCAAAACTATTTTCAAAACTCTTTACCAAACAAATTTTCTACACTCAAATCATAATTCCACAACACACAAACTCAAAATACAACTCATACTCTCAAATCACATTTACAAAACTCTACCAAACGCTACCTAAATTTTTAATTTATTTTCTATCTAAACCATTTATCTATTTTCGTTAAATAAAATCAACCAAAAAAAAAAAATTGGTATTTTAGTTATTAAAATCAATAAAAAATGATATTTTAAACATTTTATGTACTCTTAAATTGAGTTTAATAACTAAAATATTCTTTCAAATCAAAATAATGGGGTTTAAATTGACAGAATTAAAATTTCAGAATTTATTTTGTTACAAGTCTCATACTCTAGGATTTTTTTTATTTTTATTTTTTTTCTTTTGTAGTTGTCCCTAAATTTGGGTAAAAACGAATACACTCCCCATCTCAAACTCGTATCAAATTGAGTTTTACCTTCTTTTCTTTTCTTTTTTTTGTTTTTTAAAACCCAAATTAAGGGAAACTCAAATGCTTACTCAAATTTTTCAATGCAAATAATGAAGTTTTTACTTAAATTTATGAATAAATAAATTTGAGTTTGTTCATTCAAGTGCTTCGTATCAAATAAAGCTTAAAGCCAAATTTTTACCCAAATTTATATAAAATTTAAAGCCTGGAGATGGCTTGACATTGAAAATAACCTAAAACAGTTTCTGGATCCAGAAGCACCCTAGTGTGAAGAAAAATAGTTTCTCTCTACAAAATCAAGCATGCAGCAGAGCCGATCAATTAGCTGTTAAAGCTCGGTTCGAAAATTTTGACTTTGCTCAAGCTTGTTTTGTTAAATTTTCACGTCAATCTCAAACGAGCTCAAGTAATTTGATATTTTTATATAGTTTTAGCCTTCGTTTGAGAAGAACTAATTTAGCTTAGCTTTTTAGCTAATTTAACTTGGCTAAATTAGCTCTGTTTGAGAAACTTTTCGCTTTTTTTGGTTTGATGTGATTGTTGGGAGAACAAAAATGAAATAATTATGATTTGAATATGACATTTTATTTTATTGACTTATTTAGCCAATTTAAATCTTTGTGTTTATCATTTAGCTCTTCCCAAAATGTGTTCAATCTTGACTTGTTTAATTAAGGAACTGAGCTTGAACGATGCACTGATTTTTAAAGAAGAAAGACCAAACGAAAACAAAAGAATCACAAACCCTAAAAACCAGATCTGCAAATAATTCAATAAATAAAATTGAAGCAATATGAGTAGACAACATACCCTTGCCCATCCAGATTGACCTGCCACCGCTCCCTCCGCCAGCATACGACCAATCCTCCGCCGCCATCTGCCACACCGATTGCCACGCCTGCGACGGCGGCACGTGCACCCCCGGATCAACCCCACCCACTGCCGCCGCCGCCGCCGGCGGAGGATAATAGTACGGAACCCCAGTCGCCGTGGAGCCCACAATCTCTACCCCTTCCTCCTTGATCTCGTCTCTGGGAACAATGTCGACCAAGAAATCGAAAATGTCGGTGCGAGAGATGGCGGCGGCGATGTCGTTGTTCTGGAGGGTTCGGCGCTTGTTCTCCTCGGCGTGGATCCATGATCGGATGGTGAGCTCGAGAATGAATAGCTCGCAGGCCTTGGAAAAGAGCATTGGGGCTTCGGCGGAGATCATTCGGACGTCTTCGTCGGCTTTCATGATCTTCTTGATGCGAGCCAAAGGGAGCTGGTGGTTTTTGAAGTCGTTGACTTGCTCGATCTCTTGGCGTTGGTATGTCCAGAACATCTGCAGTTGTTGGAGGAGGTGGAGGTCGAGGTGGTGTGTGGTGGTGGGGTGGTTGGGGTGGGTATGAGGAGGACTGCGCCGCCGTGGGCGGTGGCTGGTTGTTGTCCATTTTTGGGTGGTGAGAGGTGGTGGTGGTGAGAAAATGTTGTTGTCTTGTTGTGTGTGTTTTTTTGGTCTTTGGTTTTCTGGGAAAATGGTTTCGGGGACTGTTTGTTTCGATGGAAAAAAAATTTGGGGTGGGGAATTGTAAAACAGTCCCGGTACTTACCTCGGAATTTCAGAGGCTCGATTAGCCGAAATCTTAAAACGGTGTCGTTTTGGAATTTTTTTTTTTTTTTTCATAACTCGTTGCATAAGAAGAAAAAGAAAGAAGGAAGAGAAGAGGAGAGACAGAGAGATTCAAACCCAAACCAATCAAATATTCAAACCCACAGACCAATCACAAATTCAAACAACCAAAACCAATTACATATTCAAACCCACAAACCAATCACAGATTCAACACATCATCATCGACACAGCAGGGAGAGAGAACCAAACACATCATCATCATCACATATAAAGATCAACCAAAAAGTAAACCCACCATAGAGATCAACCAAAAAAAACAATGTAAAAATCTGAATTTCTTTTTCAACACATCATCATCATACACAGATTCGAGGCGGAGATCAATGATTGGAGGCCGAGCGGTGGAGAAGAATCGGAGATCGGAGGCGACGATTGACTCTCTTCCTCTCTGTTCCCCCTTCCTTCACTCTTTCTCTTCTCTCTCTCTCTCTCCCTCTGTTTCAGATATAAAAGAGGAGGGAAAAAAAAGAATCCAAAACGATGTCGTTTTGGATTCGGGCCAATCGAGCCGCGGAGAATTCGAGTTCTGGAGTATTTTTCATTGTAAAATGGGAAAATAATGAGACCCCCACTAGGGGTGACCTTCACCACCCCTAGTGAATTCTGATTGGTTCAATTTATTTATTTTTTTTTTAATCCTCCTCTTGCTGCCCCCACGTGTATGTAGGGTGCTGGGGGTCACCTCCAACTGGGGTCTGGATCATTACCGTTGTAAAATAGGGTTCCATTTTTCTTTTCTCTTTTAATAATCTTGTAGCCAAATTACAAATTATTTCTTTTAATTATAATTCATTATCATTTTATGCTTTTAATTAAAAAATACTAGCATATTACCCGTACTCTATACGAGATAAAATAATATATTATTTAATAAAAATATGATAATTATATTTTTTTATTTTATAAAATAAAAGTTAAATGGAAGTTAGTCAATTCGGGATTTTTTAATTGTTTAAAATTAAGAAAATTAAGAAAATTAGTATGAGCTATTGATCATAAGGCTTCTTACTAAAAATTTCATTTTACTTATATGAATGAGAGTATAAGATTTATTTTATGTAAGTAAAACAATTTACTTCTTTTTTTTTTTCTTTTTTCGATATGAGATCATAAAATAAAAGTTAAACGAAAGCTAGACAATGGAGATTTTCTTAATTGTTTAAAAGTTAATAATTGTTTGGGCGAGAAGTTTATTTTGAATCAAGTAATCTTAGTTGTTTAATCTTTAATTAGGTCAATCTTGAATTTATTTCGAATCAAACAAATTTAACCAATATATTTTGATAAAATCGCTAAAATCGCAGTTAAACCAGCGAATCAGTCAAACCGAAAACGGTTCACCCTATCGGCCAGGTTAAAGGACCAACCAACTTATATAAAAATAATTAATTAAAACTTTTAAATTTTATTTTAATTTTAAAATTTAAACAGTCTTGAACTGAAACATACACAACACTACAATATTAAATTGTAGCATAAGATTTATATAGTGAAACAACTCATTTTTTCCTCATTTTTCCTGATGTGGGATTGTAAAATAAAAATTAACAGTTGTTTGGACGGGAAGTTCATTTCTAATCAAACAATCTCAGTCGTTCAATTTTTAATAAAGTCAATCTTAGTTTATTTCAAATCAAACAAATTTAAGCAATATATTTTAATAAAACAGCTAAAATCATGGTTAAACCAGTGAATCAGTCAAATCGAAAATGATTCAGCCTAATCGGCTAAGTCAAAAAAACAACCAATTTACAACAAAATTAATTAATTAAAACTTAAAATTTTAATTTAAAATTTAAACCATCTTAAATTGAAACATGAGAGTATAAGATTCATTTTATATAAGTGAAACAACTCACTTTTTATTTCTTTTCTCAATATGGGATTGTAATTATTTTAAAGTTAAATATTATGAAAGTTTTAAAATCTCATACAAAATTATTTTTAAATCAAAATGTCTATGTGAAATTGTAAAATAAAAGTTAAATGGAAACTAACTAATAAAGATTTTTTTAATTGTTTAAAATTAAGAAAATAAAAAAAATGGTATTCATTATAGGGCTTCTCATTAAAAATCTTCTTTTGCTTATATAAATGGGAGTATAAGATTCACTTTATATAAATGAAACAATTCACTTTTTCTTTCTTTTCCCGATATGAGATTGTAAAATAAAAATTAAATGGAAACTAATCATTGGAAATTTTCTTAATTGTTTAAAATTAAGAAATTTCAATAATTTATATAAATTGGAGCATAAAAATCACTTTATGTAAATGAAACAATTCACTTTTTTTTTTCTTTTTTCCCGATTTGGGATTATAAAATAAAAGATAAATAGAAGCTAGCCAATGAGAATTTTCTTAATTGTTTAAAATTAAGAAAATTCTATGATTTTAGAATGAGGGTTTGGAGTTTTTAGAAGGCTTCTTCTTTAAAACTCTTTTTATAAGATTCGTTTTATATAAGTGAAACTACTAATTTTTTCTTTCTTTTCTCGATGTGGGATTGTAACACTTTATATAAGTAAATCAACTTAATTTTTCTTTCTTTTCTCGATGTGAAATTGTAATGAGTAAAATAAAACTACTAAAATTGTGGTTAAACTAACAAATCAATCAAATCAAAAATGATTTAGCCTGATCGGCTAGGTCATAATTAATTAATTAAACTTTTAAAATTTAAATTATATTGAATTGAAACATGCATAATATTATAATATTAAATGAGATGGGAGTATAAGATTCACTTTATATGAGTAAAATAACTCATTTTTTCCCTTCTTTTCTCGATATGGGATTATCAAATAAAAACTAGCCAATGGAGATTTTTTTAATTGTTTAAAATTTAAAAAATCAAGAAAATTAATATGAGATATTAAAACTCTCACTAAATGCGATGAAAGTATACGATTTCTTTTATATAAATAAAACAACTCATTTTTTTCCTTCTTTTCCCGATATAGCATTATCAAATAAAAGTTAACAAATGGGAATTTTCTTAATTGTTTAAAATTAAGAAAATTTAATAATTTTAGAATAAGGGTTTGGAGTTTCTAAAAGGTTTCTCCCTTAAAACTCCCTTTATAAGATTCATTTTATATAAGTTAAACAACTCACTTTTCTTTTCTTTTTTCCCCCGATGTGAGATTGTAACACTTTATATAAGTGAAACAACTCACTTTTTCTATCTTTTCTCGATGTGAGATTATAATGAGTAAAATAAAAGCACTAAAATCACGATTAAACTAACAAATCAATCAAATCAAAAATGATCTAACCGAATCGGCTAGGTCATAATTAATTAATTAAAACTTTTAAAATTTAAACTATATTGAATTGAAACATGCATAACACTGCAATATTAAATGGGATGGGACTATAAGATTAACTTTATATCAGTAAAATAACTCATTTTTCTCCTTTTCCCGATATGAGATTATCAAATAAAAGCTAGCCAATGGAAATTTTCTTAATTGTTTAAAATTAAGAAAATTAGTATGAGATATTGAAACTCTCATAAGACTCCTCACTAAATAGGATCGGATTATAAGATTTCTTTTATATGAGTAAAACAACTCATTTTTTTTATTCTTTTTCCAATGTGAGATTATCAAATAAAAGCTAACCAATAGATATTTTTTAATTATTTAAAATTAAATAAATCAAGAAAATTAGGATGAGATTTTGGAGTTCTCACAAGCCTTCTCACTAAAAAGCCTCTTTTTCCTTACATAATAAGATTATTATACTTTATAACTTTGAACTACTTGTAGGGAAGTATTTGGGTGTGCACGGTACATTCCAATAGAAATCTCTAACGAAACAAATAGTACAAAAAAATCGGACTGTGCTAATATTTTTAGTCTGAAATATTAATGGGATGAGTTCACGATTTATACTTTTAGCCCACCCTAAGTTGACTATGTCCGCCATTAAATTATTTATTTATTTATTTATTTATTTATAATACATTAAAATTAGGTAGGGGCTAGGGATTACACTCTCCATCCACGATCCCCAAAGGTATAAAATTCCCCATCTCTGACCCTGATTCCCGGCGGAGAACCCATCACCCCCCCGCCCCCACTTCCTAACGAGGATTGGGTTTTCCCGACCCCGAAAAATCCCCGACCCTTTTTTCTTTTATTTTATTTTTTTGAATTTTGCATATCCCTTTTTTTTTTTTAGGCAAATTAAAATAATATATATAAAAGCATAATTCAATAATGTCCAAACATAAACATCTAAACAACAACAACATGACAAACAATATACAAAACAACACCCACACCATAACAACAACAACAACAACAACAACAACAAAAATCCAAAAAACACATGTTTTTTGCTTTAAAAAAAAAACCACTTGTGAATTTTGCAAAGTAGCATGCACAACCAACATTATTAACTAAGTTAATTTCTAAAATCAATAAGCATCTATAAAATCCCTAGAGAAACACACGTGCACACACACAGATATATATATATATATATAGAGAGAGAGAGAGAGAGAGGAGTATAATAGTAATTTCAGTTCGGGGCGAAAACGGGGATGGGGCTGGGGTTGGGGCTGGGGAACCTATCATTGTCCCCAGCCCGAAAATTGTCGGGGATTCATTTTCAAATACCATCCCTGGCCCGTCAAGGGTATTTTTCGGGAAAAAACCGTTCTAATTAGGATCGGGGGGCCGGGTCCCTATCGAGCCGGGTTCAAATTGCCATCCCTAATTAAAATGTATATTTTTGTTAGGATCTAGACTTTATTTTTGTTGATTTTATTAAAACTCACATTTATGGTGATATGTGATTGAATTTATTTAAGAAATCCTTCAATTTATAAATAAAATCTTTCAATTTATAATGATATCAATATATTTATTTAAGAAATATAATGTGTGATTAAATTTAATTATGGAATATTTTAATTTTTTTTAACATATAACTTGATGGGTGGGCTTGTGATTTATAATTATTATTATTTTTTTTTACTGGACTTGGGTAGATATAGAAGCCCAATGTTAGGGTCGAGTTAGATTTGAGCAGACACAAAATCTCTTATTATATAATATCGGTCCGGTCTGATGTTTGTCAAACCCTAGTGATGTCATAACTTATATTTATTTTTTGGCTAAAAACTACTCTTACCAAATGGATCAAAAGAAAATAAAAATTAAAAAATATAAGAAAATAATTTTTTTTCATATTCTTATTTTTGTTTTTTTTTTTTGTTTTTCCTAGGGCTTTTTAAGTCTCGTTTGGGAACAGGCTATTTTAGTAATTTTTTGAATTTTTATGAAAAGATGTGTAGAAAAGTAGAAAGAATAATGTGATAACTTATAATTACTTCTTAACTTTTTAACTAAAATGTATGGCTGACAAACGAGACCTTACTTATGTTTTAGTTAATAAGAAAGTTGAGAGACACATATGTTTAACTCTTCTCTCCACCATAAAATTTTGGGCAAATAAAAGGACAGTAGTATTAAGAAAGAGCAATTACAAATAAATGATCAATATTAATCATAAAAATCCTTGAAAGTTTTCATGAATTTATAATAATTTTTCGATATTACCATTGAATGGTAATTTTACCTAAAATTTTCCTCAAAGCATTTCTTATAAAAAAATATAAGTGTAAATTATATTAACTTCCTTTGAAATTTAGAGAAAATATGATAAACTTTCAAGTTTTGGAATAATTACATTAGATTCTCTTAAAATTTTAAATAACATTTTGTCATTTTTTTATCAATAATTTATTAGTTATATGAATGAAAAAAGAGGGACGAAACAAGATACCAGAAAACAACATCACCACAATAGATATTCCACTGGAAAAGCATACTCCTCTTTACCATCAAATGTTTCATGGTACCAAATAAATAGCAAAATTGGCCCGTGAGCAAGGACGGAGATTCTCCATTCAAAATAATTCAAAAGCATAATCATTTTTCTACCCTTACTTTATGTCACTCATTTTGAAAATATCTTTACTTTACAATTGTGAGATTTATTCAATTTTTTGAAAATCTCAAGAAAAATAAAAAGTAATTTATCCAAAATGTAAAAATTGTAGGAAACCCCATTTGGTTTGGATTTTCAAAAAAGTTTTTGAGAGCCCAAAATTGAAAACTCATTTGTTTATGTCTATTCCTAAAACTATTTCAAATTTATCTCTATTTCTAAACTATTTTCAATTTATTCCAAATTTATCTCTATTTCCAAAACTATTTCAAATATATTTTAGATTTATCTCTATTTTCAAAACTATTTCAAATATATTCTAAATTTATCTGTATTTCCAAAGTTATTTCAAATCAAATTTATCTTTATTACCAAAATTAAATTAATTAAAACGATATTTATGTTAAAGTATGCAGTACATCATATTTTCAAGTTAATCAATTTTTTTGAAATAAAACTTTGCAAATAAGTTATTTGCAAATTCATATAAAAATTTAAAACAAAATGAATTTGTATTTTGAAGTAAAAAAAAAAATATTTTTGAAAATAGTGAAAAATATATTATAAGGTTTACGCGTATTTAGATTGAATGGGTTTAAAAACTGAAATTTGTTTGTATATTTGTTAGTATTTAGTGATTTTTTAAAAGATTTATTTATAAATTTTAAGTGTATTTAGATTGAGTGGATCTAAATACTTTTTTTTTTTTTTTTGTATACTTGTTAGTATTTAGTGATTTTTTAAAAGATATTTTTCATAAATTTTATACATTTTAAGTATATTTAGATTGAGTGGGTCTAAAAATTGAAAAATATTAATTAAAAATATTTAAAAATTTCACTACAAACAATAAAATATGAATTGAAACACCAAAACTATTTTTGAAAACTCCAAAAGTAAAAAAATTGACTAAAATACAAAAAATATATTTAGATTAGGTGTATCTAAAAAATACATTTAGATTAAGTGCACAAAAATTCACTAAAGATAACAAAACATAAAAAATAAAAAGCTCAAAACCAAAGAAGTTTTGGGTACTGTTTGGTTTAGTTTCCAAATTAACTTTTGGATAAAAAAAGTAAAAACATGTTTGGCTAACCAATTTTCAAAACTCCTTTCAAAATTATTTTTTGTCGCTCATTTCTCATTCTTTTTTTTAATTTTTAATTTTTTTATTATTAATAAATCAATTAATCATTTTTTCTCTCTTTTCTCTCATTCTTTCACATTCTACACGTCAATCAATTAAATTTTCTCTCACACCCATCTATTCAACCTAAAAAAATAAAAAATAAACTATAAATCATCCTAAAATTATTTTCAAAACTCATAGCCAAACAAATTTTCAATTTTCAATAACTCATCTTTCAAAATACAACTTGAGAGGGAAATTTATGCCGAACAAATGGACCTAGCTAAACCTAGCACAACCTTCATTTTAGACCGCGTAATCGGATTGGCGCGTCGTCTCGGATGTTGGACCAAGTTGGTTGATGAACTTGGGTTGTGGGCTAAGCGGAGCCTGTGCCTTAGTAATCGGCCAGACTAAGCTAGAATGAGGCCACAAGCATGGATCGGGCTAAGCTAGAGCGAGGCCACAAGCATTGGCCGAGTTAAGCTAGAGTGCGGCCACAAGTATGCGGCGAGTTAGGCTGAAGAGGTCCATCCGTGTGGCGAACAAGCGAAGTTAGTGTTGGACAATCTTCACTGTATTTAAAAATAAATTCTGTTTATATACTTAACAATAAACGAAATACAAAATAAATAAAAGAAAAGAGAGAGATAGTTTGATTACAAAAATCAAACCAGAATATAAAATAAATAAATAAAATAGATTTTTATTTTGTTACAAAAACAAAGTCAAAATCTGAAACAGAAAAAATAATGAAACAAAAAGTAAATTAATTACTTACCAAATTAATTTCTTGAACAAATTTTTGATCAAGTCTAGTGTTTAATACTGTGTCCTTAAGACAGATTCGTCCTCTCCACGATACTTTCAGATTGTGGACGTCTATCTCTCAGGCTAAAATGATCAACTACGAATAATTGCAGCACTACAAATTATTCGCACAACGAACACACTTTGTGTTTATACTATTTCTCACAAGAAAACAATGCAGCAAAATGCAGAGAGAGCAGGTAAAGTTAGGGACGAAAATTGGTGTGAAAAATCCAAATGAAGGACTACCTATTTATAGGAGAATTTGTGACTGTTAGTGTTAGGTTTGAATTAAACAGGTGCAAACCTGTTTGAACATGTATGGTTTGAATTTGAATAGGTAAGGCACTGTTTCAACAAATACGAACTATTTGGGTTTGAAATTTAAACAGATTTGAATCTGTCCGGTTTATGTTGGCCTGATACATACCTGTTTGGATGGAGGGAAAACTGGACAAATTTTGGAATTAATTTCGAATTCTGGACAGACAAAAAAATAAAATTAAATTCAAATCTTTTTTGCCCAAAAAGATAGGTATTGGGCTAAACAAGCCTAACCTAATCTCACATCACGCACACGCGCCCGCACCCAGGCTAGTCCACCTGCCCGATGCGCGTGTGTTTATTTTTGGGTCCAATGGGTCTAGCTCAATTTGCCTATAATCTCTCCCTTCTACAAACTTGGGATGCCCCTTAGGGCCCTCCCCAAGTTACAGACCCATGCCTTATAAACCCACAAAATTCTTCCCACCAAACCAATGTAGGACAAGCCTTTATTCAAACTTTAAGGAATTTTTATCCAAAACTCCATTTCCATGGAGCTCACTTTGGCTTCAATTTCCCATTAACCCGATAATGGTTTTGAGCAACCAAATATGCCACGTGAATTACAACGCAGCATAGAATGCGTTAGTACTTAGACCCACCAACTTTAGCGCATGGGTCCCACCTAAAAAATAAACCAAAGTTGAGAAAAAATCTGATTTTTTCCAAAACTTCCAAAACCATTTCTAACAGTTAGCTCAGCTAAATATAACGAAGAGTCTTGAAGAGCATTAGCCGAACTAGTGAAGTCGGTTGAGCATAAGTCGGCTGAGGTTGGCTTAGCATGTGGACAATTGAAGTTAGCTTGGCTAAATATGGCTTGGTCAGAGTTCGCCACGTGGCCCAATAAAGCGCATGAGAAAGAAATCGCTCAAAGTATGCGTTAATACTGTTTGGCAATTTGGCCAATGTTGTTTGGCAACATTGACGCGCACACGTGTGAGGAAATGAAAGTGTACATCCATGCGTCCAGCAAAGGACAAATGACATAATGCGCACACAACCTTGGAAAACAAGGCAACAACCTAGATAAGGCGTATGACTTCACTCAGAAAAGGGTAAGCAATCCTATACTATTCATTCTCTCTACATTCCTTTATCTCCTAAGGGTGCCAACTTAACTGTCGGAGGGGTTTTCTTGCAAAACACTTGTCGGGTAGCTCACATTCGTTGTTTTTTTAGGAAGTAAGATGTCATTTAGAGTAATACGAGCATGGACGTAAGGAGTACCAATGCGACAAATATTTCTTACATGTACACAACTCAAAACTCATTTGGAAAACTAAGCTACATGGAGCCTTGGTGTAGACACCCCATTTTTGACTACCTTTAAGACTTGGGCACCACTGATTGCTTACTTGGTGATGAAAGGTGTGCAGTGCAAAGGTTCATTTTCTTTGGCAAGGAGAGCGTCAAATCCCAACCTTACACCCCATTTTGGACCAAAACAATTTTGACCAAAATGATTTTAGACCTTAAAACCCTCTCTTTCAAAATATTTTTGAAAAAGTTTCTACGATGTTCCGAGGCTTGCATTTCGTTAAATGTTGCGCTTTTCAGTAAACTGAGCAAGGACAAAGTCGAAATGAATGAAAGAGAAGTGAACTCTTTGAAAAAATCTTTAAAACATCTTGTTTAGGGGTTTGGAGTTGAAGAAAATTGGAGGAGATAGAAGAAACCAAGTTAGGGGAAGAAGTTGGGCATGAACCGTTAAGAGAGAGTCGAGCAGCCCTCTCTAAAATAGGCCTATCTTTTTGTACACTTTGATTTCAGCTATGAGGCCACCACCATTGGAAAGTGGACTTCCGGGGCTTCATTTTACACTCAAGAATCTCCTCAAGCCAAGTCCGGATGAGGGAGCTATGGCTAGTTGAAGTTGGGCATGAATCCGGGTAGGACCGAAACTGAGCAGTCTTCACTAAAAGAGGCATATGTTTTTGCACACTTGGAATTTTGATGTGAGGCTGCCACTATTGAAAAGAAGACTTCTGGGGCTTAATTTAGGCACAAGAATGGCCTGAAAAGAAGTCTAGATGAAGGAATTATGCCCATTTGAAGTTGGACCTGGAGAGTAGATTTTTGTTGTCAGTCACGGGCGTATACGGTCGGCCACCATTGGTGGCTGGTCGGCCATAGATGTGTCCGGTCGGCCACCGATGATGGCCGGTTGGCCACTGGTGTCCAAAACTCAGATATTTTGCAGATATTTCTCCTTTAGCTGTTCTACACTGCTCCAGCTGTCCCATTTTCAAATATTTTCGACCAAGGCTCTCTTTTTTCTATATATAGAGGCCATATCTCTCATATTGGAAAGTTAACAAATTTTGGGAGCCTCTCTCTCTAAAAATCCTCTCTCTCTACAATTCTCTCTCTCTTGTCCTTTTGTGCATACAAGTAAAGATACACATCTCCTTTGCCTAGACATCCTTGATCAAAGTGGTTCATCTTTGGGCTGAGGTTGCTTGAAGCTCTCTTGGAGCTTCCTTTGAGCTCTAGAAGGTGGTTTAAGCTCAGATTTTTGCTTAAGTTGTGTCTTCTCTTCAAGAGGTAGAAACTTCTCTTTGCTAGCTTAATTTCCATACTTGTTTTGCCATCTTTTGACACTGTTTTTGAGCTGGTTTTCAACTGTAAAAACCTCTATTTTTCAATCCTAAAAATGGTGGTTTGAGCCTATTTTGTGTTAGGGGGTTGTCTCTTCCTTTTGTTCCTTAGCTTGTATAGCTTTTTGTGCCATCTTTCAAGGCTTTCAAATAAAAAATTTTGAGCCTTTAAACCACTGAAATTCAGAGTTATTTTAGTGGTGGAAAACATGTTTTGAAGTCCAAAGTTGGAGGGGTTAGACTCCCCTCCTTGTGTCTTACTTACATGCCTAGTTAACTTCACATGGTAGCATATTTTTGTAGCCTAACTTAGTTTATTTCCAGCATATTTTTGCCTCTGATTTGGACTGTTTTTGGTCGGTTTTGGGCATTTGGTCATATGAGTCTTGTTTTGTATAGTTGTAGTGCAAATGGCTTCACTAGTTTAGTGTTTTAGGCCTTTAAAGATACTTTGCTTGAGTTGGTTGCATGTTGTAGTGTCTTTTTACATGTAATTTCAGCATATAAAGCTCTGTCACATGCTCATTTGTTTCACTCATTCTTTGTTTTTTTCAGAGTTGCTCTTGAGTCTTGTTTGCAAGCTAATATGTGAGCATGTTTTTCTAGCACTTTGTACCTTAATCTTAGCATGATTTAGACACTGTTTTGACTGATTTTAGCTCTGTTTTGAGCTGGTTGGGCCCTTTGAGGCTTGTATTGTGTGGTTATAGTGTAACCTCTATTACTAGCTTAATATTTTAAGTTTTCTAGCATGAATTGCATAAGTTGCTTGCATGTTTTAGGGCCATTTTGCACTCTATTTCAGCACTGAAATCTCTACAATCTCCTTTTATTCTTCACTCTTCCTTTTGTTTTGAAAGTGACTTCGAACCCCTTGTTGGCTTAAGTGTGGAATTGAGACCCTCATGCCTAATGGTTTAATTCCTTCGGGAGTTCATTACCAACAACATGAGGCATCTTTCATGCTCAAGGTACTTGTGGTTTAAGCCCTCTTTCCATTAGAGGACATTCACCTTTGGACTAACCAATTAAAGAATGGATTAGTAAGCTAAAATGAGTAAATAAAAATGAACAAGTAAAAGAGGCAAGATAAAGCATCTTTTGTGTTGCATTGTATGTGTTCGGATCGAACGCTAATTCAAACATGAGGAAAATGGGATGTTTCATACTCAAAGTGATGAAACGTGCCACTTTCCTTGGTCACCGTCACCTTTGATCATGCATGATAGGGTGGTGGTTTTGTTGAGTCTTGTTTTGCACTTATTAAGCTTGTACAAGCTTGGTTCTTTGGCCATCATGCATGAAAATGCTTGGTTAATGGCTTGAGAGCCAAGAGCTACACTCCTTTGAGCTTGCGCAATGATAAGGAGGGTAGCAGTACATACATTCCTTGAAAATACATTGCTTTACCTCTGTTTGCTCTCTGTTGCAGCAAAAGGAGAAGTCCAGGGATGTGGTGGCCGACCGGCCAATTTTAGTGGCCGACAGCCACTTGGAGTGGCTGGCCAGTCAGTTGAGGTAACCGACAACCACTTTTTGTACACCAGTCAATTTTTGCACAAATGTGCTCCTGAGTTGGAGCAGAGGCATTCTGGGAGTTGGCACAATTTTCAGTGATCAAAACGGGTGCAAACATAGGCATCCGATGGCAAGGCAATGGCATTTTCGGGCGGAGCAACCAAGCATGCATGCGTCCCTCGCCCTTGAGGCCATTTAGTCGCTTTTGTTAGCTTAGAATAAGTTAACTAATTCATTAATTCGTATTGTAATTAATTAATTTAATTCGGTTTGTAATAATTAGTTAACTATAATAGTTAATTGATTTCATGTTGTAATAGTTAGCTTAATTAGCATAGTTAGTTAGCTTATTTATTCGGACCTTCCTTCGCGAGGGCATAATATTATAATAAGTGTGCGTGCCTGTGTGCATGTTTTCCAACCCCACGTCTTTCTCTCTTTTATTTAAACCGCTTTCGATGGTTAGATTAGGGATCATGTTTTAATTAACATACCTTATGCTTGCATGTTTGCATCCATTCATTTGTCTTGCATGCACCGAGGCTCAGCGCATCATTCAAACTGCATTGTCAATTCAATACTTCTTTGAATATGTGTTTCAAAGCATGTTATCAAATTGTATCATATGCCATATTAGTAGCCAACCCTATTAATTACATCATTACATGTGTTGCATTACGTATCTTGTATAGTTAGGATCATACATTTTCTAACTAGTTTTTGTTTTGTCTTGGAGTACTCGGTGAGTTTTATGCTTTAGCATACTTGCATGAGTGTGATTGCCATATTGCCATGTTTCGCATGCTTGCCATGAGGTTATGTGCTTAAATGCTTAACTGCATGAATGCCTATGGATGAAGGCTTTGTTGCTTGAATTGGAACAGTTCAACAAATATACGTTTTAAGCCCACTTTGCGAAGTGGCGAAATCATGTTTTAAGCCCATCATGTTTGATGACAAATCCACGTTTTAGCCTACTTGAGGGTGGCAAATTCAAACAATTTTCGAAAACACGAGTTGAATTCGTTCCAAGTCTTGAGACTTAGTCTATACTTACTTGTGCGCGTCACATAGTAAAGTTAGCTAATAACCGGAATAAGAACACATAAGGTTTATAAAACAACATATCATGATAATAGAGGCCGATCTTTGATCGGGCGAGCGGGGGTGCTCATTTCAGGACCTTCTCCTTTTGTACCCAAGTTCTCGAGCCGAGACAACTTTGGTGATGACGGATACGTGGCCTTTGACATGATTCAGGGTTTCCTAAATTTCTCAAAAACAAAATATTTAGGTGGCGACTCTGTCATCTGGCAAAGCAGTCCAGTTTTAGCATTATTTGATCTAAAATCAATTTTCCAAAATGATTTGCCAGATTGGACTCTTTGGTGTTTATCAGTTTCACATTGCATTTTGTGAGATTAGATTCAGAACCGTGACAGAAGTCCGAAGTGTAAGATCAATTCGAGTTTTCCGAAAAAGGGCGCGAAAAGTCGAGCTACACTTGGATTTTCAAATTTCTAAAAGAAAAATTTTGATTTGCTATATATCTAATAATATCAGGCCCCAAATATATAACCAAACAACTTTTCAAATTTTGCAACTCTTTTCAAAAAGTTATTTTTGAAAATTAATTTTTGACAAATAAACAAAATTCTTTCTCTTTTAATTTTTCTAATTTTTCTCACACAAAACTTTCAAATCCTTAAAAAAAATATATAAAAAAAACAGTCCCCATAAGTTGTTGTAAACATTATAATATTTATAAATGCGTTTTTTGGCATACCTATTCCAAGAAGTCGATATGTCCGAGTGGTTAAGGAGACAGACTTGAAATCTGTTGGGCTACGCCCGCGCAGGTTCGAACCCTGCTGTCGACGCTCCTAATATATTTTTTAAAAAATTCCAGTGAAGCTCTCTCTTCTCTCTCCTCTGACTGAAAAGCCAGGGTTTGTTTTTTGGTTCACTCCAGAAACCCTAACGCTAGAGCACTCTCCGACTTCAATCGATGGAAGAGAAGAGCGCGATCTCATTCGCGAAGAACACACAAGAGCTGGCAATGAAGGGCCAGAAGCATCTAGAAGAAACGATCGAATCAGCTTTCCAGATCTTGTCTTCCATGAACGACGAGCTCTGTAACCCTACTTTGTGGTCTACAACTCCTTCCTCAAGTCCTATCAACAATGGGCATCATCTTTCCACTTCTCACGCCTCCAATGGCAATGCTTCCTCTGATTCGGCTCACCACTTCGAGATGGGCGGTGCTGGAGCTCTCGAAGAGGCTCGCCTTCGCTTCAAATCCTCTGTAGCCTCTCTTCGTTACATTCTTGCTGCGATTCCCAACTCTCATAAGGTAAATCAACAATGGCTGAAATATCATATCATTTTAGGCTGCTCAATTTCAAAATCTCACACTTGAACTATGGAAAATCGTACGAATGTTCTCTTTTGAAGGATGAAATTGATGCAATTTTATAGTTGATGGATCAAAATCTACAGTTTGTGATTCAATTTTATATTTGATGGAAATGTAGGGTTTCAAATTTGAGGAGTGTTAAGCTTATATTTATGTTTTTTTGTTAATGTCTGCATTCTGTTTGGTTGCTGAGATAATTTGGGAAAATAGGACGAAAAGTTTTGTGTTTCTGTGTTGTTGCTGGTCGGAAAAGTAATGCAAAACCCTGCTTTCTCAGTGGATGTTTGCATTCGGCTCTATTTTTTTTTTTTGTTGGTCTTGGAGCTTGAAGCTTCACTTGTTCTAATGGATATGATATGAAACTTATATCTCTTCTAGATGCAAATTTGATAGTTTCTTGAATTTATGACTATCTGTTGATAAGAATGACAAGAGAGACATGGGACTATTTTCTGCATTTAGTAATGCATTATCTTAAATAGTTGTGTAATTTCACGATTCAAGATTTTGAAAGGTAACTTGTAGCATACAAACTCAGTGCTCCGGAAGATGTTTGGGTCTGCTTTTTAGATGTCACTTTGGTTATCACAAAGGTGATCTGCTTTGTTTGGTCAGCGGAAAGGGCTTGGTATTTGAAGTAGATCATTAGGGTTGTGCCTTGAGAAATGCTAGAGACCCATACTCTTAGACCCACCAATTCGCACACAATGATGTGGCAAGGGAGTTGAGTCCTATATCATTGGGCGTGTAACAAATAAAAAGTTGACGCCTATCGTATCACATCATAGTGGGTCGAATTTTGGGAGCTTTTTGGGAGTTTCAAACATTTTCCGTCATGTCTTTCCTATGAATGTATTATGTGTGAAAGGCTAGCGCTTAAATTTTGAGGTTTGATGATTGATACCGTAAGTAACTCTTTTGTTGAATTTGAGTTGGTCAATTAGTGCCAGAAATAGCAGAAAGAAATTGTGCAATGAGGCATTTTATGTTATTTTGGATTTTTGAAGATATTTGACATGGGTGGGGTCAATTGCCAAGTTGGAATTTGACATTCATAGAGAGTTTTTCTCTGGAAATTTTTTGAAGTAGGGAGTATCGGCTTCTTTTTTTAATTTATTGGATAGCCTGCAATGTGCTTGTGGTTTTACACACGTATTTTTGCATATCTTGCAGGTACAAAGGTTTATCTTTTGAAAATGCTTTTCATTCGTTAGAAGAGAAGTTTTTTGACAGTTTAGGAAGTCTTCCATGAGTTTATAAAATCTACATTAGCAAGGCGGATGGATAATGAATTATTCTGTTAACAGTTGAAATTAATTCTCTTTCACCATTGTGGTTAATCAGGAGGCTACGGTGACATCTTATTTGGGAGGTGGAGGTGTGGTGGTTTGGGATATTCAGTTGCAACGGTAGGTGCAAGATTGGGAGGCGGCTCAGTTGGTGGAATTGTGGGGTTTCTTATATGGCTTGGGTCTTACTGGGGTGGGGTCCAATGTTATGGTGTGGAATGGGGTGGGGACAAGTGGACAGTTCACAGTTTCTTCATTCTATTGGGGTTTTTTTTTGTGTGTGTGTGTGTGTGTGTGTGTGGGGGGGGGGGGGGGGTGTGGTAGGGTGTTTCCTTGGAAGAGTGTTTGGGTGCCGGGTGCCTCGTCTAAGGCGGTTTTCTTTATGTGGACAGTTGCTTTGGGGTAGAATCTCACATTGGATAATTTGATAAGGTGTGGGCATGTGTTAGTGAATTGGTGCTGTATGTGTTGTGCTGATACGGAATCGGTAGATCATTTGTTTCTGCATTGTTTAGTGGCCTTGCGGCTGTGGGGTTTTATTTACTCACTCTTTGGGGTTGTTTGGGTTCAACCAAAAGGGGTGTTGGATATGCTTTGGGCTTGGTGGGGTGCTCGGATTGTACGTCAACGTCGGCGGGTGTGGTTGTCGGTGCCGTTTGCTTGATGTGGCTTGTATGGTTGGAGCGAAATAGACGAACTTTTCAAGAGGTTTATCATGGTGTCCTTTGGTTAGAGAATCGGCTTCTTGTAGTTATGTATAGTTAGTTGGAGAGCACAGTTGATCCAGATTTGTTTGTTTTTTTAGATTTTCTAGATGATATAATTGGGTAGTGCTTGGGATGGGTTTCCCTAATTGGGAATACTATTTGTATTGGTTGCATCATCTTGATGCCTTTATTTAAAAAATAAAAAAATAAACTCTTTCGTAAGTGTGAGAATTATAACCAGAATCTAGCAATTATTATGTTTTACAAGATATTTCTTTGTGTTTTTTTTAGAAACTAGAATGACCATTTTTGTTTAAATTATAATGTATTCTTCAATTGAAATAGCTTTTGTTCTTCAAGAGCTTGAGTTTGACTTTATTGAGATTTTTTTCCTAGAACATTCTTAAATTCATATGTTCCTAAGCAGGGAACACGACATCATGGTTTGGAAGTTGTGGCACCACCCAATATAGGATTCTACCCTTCTTGGCACGAAGAACAAAAATTAGTAACTTTTTATATTTAAGAGTGATGGTTAGTGGTTAGTGAATCCTAAAAGGTTCTTCCTTTTCCAGTCAAATGCAATTTAACCATACAAATTGTCCTCTCTGAATTTCTTGCGTTCAATTAACCATAGAACCACTTTCACATTCTTCCTGCACAAATGAATAAGGAAAATACAAGAATTCAAGCTGGTGAGTTATAAACTGGTATAGAAAGTAGTGTTAGCGTAGTTTTGGTGTAGTTAAGTATTCCATTCCCAGTATTATATGTAATAATAGTCTTATACTCTCAGTATTAGGATTAGTGTAGCATACGTGAGTATTACCAAATTGGATAGAAAATTTTAGATCTGCATAACAAATTTGAGCAGAAAACTTAATCCTCACATCAATAATGTGTGTGAACAAGAGTAAATTAGCCCTATAGATAATTTGTACCATCCTTGTACCATCTTTAGTGTTGCTCCTACTGAGTCTCACCAAGTATCTGCCTCTCCTTACCAAGGTTTGGCTACTTTATAGAAATATTTGAACAACCTTCACCGAACTTCTTAATTTTTTTCCAACATTGACAGCCGTATAGTGTGGTAGGGTGTTTCCTTGGAAGAGTGTTTGGGTGCCGGGTGCCCCGTCTAAGGCGGTTTTCTTTATGTGGACAGTTGCTTTGGGGTAGAATCTCACATTGGATAATTTGATAAGGTGTGGGCATGTGTTAGTGAATTGGTGCTGTATGTGTTGTGCTGATACGGAATCGGTAGATCATTTGTTTCTGCATTGTTTAGTGGCCTTGCGGCTGTGGGGTTTTATTTACTCACTCTTTGGGGTTGTTTGGGTTCAACCAAAAGGGGTGTTGGATATGCTTTGGGCTTGGTGGGGTGCTCGGATTGTACGTCAACGTCGGCGGGTGTGGTTGTCGGTGCCGTTTGCTTGATGTGGCTTGTATGGTTGGAGCGAAATAGACGAACTTTTCAAGAGGTTTATCATGGTGTCCTTTGGTTAGAGAATCGGCTTCTTGTAGTTATGTATAGTTAGTTGGAGAGCACAGTTGATCCAGATTTGTTTGTTTTTTTAGATTTTCTAGATGATATAATTGGGTAGTGCTTGGGATGGGTTTCCCTAATTGGGAATACTATTTGTATTGGTTGCATCATCTTGATGCCTTTATTTAAAAAATAAAAAAATAAACTCTTTCGTAAGTGTGAGAATTATAACCAGAATCTAGCAATTATTATGTTTTACAAGATATTTCTTTGTGTTTTTTTTAGAAACTAGAATGACCATTTTTGTTTAAATTATAATGTATTCTTCAGTTGAAATAGCTTTTGTTCTTCAAGAGCTTGAGTTTGACTTTATTGAGATTTTTTTCCTAGAACATTCTTAAATTCATATGTTCCTAAGCAGGGAACACGACATCATGGTTTGGAAGTTGTGGCACCACCCAATATAGGATTCTACCCTTCTTGGCACGAAGAACAAAAATTAGTAACTTTTTATATTTAAGAGTGATGGTTAGTGGTTAGTGAATCCTAAAAGGTTCTTCCTTTTCCAGTCAAATGCAATTTAACCATACAAATTGTCCTCTCTGAATTTCTTGCGTTCAATTAACCATAGAACCACTTTCACATTCTTCCTGCACAAATGAATAAGGAAAATACAAGAATTCAAGCTGGTGAGTTATAAACTGGTATAGAAAGTAGTGTTAGCGTAGTTTTGGTGTAGTTAAGTATTCCATTCCCAGTATTATATGTAATAATAGTCTTATACTCTCAGTATTAGGATTAGTGTAGCATACGTGAGTATTACCAAATTGGATAGAAAATTTTAGATCTGCATAACAAATTTGAGCAGAAAACTTAATCCTCACATCAATAATGTGTGTGAACAAGAGTAAATTAGCCCTATAGATAATTTGTACCATCCTTGTACCATCTTTAGTGTTGCTCCTACTGAGTCTCACCAAGTATCTGCCTCTCCTTACCAAGGTTTGGCTACTTTATAGAAATATTTGAACAACCTTCACCGAACTTCTTAATTTTTTTCCAACATTGACAGCCGTATAGTGTGGTAGGGTGTTTCCTTGGAAGAGTGTTTGGGTGCCGGGTGCCCCGTCTAAGGCGGTTTTCTTTATGTGGACAGTTGTTTTGGGGTAGAATCTCACATTGGATAATTTGATAAGGTGTGGGCATGTGTTAGTGAATTGGTGCTGTATGTGTTGTGCTGATACGGAATCGGTAGATCATTTGTTTCTGCATTGTTTAGTGGCCTTGCGGCTGTGGGGTTTTATTTACTCACTCTTTGGGGTTGTTTGGGTTCAACCAAAAGGGGTGTTGGATATGCTTTGGGCTTGGTGGGGTGCTCGGATTGTACGTCAACGTCGGCGGGTGTGGTTGTCGATGCCGTTTGCTTGATGTGGCTTGTATGGTTGGAGCGAAATAGACGAACTTTTCAAGAGGTTTATCATGGTGTCCTTTGGTTAGAGAATCGGCTTCTTGTAGTTATGTATAGTTAGTTGGAGAGCACAGTTGATCCAGATTTGTTTGTTTTTTTAGATTTTCTAGATGATATAATTGGGTAGTGCTTGGGATGGGTTTCCCTAATTGGGAATACTATTTGTATTGGTTGCATCATCTTGATGCCTTTATTTAAAAAATAAAAAAATAAACTCTTTCGTAAGTGTGAGAATTATAACCAGAATCTAGCAATTATTATGTTTTACAAGATATTTCTTTGTGTTTTTTTTAGAAACTAGAATGACCATTTTTGTTTAAATTATAATGTATTCTTCAGTTGAAATAGCTTTTGTTCTTCAAGAGCTTGAGTTTGACTTTATTGAGATTTTTTTCCTAGAACATTCTTAAATTCATATGTTCCTAAGCAGGGAACACGACATCATGGTTTGGAAGTTGTGGCACCACCCAATATAGGATTCTACCCTTCTTGGCACGAAGAACAAAAATTAGTAACTTTTTATATTTAAGAGTGATGGTTAGTGGTTAGTGAATCCTAAAAGGTTCTTCCTTTTCCAGTCAAATGCAATTTAACCATACAAATTGTCCTCTCTGAATTTCTTGCGTTCAATTAACCATAGAACCACTTTCACATTCTTCCTGCACAAATGAATAAGGAAAATACAAGAATTCAAGCTGGTGAGTTATAAACTGGTATAGAAAGTAGTGTTAGCGTAGTTTTGGTGTAGTTAAGTATTCCATTCCCAGTATTATATGTAATAATAGTCTTATACTCTCAGTATTAGGATTAGTGTAGCATACGTGAGTATTACCAAATTGGATAGAAAATTTTAGATCTGCATAACAAATTTGAGCAGAAAACTTAATCCTCACATCAATAATGTGTGTGAACAAGAGTAAATTAGCCCTATAGATAATTTGTACCATCCTTGTACCATCTTTAGTGTTGCTCCTACTGAGTCTCACCAAGTATCTGCCTCTCCTTACCAAGGTTTGGCTACTTTATAGAAATATTTGAACAACCTTCACCGAACTTCTTAATTTTTTTCCAACATTGACAGCCTTATAGTGTGGTAGGGTGTTTCCTTGGAAGAGTGTTTGGGTGCCGGGTGCCCCGTCTAAGGCGGTTTTCTTTATGTGGACAGTTGCTTTGGGGTAGAATCTCACATTGGATAATTTGATAAGGTGTGGGCATGTGTTAGTGAATTGGTGCTGTATGTGTTGTGCTGATACGGAATCGGTAGATCATTTGTTTCTGCATTGTTTAGTGGCCTTGCGGCTGTGGGGTTTTATTTACTCACTCTTTGGGGTTGTTTGGGTTCAACCAAAAGGGGTGTTGGATATGCTTTGGGCTTGGTGGGGTGCTCGGATTGTACGTCAACGTCGGCGGGTGTGGTTGTCAGTGCCGTTTGCTTGATGTGGCTTGTATGGTTGGAGCGAAATAGACGAACTTTTCAAGAGGTTTATCATGGTGTCCTTTGGTTAGAGAATCGGCTTCTTGTAGTTATGTATAGTTAGTTGGAGAGCACAGTTGATCCAGATTTGTTTGTTTTTTTAGATTTTCTAGATGATATAATTGGGTAGTGCTTGGGATGGGTTTCCCTAATTGGGAATACTATTTGTATTGGTTGCATCATCTTGATGCCTTTATTTAAAAAATAAAAAAATAAACTCTTTTGTAAGTGTGAGAATTATAACCAGAATCTAGCAATTATTATGTTTTACAAGATATTTCTTTGTGTTTTTTTTAGAAACTAGAATGACCATTTTTGTTTAAATTATAATGTATTCTTCAGTTGAAATAGCTTTTGTTCTTCAAGAGCTTGAGTTTGACTTTATTGAGATTTTTTTCCTAGAACATTCTTAAATTCATATGTTCCTAAGCAGGGAACACGACATCATGGTTTGGAAGTTGTGGCACCACCCAATATAGGATTCTACCCTTCTTGGCACGAAGAACAAAAATTAGTAACTTTTTATATTTAAGAGTGATGGTTAGTGGTTAGTGAATCCTAAAAGGTTCTTCCTTTTACAGTCAAATGCAATTTAACCATACAAATTGTCCTCTCTGAATTTCTTGCGTTCAATTAACCATAGAACCACTTTCACATTCTTCCTGCACAAATGAATAAGGAAAATACAAGAATTCAAGCTGGTGAGTTATAAACTGGTATAGAAAGTAGTGTTAGCGTAGTTTTGGTGTAGTTAAGTATTCCATTCCCAGTATTATATGTAATAATAGTCTTATACTCTTAGTATTAGGATTAGTGTAGCATACGTGAGTATTACCAAATTGGATAGAAAATTTTAGATCTGCATAACAAATTTGAGCAGAAAACTTAATCCTCACATCAATAATGTGTGTGAACAAGAGTAAATTAGCCCTATAGATAATTTGTACCATCCTTGTACCATCTTTAGTGTTGCTCCTACTGAGTCTCACCAAGTATCTGCCTCTCCTTACCAAGGTTTGGCTACTTTATAGAAATATTTGAACAACCTTCACCGAACTTCTTAATTTTTTTCCAACATTGACAGCCGTATAGTTATGAGCTTCCCCTTTTTTTTTTAAATTTTTTTTCCCTTTATTGACCAGATAACTGATTTCTCTTACCAAAAAGTTTCAGTGGTGTTTCTAAATGATAGATACTATTGGACATATCAACTTACACTTGTTAAAGAAATAGCTTTTTTGTCTCCTATCTATCATATTTGTGGATTATATACAGCATTGTATTCATTCCACTGATTCCAGTCCCTGGGCATCTCCATACACTTATAAGTCCAGTGTGAGAGGTTGTTGTCTACAAGGAAATACATAGAACTGTCACTTGACAAATGTCATTTAATGAAGTGTTCTCCCCATGTTGGATGTGCTGATCAGGAAGGTGGCTTCGTTTCTTACTAGCTGCAATTGATAAGAGAGAATAGTGGGGACCAAGGTTTCAAAATGCGGCGTTACGTAACGGTTGCGGCGGTAGGCACACGCATTGCCCCCGCTTTTGCGGTTTGATTGAGATTCATAGGTGTGTTGGCCGTAGCGGCCCGTTACGCAATGTTCTGAACAGTGTTGGAAAAAATAAAATGCTGAAAAAATATATATATTATACAGATTTTGTACATACCTTTATGGTTGATTGGTCTACTTTGCATGACAGTTGAGTTCAACAAAAAACAGTGAAGAGGGAAGAGGGATAGAGAGAGAAGAGGGAAGAACTGATGTTGTTAAAGATGAAGAGGGAAGATGGAGGAGTGAGATAGAGAGAGAAGAGGGAAGAGAAGAACTGATGTTGTTGAAGATGAAAAACCGATGTTTGATGTTGTCGATGCACCTTACAAATCTACGGATAAATCAAAAGGTGTGATGATGGGGGTGTTTGGGAAGTTTGGTTTTTGGTTTTTTTTTATTTTTTTCACTAAAAGACAAATTGGTTACAAAATAAAAAAAAAACAATCCAAACAAAATATCACATCAAACCCCATAATCATTTCACTTTTTATCTCACAAACATCACATCCAACTACAAAAAAATCCAACTATCTTCCCAAACACAATTTTTTTTTTGCAATAATATCCTACAACTAAAAAAACTTACAAAAAAACTCACTTCCCAAACACCCATGATGAATGTTGGAGTTCCATCGACACTTCTAGCAAGTAATCCTGCTTCTTGAAATCATTTTTTATTATTGTTTTGGTTATGTGTGCCAGCTGTTGTCTTGCCAAAAAAAAAAAATAATAATTATTATTATTTCACTCCTATTCGGCTGCTTCTTCAAATCATTTTTTATTATTGTTTTGTTTGTGTGTGCCAACTGCTGTTTGCAAAAATAGGGGGAAAAAATTATTATTATTGTGTGGTCATTATCTATTTGGTAGCTCTTGATTAAAATATATATATATATTTAGGCTCTTATTTTAAGTATATTTATTCTTTTATTTTTGTGATTGTTTATCTTATAATAGTTAGTGATTGATTTTTTTAAAATATTTAGAAAACATAACACTTATAATTATATATTAATATATATTTTATACATGTCAGTTCTTATTGATTAGTTTATTTTATCTTAAAAATTTTGCCACAAGTGTAATATGGTTTTATGACGTAAAATCATTTATTATTGAAATAAAATGTAAAAAGCACATTTTATAGTGATTTAAAAATATGAAATATATTGGATCATACTTAAAAATTAACAAAAAATGATTATAATTTATTTTAAAACCCAGTAAATTTGATTCTGAAAAATATATATATATATGTATCAGTAAGTTTTTTTTTTCAAATTGCGCGAAAAATAAAAACATTCACAATTCCAGTTACTGCAATCGTTATGCTACGGTCTTTACACCCTGTAACCGCAACTGCGCTACCACCCCTGTTACAGCCCGCAACCGCTTTTCAAAACCTTGGTGGGGACTATAGAGTATTGGTCTCTATAACTATTTTATTGTGCTCTTAGTTGGTCTTTTATTTTGTGAAAGTCCTCATAACTATTCATCTTTATATCTTTGTCATATTAATTCAATTTATCTAAATAATGTTTCTTGGTGATTCATCAAAATTTCTGTCCAAAATTTCCGTACTCAAGCAATATTTCTAATTGCTGAGTAAAAATATCGCTGCCCTTAATTTTATGCATTTACTATGAAGACTATTTTAGAAAAATTTTGGTAGTGTTTGGTAGAGTTTTCTAAATATGATTTGAGAATAGGAGTTGTATTTTGATTTTGTGAGTTTTGGAATTATGATTTGAGTGTGAAAAATTTGTTTGGTGAATGAGTTTTGAATTGAGTGGAGAATTTTTGATGTGACATGTGATATTTGATACAAAAACTTACAACTCATAACCAAACACACAACTCAAAATTCTATTAAAGCTCACAAATTTTTTTTAAAAATTCAGAAAATATTTTTTTTGAATATATAAAAATTAACATGCGTCAATTGTAAAAAAAATAAAAATAAAAATAAAAAAATAAAATAAAAATTGCACTGTTCCAGTCAACTGGCTGGATGACCGGTTAGGCCAAATTTCAAATTTTTTTTTTTTGAAAATCATGCCTTGCACAGAGTTTTCTAAATGTTGTGAAAATATAATTTGAACATCCTATCCAAACATCATATTAGAATGTGTGGGTAGAATTATAGTTTGAAAATCGTTCCAAACACAACCTTTGGTTACTTGTAGAGATTTTTGGTGGCTACAATTCTAGAACTATGTTTTCCATAACATAACTCATTGTTTAAGTTAATACCATCTGATTTTTGTATTTTGATAGGCAAAAGCATATGATACCGGTTCCACAACTAGCAGTTCAGCATCCTCAGCAGACCAAGCCAAAATTGGAAAATTGGAAGAGCGGGCTTGTGTGTTAAAACAGGTATTCATTCCAGATTATGAATCTACAATTTTTAGGATTTGCATTATGTTGTTTTTCTGTTTTGGGATGTGTTGTGTCAAAGGCTTGGCAAAAAACTCACACACATGACTTGATAGAAAAAACACAACAAAATAAACAAGTGAAGTAGAGAACAAACCCAACAAGAGAATTTGAACCCAAAAAAATTCTCTTCTTGTGTTTGTTCTCTACTTCATTTGTTTGTTTTGTTGTGTGTTCTCTATCTAGTCGTGTGTTTGAGGTTTTCGCCCGGCCTTTCGCACAACAAATTGGTATCAGAGCCTAAGGTTCTAACCTTGGCATTGTTTGATTTCGTTGATTTCCTTGTTGGTGATTTATGAAAATTGGAGGGAAGAAGTCGGAAGATGGATCTTCGTCTAAACCACAACAAAAGACAATGGTTTCTAATGCTAAGTTCGAGGTAGAAAAATTTGATGGAACAAATAACTTCGACATGTGGCAATGCGAAGTTTTGGATGTGCTAACTCAACAGGAGTTAGACATTGCTTTGGAAGAAAAACCCTTGGAGATGGATGAGAAAGAATGGGCAAAGATCAATCGACAAGCTTGTAGCACCATCAGGCTTTGTCTTGCTAAAGATAAAAAATATTTTGTTATGAAAGAGACTTCGGCCAAGGAGTGGTGGAAGAAATTGGAAGATAAGTATATGACCAAGAGCATCGGAAATCGGCTCTATTTGAAGAAGAAACTCTTCCATTTCCAGTTCAAAACTGGTAATTCCTCGTCTGAGCATTTGAATGACTATAACAAAATTCTTGCTGATTTGCAAAATCTGGATGTGAAAATTAATGATGAGGATAAGACAGTCTTGTTTTTAAACTCATTACCTGACACTTATGATCATTTGACTACTACTTTACTGTATGGAAAAGATGAAATTAAATTTGATGATGTGTGTAATGCATTGATCAATAATGAGTTTCAAAAGAGAGATCAACAAGTTCATTCGGATTCAACGTCCAAAGCTTTGACAGTAAGGGGTAGATCAAATGATAGGAAATTTGGTAAATGGGGAAAGTCTCATTCGATGTCAAGGGAAGTATCATCTGAAAGGAAAATTCTTGCTAAAGATGAGTGTGCTTTTTGTCACAATAAAGGGCATTGAAAAAATGATTGTCCAAAATTGAAAAATAAGGAGAAGATGAATTCAAAAGCAGTAGCTGCAAATGTTGAAGATGACTCAGAGTTTGCATTGGCGACTACTTCAATGGCTTGCCACTCTGAAAAATGGATCTTAGACTCAGGTTGTTCCTATCATGTGTGTCCACACGAGGACTGGTTTTAAAGCTTCAAGGAAATTGATGGCGGAGTTGTATTGATGGGTGATGATAGTAGGCCTTCGAGCCTTTGGAAGAACTTTGTCCTTTGTATGACCTTTGGTCACATGGTGATCGTCTTTGATGGATCTTTATTTTGTCTCCTTGTAAGACTTGTTCATTAGCATTTCATGGTCGAAACATTAGGTTTTGTGAGACTTTTAAGTACAGAGGATTTTTAGTTTGATGAACTAATATTTGGATTTGGTGAGCTTTTTGAGAGTTTCCCACTGTTGTAACTCTTCGGAAAACCATTCTCTGCGTTAGTGAAATCATTTTCTTTGTGATTATCCATGGACGTAGGCTTGTGTCGAGCCACGTAAATCTTGGTATTGTGTGATTGTTTCGTTCTCTTATATTTGCATAATTTGTATGTTTATCTGTTCCATGTTCATAGCAATCAATTATCTTGGTGTGATTGAGTTTTTTCAGGACTCTCTGCACAACAATTTGGTTTTAAAAAAAAGATGTCGGGAAAACCCTTCTCGAGGGGCAGGGATTCAATGTGGTGGTGATGTATGATTTGAATGATTTTGCTTTGTGCCTCTGGCAGTTGCAGCTACCATCTGGGCTGTATTTTATAACCATGAAATAATATGTACACAAGCACACATGCACTCTTGCATATACCATAGGGATATTAATTTTGTTATTTGTGTATATCTGCATTTTGCATTGCATGTGGTTTGATTAAAAAAGGAAAAACAATAAAACCTCCTTTTCGAGAGCAATTTTTCATTGGAAATGTTATATGTTCGGTTGTGATTGAGACAATATGCTTAGTTTGGTTTGGTTATGTTTCTTATATTGCAGGAGCTTGCGAACAAAAACAAGTATCTCAAGCTTCTCATAGATCAGCTACGGGATCTTATAACTGAGATATCAACATGGCAAAGTCCTTGTTCTGTCTAATGTTCCCCGAGGATTAGTATGTAAAATGGCCGCATATTTGTCTGTTGGTTCTGGCTTAGTTTGGAAAGTGGGTTAGCTTTTTGACTTTTTTGACTATTTTAGCTTAGGATTAAAAAGCCTGGTTTGGGAAAGACTTTGGTTTTTTTTGTAAGAAAAAGAATGTAATGATTATGAGTTAGATGTGATGTTTTGTTTTATTGGGACTAAAAAACTTATTTTGTTTTTTGTGACTATTTTAGTCCCAAACTCACCCAAACCCACTTCCCAAACAATGCCTCTGTCAAGCTGCAAATTTATTCAACAAAGTTGTTCTTAAATTGGTTGGCCAGCATCCAACAATTAAGTAGAAATTAGTTCTGGAATGTGCGGAACATCTGTCATATGAATGATGTGTTGCGAACTGAAGCATTATTTTTTTATTAAACTTCTCTGATAAATCCCGACTTACGACTCTATGGATCCAGAATTGTAACTTAGCAGCCCGATGATTAGTGGATAACTAGTGAGTGCATTTGAATTTGGATTCTCTTAGAACCAGTTCTGTTCAAACATGCTCCCCATCTAGATGACGACTGGGGAGACCTTTTTACAGTTTACTTTGTTGCGCTCCGACTATGGTCGTGTCTGATGTGATGGGTCAGCAACTCTACAGATTGTCCAACCATTTATGCTGTGTTTGGATGGAATTGCTGCAAAAAAGAAAAAAGAAAAAAAGACAGGTGTTCAATTTGATGGGTTAAGGGTTTGAAAGTCCTAAATTTAAGTGCACAACTGTTTGCTTTGAAAAAAGGAAAAGTTTCCAGTTAAAACTAGGACCAACTATAAGTTTGTATTTATAATTTTCTATTTATGTTTACCACCAAAAAATAAAATAAAATTGCACACTAGATAAAAACCTCTGTATTCCTTTTATTAAACACAAAAAAATTAATTCATTTGTTCAGAAAAAAAAAAATGTTTTCATTTAATCCAACAACGATCACTATCGCCACTCACCCTTTCATCATAACCACCAGCCACTACCACCCACTCTTTCATCATCACCACTAGCCACTGCATTCAACCAGTGACTTCCTTTGACCATCACCATCGGTCACCACCTCTTGTCACTTGACCACATTTCAAGCAGTTGACTACCATCATTGACCGTCAACAATCACCCTTAGCCACTGCACAAAAGGCGTAACAATTTGAAAACTGTCTTGGAGAGGAGTTCGGTAAAGTAGACACGTCTGTGAATATATATACTACTTGCACCTAGATAGAAAGACCCTATGTGTGAGAACCCCCATCACGTATTATAGTTATATCTATTTAATTCTAAATGTTAATTATGTGTTCAATGTGTAATTGTATGCATATTTGTTCATTATTGGAATATCTGTTATGGTTTCTGCTTCAAATTTGAAATTAAAAGTCTTAACAACATCAAAAATCGAAATTGATTAGTTTAACGAGAATGGTATAATTTTTAGAGCTTATTAGGAAATTTGATTAAAAATTGATTCAATTAAGAAAAATTAAGTCTTGATTAATTAACTTAAGTTGCAAATAATCAACCTAATCCTTGATTAAGGGCTTTAGGTAATCAAACATATAAATATGAAGGAAAATGTTGATTTAGCTCATTACAAACAGAAAAATCTACTAAGATTAATAGAGAGAGAGAGAGAGAGAGAGAGAGAGAGAGAGGCAAGAAACTTGGAGATTTTGGCAAAATATTGAAGAATTGTAAAGAAGAACTCAAATTCTTGCTAAATTGAGCACAATTGAAGACTTTAGATAAGTGTTTGATTCTTAATTCATGAATTTAAGTCATCTAATGAGTGAATTCAAGAAGATAATGTAATTAAATGTGAGAATTGAGCTAAAGGTGATGACATTGAAGTTAATTTATACATGCATGCATATATGAGCGTAGAATTTTGATCATGAGTTTTGTTACCTATGTTAGGTTCAGAAGTTGAATTATACATGCATTCATGAATCATGTTGATTTGAAGCTCAATTTCATATTTTGAGAATTGTGGAAGAAGAATTTGAAAATAATTTATACATGCATGAAGGTTAGAGTTCCAATTATAAAGAATTCATGAAGTTTTGAACATGGGGTTTGAAATAGGTTTTGTATCATGTTTTTGAAGGTGTTTATGTGATTTAGAACAAGTCATGCAAAGGTTTTTGGCATTTAGCTTGTGTTTTAAAGCTCAAATTATGTTTTGAAAAACGCAGAATTCGACCACACGGCTCGAACAAACAAGTTGTCGCTCAAGCGCACATCTCATGCATCCAACATTTTTGCAAAGACATTGCACATGGCTCGAGCAACCAAATGACCGCTTGAGCGACCTCAGTTTGTTTTGCACAATTGGCTCGAGTGACCATCGAGCCTAGAATCGGACCAACTAGTACTTTTGTAGACCATGTGGTCCGCTCGAGTGAAGTGTCCTGTCTTAGAATATTTTGAAAAGTCATATTCTGCCCACAATTGCATTCTCATTCCTTTTCAAACATTCTTAGGCATGAAATGAGCCTCCCAAATAAATTAATAAGTTAGAATGAGACTTAAATGAATTGAATAAGTTAAAAAAACAATTTGATTAAACAATGTATTCTAATGTGTGTATGTGTTTATGTGTAATGTAGGTTGATCTATGGAGACGTGACAACAACTCAATCACTGTGAGTAATATCTTAATAAAGATATTTTCATGTATATTATTTTCTAAGCGTTACCAATGTGGTAAGTTTTTTTGAACTTATGATTTTGTGTTATGAATAAGCCTTCTATCAGTCCGCTTAACATAATATGTGCGAATGTGATTGATGAGATACGAATGTGTATGATGGAAAGGTTGTTCTGTATAATTGAAATGGACCCAAGATCGTTCTGTATATTTGATAAGATGGACCTAAGGTCGTTCTGAATATTTGATAAGTCTGAATATTCGATATAAGTTGACCAAATGGTCATATACAACTGTAAATGATTGGACCTAAGGTCGTTCCGCCAAGTATGATTTGTCTGTTCTGAACTTCTGATATATGTTGGACCCGAGGTTGTTCTGTTATGACAAAAATTTGAGTATGAAGTTATTTACATTAAATATTAGAACTCATTCATATAACCTCTTTATTCTGATGTTATTCAATGGATTTTAGTTCACTCTATTATATATATGTATGTAGATGAGCAACTAGGGCTGCAAATGAACCGAGCTGTTAAACGAGCTGAGCTTGAATATTAGGCTCGTTTAGTAAACGAGCCGAACTCGAGCTCACATAAGCTCGGCTCGTTAAGCTCGGCTCGTTTGTCTTTATTTAAACTATATAATAAATATATTATTTATATATTAAATAATATATAAATATATATATATATAAATAATAATACAAATACATTTTTTATATATTAAAATAATATAAATAATATTAAAAAAAAATTTATCGAGCCGAGCTCGAGTTTCATTAAAATGAACGAGTCGAGTCGAGCTCGAGTTTCATTAAAATGAACGAGTCGAGTCGAGCCCAGTTCCTTATCGAGCCGAGCTCGAGCTCAATAAACGAGCTCGATAAGTAAACGAGCCGAGCTCGAGCTCAGCAAAGCTCAGCTTGGCTCGGTTCGTTTGCAGCCCTATGAGCAACGGGATGTCCAGTCCGAGTGAACTTGTGAAAGATTACCCAAGTTTTTGTGAAACCAACTATGGAGTGCCTCATGGGTGAGGCTTTTGTAGGTTTTTTTTTTGATTGGTCAAGTTTGACCATACTTTGTATATTTTTCTTTGGATTTAAGAGTTAATGACTTGTACTATGAATGATCTTTGGTTTGCAATATCTATATGCATCTGATGGGATGTGAGTTATTAACGTATAATTTTCTTTGTTTATGCCATATATGCACAACTCATTGGATAAAATTTTATAATTTTGCTTCCGTTTCTGACCCCATATATTTAAATATGATTTAAATTCTGTCTGAGATCGTAAGTAATCTCATGATTACTAGCCAATTATGATCCAAACCTTTAGGGGTAAGTTCGGATCATGACACTATGAAGCTTTATTGTTCCCTGGGATTGGCTTTGAGCCTTTCTTGCGTAGCTTAGGTGGAAGGCAAAGAACACCCTCTTTCGAAGTGCCTGAGCCATCAGTGAAATACCATTCTAAAAGAACTAGAATTCTAACCTTATGTCATGACCTACGGGCCAATAATAGTCTCAGGTAAACAGTTTCTATGAGGCGTAGGCCTCCCAAAAGGTGACAAAGTGTAACAACCTCAAGCCGCCATAGGGAAACAACCTCCAACCACCACCAATTGCCGGCAGAAGCCATCTTTGACCACAACCTTTAGTGGTCGACAACCACCATCTTTGAGTATCGACAATCACTTTCCACTAACCACCCCTTTCATTTGTTGTCAAAACAAGTTTTTACATGAATAGACCAAATATGTATTTTGTTTTCATATTTATCCAAAAGATATAGAAACATATTTAATATTTTCTCTAAATAAAAAGGATAAATTTCAAACATTACTAAACAAAACCTGTGTCTGTTTCTGTTCACAACACAAACACCGAGCCGGAAAGAGATCTCAGAGTTGAAAACAACATGAAAATTTCCATTTTATTCATTATGCACAAATCCATAGTTCAGAGGAAAGGAAGCTGCAAAACCTGTGTTGAAGAATTCTCAGCACTTGGCAACAACCATACATGCAAAACATAGAATAGCCAACCAGGGATGGAGAGAAAAAATCAGTTTCCCTGGATGTATGTATGTATGTATATAAATTAACAAAAACAAACGTCCAGCATGAGACTGCCTCTTGAACAATTTTAGCTTGGCCTTTGTAGTCATAGAAACTTCAGTTTCTGCTGCTCCCAATAAATTTGTTACAAAATGTTGTATTTTTTACAATAATCACTCACCGGCCCTCCTCAAGAACGCTAAAACGCCTAACCCAGCGACCAGAGCAGCCCCAGCAGCAACAGTGGTGTACGCATTGGCCCATGCATCTGATTGAGCATAATCTAGATTTGCAGATCGTGAACCTCTCCTACGACCACGTGTTCCGGAATAATCTAAATGCAATTTTAATCCCTGTTACAAGGTCAAATCAAATGTATGTTAGGTGGGTTTGGTTCACTGAGAGGGAGATAAAAAAAACAAAAGAAAATTCTGCAGTTAGCATCATCTTGACATATTTAAACCGGGTGCCTATATTTACACCCATCATTTCTCCTCTTTTTTATTTTTTATTACAATTTTGTTCCTCTCCAAAATTACCATTAAGACCCAAACCCTAAAAATTGAAGACACAAATTTCTCACCCCACCCATCCCTTCCCCACCACCTCTACCAACCATCACCACTGCCAGCCTCTTCTTCACCCAGACCCTCCCCACTCCCCTGCAAACAGCGACCCTTACCTCCTCCTTCAAACCCTAGATATCTCTCTCTCTCTCTCTCTCTCTCTCTCAGAGCAGAGGGTTGCAGGAGTGGGGGCGAGGGTGGGGAGCTGCAGGGGTGGAGAGCTGGGGTGGTGGCGAGCTATAAGGGGAATTGCAGTAGTGGGAGGCTAGGAGGGGCTGAGTTGCGACAGTGGAGGGCTTAGCGGTGGTGGTCAAAGGTGGAGGAGGTGGTGCTTGGGTTGGAGTGGAGTTAGGGTTTGAAATGTTAATAGCTGTAAAGAAAAAGATGAGTTGGACGAGGATATATTGGTAATTATGAAGGGTATATAATGAGATAAAAAGAGAATTTTAAAATTTTAAAGGTGGTGTTAGTAGAAATGGGGTGTATGTGTGGTGTAAAATGTAAATAGAATCGCTATTTAAAATCCTTGTCCTCAAATGCTCTGTTCATTATGGATAGAGGTTGAGATGCTACACCAACTAAATAAGGCATGAGGACCATTCTTACCTTCCAACCGGCTAACCTTGCATGATCCACAGCTGCAACAAGATCACTATCTGATGCAAGTACAACCTTGTCATTGTCTTCATCTTCATACTGCAAATGTGATCAATCATGAGCTTAAAAGTTGACATGACGAAAATTAGAGCATCCAAAATAAGACATGATATTTATATATACCAAAATATGAGGCAGGTTGTTGCGGTCAATGTCATCCCCCACCCTCTGAAGGATTGCAGTTATGAGATCTGCCAAACTCCGTGTATCTGAACTCAGTACCAGCAAAAGAAATTCAGTTAGTCATAGAGTTGTTGGTTCACACAACATGGATACTGAAAGTCTTTACTTGAAATAAGTGTTGGGTGTAGTATCTTGTATTCTGTGGGACTTGTACAATTATTGGTGTTTTACATATATTTGGATTAGCTTGTGGAGCCCAGAATTCACTAGGAATTTAGTGTGTAGGTTATATTAATTGTATGGGACTAGGATTCCTATGATTTGCCTATAAATAGGGAACTTGTAGGAATCCTAGGGGTGTGAGATTGAGAGGATTGGTAGAGATGTAAGGGAGACGGAAAAATACCAGGGGCACCAGGTGTGAACGAGGAAGTGGGTGTAGCTTTGGGGCTAAGTTACCCTTGAGCAGGGAATCAGAATTGTTTCAGGGCTCGAGTATTGGTGTCAAGTATTGGGGTATTTTTTGGTCTCATGGTTGTACTCTCTTCTTCAGTTTATAGTGGATTATTTCTCTCATCTGTGGACGTAGGCAGGTTGCGCCAAACCATGTAAATCTGTGTGATTGTGTTTTCTCCTTGAGATGTGCGTGGTGTGCTTCCATTCACATTAGGGGATGTGCAATAAATCTGAAAAATAAGGGACATGCACAGACGATTTCCTCAGTCAAAATCCTGACCCAATATGATAAAGCTAACTACTACTATATCTTACAATAGCAGTGAACTCAAATCCAGAACTCAAGACCATTGGAACATTCAAATTTTATGCTGAGTCGTCTAGATAGACCCATCAGTTGAAGACACACGGTTCACATTTATGAGCAGAATGCATGCCACAGAAGACAGAACAACCCTATGTTTACAACCATATGATGGCTAGCCAACATGACAAGTAGGAGAAGTTATCTAGTAGGTCCAACCTACGACGTAGCTGTGTGCCCACCTTATAGGAAGAGGACACACACTATGTCTAAAACATAGGAGAACAAATGGGAAAAGGTAGTTGTGGGTGATAGAGATTGGAGGCGATCGGTCGTTGACCTCTGGGAAGATGGTAGGCACTTCAATGACTTAAGATCACCGGAGGTGGAAGAGGAGAAGACCAAGGCAAGCTTAGAGAGGGAAGAGGTGGCAGTGAGAGACCTTGAACACTTAATGTATGTTATGTGATTCTTGTCGCTCTTGCTGTGTGTTTGTGGCTGCACTTATGATGCCGTTATATAGACTCCAGGAGTATTGGAGCCCAAGAAACCTCAAGACAGGTGGCAAGTTCTCCTTAACTCGACAGGAGGGTGATATTAGCCCTACTAGCTGTGTCCTATGATTCAGGTCTTCGGGGAGGTTGCATCATAGGAACTGCAGGGGTAGGTATGATATCTTGAGAGGCGTATCATATGTGCATCAGATGTAAGTGTAAGGTCAACGTCTCTTTCTCTAAGCCAGGTCAAAGGGGGAGCTATCACTGCAGGGAGATAGCTATGCGACTTTGACGATCCCGAGATCTTAGCCTCCAATCCACAATCCTCCAATGATCCCAAGCGAGAGTGCCTAGGTCCTGCTCCTGACCTAGGCAGCCAAGAGGGTGAATGCATGGGTGAGCCAAGGGCTCATCTCAGTAGCTAAGTAAACATAGGTGAGCCGAACATCGGTAAGCCAAGAGTCCGATTATGTTGCTATGGAGTTGGGGTGAGTGGATAGAGAATACATTTCTTGAGTTATGGAGGGGCCATGAAGAGCTCTAAGTGAGCTAGCTCCATGTGGCCTTGTTTCATTCTTTGTGGTGTGCATGCCCCCGCTTAGGCTAGGCATACAATCCCGATTCATCGTGGTGCCTCAGGGGTTTGCCACGTGGATGCGTGATGGTGATGACATACTCATCGTGGTGCCTCAGGGGTCTGCCATGTGAATGTGTAATGGTGCTGACGTGACACCCGTAGGGTTCGCCATGTGCCAAGTATAGTATAGATACCCACAGTAGTTACATGGTCTATACAATTGCAAGGGCACACCAAGCAGGATATAGGCTAAACCTACTAGATAATTTCTGAAAGAAGCATACCACAAATGAATCTATGCATTCGGCCCTTTTTATCTTGAATCTTGAAAGCAAAGGTATTAGGTAGACTTGACGAAGGAAAGGGAAGAGATCTTGCTGTCTCAGCACTTTCAGAAGCCATTTTCAATGAACCTTCACTGAAATATGCCCAATAATATATTAGTAAATAAACACCAAAATTGAAAATGTAACATCATATTGAGAGCAAGGTCTACAACCTTCGTGAATCTTCTTCATCATCCAAAGGAGATAATTCCATGGCAGAATCCCAAAATTTTTGCATCATATTGCTTGCAGCCTCATTACTAACCCCAGCAGTGCTTCCCACCTGGTGAATGTAGGGAATGACAAGACCGTATTACTCTCCACCAATTAGAAAATAAATACACAATTTCAAGGTAGAAAAGGAATCTCAAATATAGTAAGTTCAAATAATTTCTTTATTCTGTAATTCAATGATATGCAGAATTATCAAATTGGCCGGATACCGAGTTATCAACAAAAAAAAAAAAATGATCATGCAGAATTAGCTATTTATATTTTTAAACACTCTGTTGAGGGTGAGAAGAGAAAAGAAAAGAAATGATTGTGATCTCTCATCTAGGTAAGAAAAGAAATAATTGTGATCTCTCATCTAGGTAAAGAAAAGAAATGATTGTGGTTTCTCACTATCATGTTGGATGAGTAAGAAAGCAAAACATGTGAGAATGATATGAGTGGGATTTTTTTTTTCTTTGCATTTTAAAGGGAAATCTTGGTATTATAAATATTTTACAGCCAATCAACTTGTTTCTTACCAAATCTCACCACTTTTGGTGAGAAATAAAATAGCTTAGTAAGGGAGTTCTCTTTCTCAACATTTCTCACAATTTCTCACTCAACTTATAAACCAAACATGAGATAGGAGTTCTCTTTCTCACCATTTCTGATCATTTCTCACCAAATCACTCCAACATCCAAACGGAGCGTTAAATTTCAGTAAATGAGAAAATTTGAAGTGGCAAGAGTTTCTTGATCATGACAAACACCAAAGAATTGCATTAAGGATCTGTAGGACTGTTTCTAAGAATCTGCAGAAGGAGCAAGTAGGACAGATACCAAAAAGGTAACAATATATATAATGAAGCACATAAAATGACATGCAGAAAAAACTGCATAGTTTTTTAGTAGGACTGATAATGTCAAAATTATAATGACACAAAGGCAAACGATTGAATGGCACACCATGCTAAAAATATGTTTTATCTCTTTGACAGTACAAATTGCAAAGAGAATGATTGAAAATATGTTTTTATACCTCGAATTATGAAAGATCAATATCATTTCCAACAAGTAACCCTATTAATAAATGACAGTCCAAGAAAGACAGAAACTTTACTTACTGTAGCTACAGCAGCATGAGTGATGTGAAGTACATCAACAACAGCAACTACAACTCCATCTGTATTGGGCCATCTATAGTTGTCATAAACTACAATGGAAAAATCATATGAATTTCTATACAACCTTTTCTGTAATTGTGAAGATAAATTACCTCTATCGATGATAGGAAGGTGTAGAAATTTTCCGTCATGCATGGTATGCAGAGCATCAACAATGGGTGTATCCACACTTGCACATTCAGGATTTGGGGTCATCGCCTAGAATTAAATTGGAACACATGATGCACAAGTTTAAGATTAAGAAAAGCATAAACATGACATGCTCCATACTCCCCAGCATAAACTCATAGAAGTTTCGAGCGCGGGGTTATGAAATAATACACCCAACACTAATTCCCACCAGAATGAACAAATCACCTTCTCCACTAGAGTGGACTCTGGAGGAAGATTTTGTGCTATTACCCGCATCAAGAGATCCTTTGACCTGTCAGAAAATTAGAAGGCTCATATTATAATTCATATTTTACTTTACTGTGAAATTAATTATTGATGTTTGCGAAATGATTTTTTGGACCCAAAGACCTATTTGCAATGTAGAGTTCATGGAGAAAAAACTCACGTTAGAATTCCCCGTGGTTTGTTTTCAACTATTACAATGGCAGAGCTCATGCGACATTCAAGCATCTTCTTTGTTGCCACTAGTACTGTGTCAGTAGGTGAGACTGTTACAATCCTGACAATGTCACAATTGATAAAGGAACTTGCATTATGTTTAATGTTGGGAAAGTTTATCAACAATAGCCACATAATATACTACATAAAACCAATGATGGGAAAAAGAAAAAAGAACGAAAGCAAAAATACAAATAAACAAACAGAGAAGATATTACCTACTTTGAATTCTCAGAAATTATTGTAGACAAAGAGGGCCTAAACATTCGCTCACGAATTGTTTCAACGAACGTATTAGGACCTGTTCATCAACCAAAAAATAAATAAATAAAACAAAGAATCACTTCCCCTGAGAAAGACCAAATAAACTAACAACATTCAAATGAGATAACAAGAATGTCTTCTAGAAAATATTTCCAATATACACTCTCGACGAACCAGAAACAGATGCCCCCCAGTGTTTTTCAACACCTTCAACAGCTGCTGCAATGGCCTTTCCCTTTTCAGCTGCCCTTTCCATGCGTGCAATAGCATCATACAAACACTTTGCTATATCAAGTAAAGCAATGACCTCTCCTTTCTCCACAACAGGCAAATGTCTGAATTTTCCTGAGGCAAGATATCAAGACCATATACAACAGGAGGAAATTAGGAAAGTACACTAGACAAATAATATGACGAGGCCTTTCTGATCAGTACTAACCTAGCACCATCTTTTGCAAGGCTTCCACAGCAAGAGTGTCAGAAAGTACAAAAACTGGATTCCTAGTCATAACCTTGGAAACAGGTGTCTCCTCAAGATTCAACTCACGAGCAATAACTCTTGTTGCTATATCCTTCAACAATATTATAAACAAATAAAAGAAGTAGAAGAAGGAATAATTGAAGACAAACCAAATTTAGAAATAAGACTAAAAAATAGGAAAGTGAAGCACACAAGTCTTCTTTTGCTCAGCTATGTATTACACGAGTGATTAAAATCAAACCTTGTCTGTTAGGATTCCACAGAGCAATGCATTTGAGTCAGTAAGTAACAAAGCATCAACTCTCCGAGCAGCCATTCTACGGCAAGCTTCATGTATACTTGTAGTTTCAGGTACTGTCAGGGCCTTTGACAGCCTCAATCGCCTCACTGTACGCTCTCCAGTTAATCCCCTTTACCAAATGCAAGTGGAAATAAAGAACCATCAGTGAAATTTTAATTTCAAATTTTCAACTTTTTACTTGTTTTGGTTTCTTTACTGTGGCACTGTGGCAGAGTGAATTGTTTGCAAAACACTCGTGAAAATGCTTTGTAAGCTCAATTATCTTATCCGACAAAGAAAGTTGTATAACTTAGGGCCCCCTTTGGCGCTGGGACACATTTAGCTTGTAAGTGTTTTTGTGGCCTTTAAAGTGCTTTCTAGTATATTTGGATGCATCTTCAAAGTACTTTGACTTTTAGTTGTTTGTCGCTAAAAAGCAATTTTCAGAAGGTGCAGCAAGCAAACAGTACCAAACCTCTTTACAAAAGTCTCTTTTTTATTCTTTATTTGAAAGCACTTCATTGGAAGCCACCACACCACCAAACAGGGCCTTAGTCTCTACTTAATCATCTTGTCTATCGACAATAGTTCATGCCCTTGCTATCTAGAAGGAAGAAAAAGACCTCAGTTTTGCAATTTATTCTGATAAAGTATACTATGTGCCTGTTTGGTGTAGCTTAAAAGCTGCTTATTTCAACTTTTAGCTTAATTTAAGCTATTTTGATGTGTTTGGTTTAGCTTATAGCTTATAGCTTTTTGGAAGTCAAAAATCAGCTTATTCTTTGAGTGGGGCAGGAGATGCTTAATTTATAAGTCAGAAATCAGCTTATGTTCATAGTTATAAGCTATAAGCATTTAGGCATAAGCTATAAGCACTTTTCCACAGCTCTACCAAACAGGGCCATAGACTCGAAGAATGTTGAACCAAAAATAAATATATGAGTGAAACCAAAGATAAAGAAAACTCAAGTCAAACAGACACAAACAAGGCAGTTCCATACACCCACAGGCTAAGAAAAAAGCTTAGTTGTGTGCCAAGGATTTAGCTGCTCTATAATATGATCATGTGGGTTTTTATTTATCAAATAGAAAAAATATGTTCTTGCAGGTTTCGACCTAGGTATATTTTTGTTTGCACATTGGTCCATGTCATATTTTGTTTGGTTCCATTTTAACCAAAAGTCATTGGTGCAAATCATGTCTGTTTTCTAACAGGCTGATTTCTTCCTTTTTCGGTCTTAAACACATCAAATCTAAAGGAATACTCATGACTTCGATCAAACCTTGTGTTGACACCTCATTCACCTTAATTAGGAGACTAGATGGCCCCCTAGATAGGTACAAAAGCCTACTTTTCTCAGTTTTAGCAGCTATACTATATTTACTAAGCAGCCTATATCTCTCTACATCTCGAACTCATATCCCATTCAGGGGCTCAGGTTCAACTTTCATATCATTAATGATCAAATCCAACTCTTGAGCCACTGATTTCCCAGAAGCCAAGTGGATAACAACTTGGGGATCCCCTTCAAGGACAATGGAAGAGAACCTTATCTCAGCTAACAGATGCAACACTTCTCTAGCAGCAAGGTCCTCTAGCCACTACGCCTAGTCCTCCATGAGTAAATCCCACTGCCCCATCAAAATTCTCTTTCTAAACAGATGTAAGCAGATCAGAGTTTCACCTTAAGATATTAATGGGAAATTTTTTTAGAAAAACACACAGTCCAATCTGAATATCTAATTCCATGAATTATAACAATATAATAGCAAAAATTGTTTGAACATTATTGAACGAGAAAGATTATTAAGCAAATTGATTCAATTGTCTACAACGAATGCAAGAGAAGCTCCAATAATATGGGAGAACAGTAATTCAATAAAACAAGAAGACATGTATGTGCATAATAGATATATGTAGAGATTGAAAGAACATACATGGAACGAGAAGAAGATAGAGATTTTCGGGCCGCGTCGAGGCTACCGTTCTCGGAAGTTTTCTTCTTCGCCTGCGAAGATGAGCTTGTCAACGACATACTTCTCCTCGAAGAACCTCCTTGACTCGCCATATTCTCCGATAAACAACCCTAGAAATCTCGAATTCCTTATCTCCTTCGATTCTTTGTATAAAACAAGCAAAAAGAACAAAGAATCAACCTCAAAAGCACGCAAAACGGGCAAAAAATTACTCCTGAATCATTTGCGAAATCTGCTAAATCAGAAATTAGCTTGACAATTCAAGTTTGAAATAATAAGAGCTCAATAACGATTGTTGAATTGAAAGTCCGATGGATATATACGCATGAATTGATCTCCGCCCCTCAGGAAAGCGCGAGGGGGGGGGGGGGGGGGGAGAGGAAGGTGGGGCGATTGAGGCCGGGATTCCGATCGGAGGAATGGATTTTCCGGGAAAATGATTGAATTTTCCGGGAAAATGGACACGTTCGGCCGTTTGAGATATGGAAAAAGGGAGGAACAAAACAAACGGAGGAATACCCTAACGGGAATGGGGGATTGGTGAAATTGAATTTGTTCGAAGATTTGAATCGCACGAACTCTGCCATGTCCAACCAATACAATTCCACCACGTATCCGATTCTCTAACACATGAAAAAAGCTCTATAAATTTCTTTTGTTTTTTAAATTGTCCCCGTCTTATCATATAAGGAAAATGAGTTTTTTTTTTTTGGGCAAATTACAAACATCCCCTCGATTGGTTAAAAATACAGATTCTCTCTTGAGATTTGAGAAATTACAAATTGTCTCTTGAGAGTCAAATTTTCATAATAAATTAAGAGAAATTAGGAGGGAATCTGTATGAAAATAAAAACCTCAAGGGGTAATTTGTTATGAAAATATAAACCTCAGGGAGCGGGATGTAATTTCTCAAACCTCAGGGGAGAATCTGTATTTTCCCCAAATCTCGAGGGGGGTGTTTGTAATTTGCCCTTTTTTTTGAAGTGAGAAAATGAGTTTTTTTTTTTTTTTTTTTGGAAGTGAGTAGGCTTGTAAGAGCTTAAAAATTTCATACTAATTTTCTTAATTTTTTAATTTTAAATAATTGAAAAAACCTCTATTGATTAGCTTTTATTTAATCATATAAAAATAAAATTTTACTTAGTTTATGATTTATTTGATAATTTCATATCAAGAAAAGAATGAATAAAAAAATGAATTGTTTCACTTATATAAATTAAAACTTATACTTTTATTTAATATTGTAGTGTTGTGCATGTTTCAATTTAATATAGTTTAAATTTTAAAATAAAAATGTAAGTTGGTTGGTCTTTTGACATAACAATATAAAAATAAAATTCTAATTAGTTTATGATTTATTTGATAATCATACATCGAGAAATCTTATTATATAAGGAAAATAAGATTTCTAATAAAAATGCTTGTGAGAACTTTAGGTAGCGTTTGGTAGAGTTTTGTAAATGTGATTTGAGAGTATGAGTTGTATTTTGAGTTTGTGTGTTGTGGAATTATGATTTGAGTGTAGAAAATTTGTTTGGTAAAGAGTTTTGAAAATAGTTTTGGAAAAGAGGTTTGATTTGAGTGGGGAATTGTTGATGTGACATTTGATATGTGATACAAAAATTTACAACTCATAACTAAACATACAACTCAAAATTATTTTAAAGCACAAAAAAAATTTAAAAAATTTCAGAAAATATTTTTCCCGATTAGGTAAATCAATTGCAAAAAAAAAAAAAAAAAAAAAAAAAAATTGTAAGCGCATCCGACATCCGGTTGGACATCCGGATGGTCTATCGGGTGGTCATCCGGGTGGTCTACCAGGTGGTCATCCGGTAGACAGAAAATACAGAGAACTCTGCAGACAACTCTGCAGAGAGTGTAGAAAACTGATTTGAAACCGGAACCAAATATCATGCTTCAACGCGTGTGTTGAAAACTAATTCTAGAGCACAACCAAACAGAGCCTTAAAGTCTCATACTAATTTTCTTAATTTTTTTTTTAATTTTAAACAATTAAAAAAAATATCCATTGGCTAGCTTTCATTTAACCATATAAAAATAAAACTTTAATTAGTTTATGATTTATTTGATAATCTCACATCGATAAAAGAATGAAAAAGTGAGCTGTTTCACTTATATAAATTGAATCTTATACTCCCATTTAATATTGTAGTGTTGTACATGCTTTAATTTAATATAGTTTAAATTTTAAAATAAATTGGTCTTTTGACCTACCATATAAAAATAAAATTCTAATTAGTCTATGATTTATTTTATAATCCCACATCGGGAGAAGAAGAAAAAATGAGTTGTTTTAATCATATAAAATGAATCTTATACTCCGATTTTAAATTTTAAAATTAAAATAACATTTAAAAGTTTTAATTAATTAATTTTTGTATAAGTTAGTTAGTCATTTGACCCAAGCGATTAGATTTAACCGTTTTCGGTTTGACTGATTTGTAGGTTTAACCACGATTTCTTGTACTAATTTTCTTAATTTTAGACAATTTAATTTTTTTTTCCCCATTGATTAACTTCTATTTAACCATATAAAAGTAAAACTATAATTAATTTATGACTTATTTTATAATCCCATATCGGGAGAATAAAGAAAAAGTAAATTGTTTCACTTATATAAAGTAAATCTTATATTTGCATTTAATATTGCTGTGTTGTGCATAGTTCAGCTTAACACAGTTTAAATTTTAAAATAAAAATTCTAATTAGTCTATGAAACGATTTATTTTATAATCCCACACCGGGAGAAGAAGGAAAAAGTGAGTTGTTTTCCTTATGTGAAGTGAATTTTATACTCCCATATCTATATATTATATAAGCAAAATGGGGGTTTAAACACAAGGGTTCCTATCTAAAAAAAAAAAAAAAAACCACAAGGGTTGTGGAAGCTCTAAATTCTTAACGTGAATTTTTATATTTTTAAATAATTAAAAAACTTTCTATTGATTAACCCAACTATGAAAAAAAAAAAAAAACCTCTAATTATCCTTTAAATTTGAATTTAAAAATTTAAATACCCCACTAATATAGAAAATCAATTCTATTAAAAACATAAAAAAATAAAAATGATATATACTTAAAAAAAGATTTATTGATCAGTTCATTTATTAAAATAAAATTAAAAAAACTTTAATTATCTATACTTTTGAATTTCAAAATTCAAAAATATATGTCCCACTTAATATGAGAAGTATTGATTTCTTCCAATATTTCCTTCCTAAAAATGATAAAAAGACCTATCTTTAGAGACGCTAAACAACCTAAAAATCCAATGTAAACAAACTCCATATTCAATCTCTTTCCCGAGGCCAACCAACTCTCTGCAAATCTATGTGTGTAAAAAATATTAGTCTCTCTCTTAATGCTAATAGTCTAAGTTTGAAGTAGTTGAAAATTGAAGATTAAACCATGTAAATTTATCTATATATATGTATACACATGTATTTAGCTATCTCTATTGTTCTCACGTGTACGATTTTAATCTAATAAAGCTCATCAACTAATTTCATCATTATGATCTTATAGATAAAAAAGAATAACAATAATCATACAAGCACTACAAAAATTCCTAAAATTAAAAGCCTTTTTTTGTTCATTTTATTTATTTATTAGTATTTGTATATGCAACACATACAAAATTATTCATTACTTTATATGAGTCTAATTCGAGTTTATTTGAGAATTTATGTCAGCTCAACTAATTTATTATTAATTAATGATTAACCATAATTTTAATAGCGAAACAATGGGATGAAAAGTGGAGGCAACTTGAGATTAGAGAATAGAGGTTGCGGGTAGAGGTAGAGGTCGACTTGGGAGAAAAGTAAAGAAATGAAGTTAAAAGTAAAAGTGATCGTGTGGTAAAGTTGCTTTAAATAAGAGTCGATGTAGTCAACAAAGATAAGACGAAAATTAGAGATATGATGATTTGTGAAGAGTGGAGACTTGACAAGCGTTATCAGGGGAAGTAATATCATGCTACTCTTAGAAATGGATAGTTGACAAATTTATAAATCAACGTACAAGATAGTCGTATATATAATTATTTGATAAGGAGAATCATATACAATTTTTTTTTACAATAACTCATTTTAAATCACAAAATCGCGTGCATAGTACGAGCAATATGCTAGTGTTAAAAAAAATGTCAATGTGTAAAAAATCTATTTTTACAAAATCATATGTTATTTGATTTAAGATTTAGAATTTCTTTGTGAATTGACCATTTAGAGCTCATTTGGTTAAATATTTAGAGCTCATTTAATTTATTTATTTATTATTTTTTAATAAAAAGACTTGTAAAAAACTATAAAGAGATGTGATTTGATGTTTTGATTTTTTCAACTATTTTAGTTTCCCAAACACCTCCTAGTCTTTTTTGGGTAATAAGACACGCGTTGAAAAGTCGACAATGATGAGCTGAATAGATAGATGATATTGAATAGATAAGTGATACGTATATAAATATGTGACATTTGAATAAATAGACAGATATGTAAATTTTGAATAGATAATGTCATTTTGACCCAAAAAGTCTACCCTTGGGTTTGTTGGCCCAAACTTTTAGAAATGGACTTTTAGTCTAAGTACCATAAAAAAAATATAATAAACCCTACAAATTTAATATAATTATATTAAATTAGATTCTTTTGAATATTTTAATTCAAATAATATTTGACTCCTTTTTTTATCAGAAATTCGTTTGTCTTATGAATAAAAAAATAATTTGTCATACATTTTTATATTCCAATGTATATATTTTTTTCTTTTTTATCTTTGTAGTTTCATTCGATAGGCATAAGTTTCGATCTCTTTAATTTTATTACAAATGAAATTACGTTAAAATTGTGGAACTTGTTATATTTTTTTTTTTTCAAACAAGTTTACTTTTTTTAAACCAAATCTATACCATATATAATTGTAAGAAGTTTCATTTTTTAATTTTTTTTGAATTATTCAAATGTAAAAATATAAATGTATGTCAATAAATTATTGATAATTGGTTCAACATTTTAATTTTATCTTTTAAATTTTATAAATGCTATTCATTGATCAACATGGACTTTTTTTTTCTATTTCTTTACTTTTACTTTTTTTCATTTTTCTTTAACCTTTTACATTTCAAAAATTCTTTCAATTAAGTATGATTTTTTTTAAAATAATCTTTAGTAACCTTTGTTTAATATAGAAAAATATTCAAGTTTCTTTTAATTATGCTTCGTCCAAAAAATATTTAATTAATTAAAAATCATATTTCAATTCTCAAAAAAATACATGTCATGAAATCACCACTATTTTGTCTTTTTTTTTTTTTTGTGCAATATATATACACAAACAGAGCATGCAATTACCATTGTTTTATATTTTTTTGTAAAATTATTTTTATATATGATTTGTCGTGGCAATTATTTTTACGAATAAATCAAGCCCTTGATTATGAAAAAGATTAATAGAAAATACATATGTCACCAAAAAAAAGTTTCTGAAATACATCTTTCACAAATTTAAGTTTTCTTAATTTTATTTTATTTTATTTTTCTTTTTTCTTTCAAAATTTCTAAATTCTGCAATGATACATGTTTCACAAATTTAAGTTTTGTTCATTTTCTTTTATCTTTTTTCTATTTTCTTTCAAAATTTATAAATTCTGCAATGATATTTCTATTACTCTCTCATATCAATTTTGTTCAACAGATCTATAAGAAAATGAACTAGATTTGTAAACATAAAATTAAATTAATAGTGATTAAGATGTGTGGTCTCTTTACCTCAACCAAACCCACAGGTTGATATTATAAATTTTGTCCATTACTGTGCAACAGTGTCCTTTGAAAAATGTTAGATTAAATTATTTTAAAAACATTTGTGTGAGAAACAATTTTAAATTTTAAATTAAAAAAATAATAATTCTGTAATAAGCTTCTTTTTACTCTTTTCCCTTTATTATTCTATTAAGGAATAGTATATATTATTTATAAATACATTAAATTATGATGAGTAAGACATCAATTCTTAAAAACCCAATCAAATATACAAGTAGTCTTGTGAAAATTTAATTTAACATACGCAAGCATCATTACTGTGAAAATTTCATAGTAGATAAATTGAACTAAGAAAATAGTTTGGTCATATTATCCTAATTGGCCTTTTTTAAAATTTGAAGTGAAAAATATTTGCTTGAAATTAAGGTGGTAATTAAACTTAATTAGTCTTATTTGATTCAAGCATTGAATTAATAATGCTTAAAATTTGTAAGTACTAAATTTTTAACAAAAAATATGTAAGAATGAAAAAGTCAAATAGTAAACTCATATGAAATAGAAATATAACCAAGGCGATGTACTTTGTGGTGCAAAATTGTAAGTTCAAATCTTATAGCGAGCAATTTTATATATTCTTTATTTCTACTTATTGTACAAACATAATTTGCTTGTAAAAAACTTGTACAGAATGATATGCTCATTTATATTCATTCACTGGAAGTCAAAATGTTCATCACTTTGGTTTCTAATTGAAAGAATACCATTGCTATATTATTCTTGTCTTAATTTTTTGTATGAGAATTATGTATGTATATCATTTTTTTCTTATGACCGGATGTTCGGATCAGTTTATGCATATCTCGACTATATAACCCGAGACTTTGAGAGAGCACACCTCAGGCCTCAAGGTATACCCACTATGTCAACCCTTTGGGGGTTGTATGTATATCATTTTTCTCTACTTTATTATAAAAATTGTATTATGTGATTGTTGGATTGTGCTAATTGATTTTTTTGAGTTGGTTGTTGGACTGCAAGATATATAATTGTCTCTAAAAAAAAAAAAAAAAAAATAGAAGCATAATAAATATTCAATAATAAGTACTATTTACAAAAGACCCTTAGCAATTGCCCAAGCAGTCATAGAGAGGGCATTTAGGTGCTATGATAAGTGAGATTTCATGTTCGAATTTATGAAAGAGAGGCGTTAGCCCGCTTTGTGATCTAACTATTAACATACTAACTACTATCTTGTGGAAAAAAACAAAAAGACAAAGTACTCTCTACAAAAACAAAATAAAAACAAAAAGGACTCTTCAATATAAAAGTTTTAATCATTTGATGAATTATTAATGTTAATCATGTGGTTTAATTTTGATGATGTCTAAAATATTATATGATAAATTATGATTTTTTTAATATAAATAGTTCATATTATTTGACATAAAATATTATCTATTTAAAATATATTTTGTATGATATATTTGTTATAAATGAATATATTTTGAAAACTTTACTATTCACTTTTTGAAAAATTAGGCTGATCACTATTCATCTTTTGATAAATTTGATATTGATTGGTTGTATTATTTTGACAAATTTGATATTGATGGGTTGTCATCTTTTGACAAAATTGATATACCCACATGGGGTGGTAGGTTATGTTTATTTTAAAATCTTTATAACATATTAAAAAAAAAAAATTAAAAAGGTATATATTTTCAAATCTATTATAAATAATATTTAAAAAGATTTTACTATGTATGCAAATATTTTATTAGAATATTATATATAATGCATATAATATAAATAGAATACATAAACCTATCATGTGAGCATTTAGACTTTTTACATTACATTGATTATATCATGTTACATGTATGCATAATGGCATGTGTAAAGACATACATGACATATCATTTCCATTAGTTTTCTTTTTTGCTTTTTAGTACAAATTTGACTAAAGTTTAAAAGTGCTCAAATTTGCAAGATCGTAGATTTTCCTTCCAAGTGATTTTCTTCCATGTGGATTCAGTTGACGTCTCAAGGAGCGTCTCCCCAACAGTTATATTTTTGTATATAAATAGAAGTGTTTTGTGTGGAGAAAAATTAAGAACTTGAAAAGAAAAAAATTCTGTGTACTCTAAAATTGTGATTATATTTTTCACTCTGCTCTTTCACTTTCAGATCTAAGTGTTATCTTTGTGAGAGAATTATTGTAAAAAACGGTTGAAGTACCTCTTATTTTTATTCATTATTTTGTGAAATTTTTTTGTAAGGTTGAGGTATTTATTGTTGAGTGAGGCTCAATAGATAAAAGTAAGACTTGTGTAAAATCCACAAGTTTGGTGAAGCCTTGGTGGTGTATTGATTCATTTTGATAGTGAAAAAATTTTCAAGGAGGTTCCTTGGGGAGTGGATGTAGGCCTGGCGTACCGAACCACTATAAATCTCAGTGTTTAATTTTCTCTCCATATTTCTCTTACTTTTATATTGATAATTATTGTTCTATTTTTTATTCGTTAAAATTTGAATATTGTATTTATTATTTTTTTTCATATTGCAAAAATAATTTTTAATAACTCAATTCACCCCCTCTTGGGTTGCTTACCTGGGATAACAATTAGTATTAGAGCGAGAACTCTAGTTTTTGTTACTTAACCGTCTTAGAGTAGATTATGGCAACTCATAGCTATTCTTTACCTGAAAGACAAGCATTCAATAGACCACCATTGTTTAACGATACAAATTTCAGCTACTGGAAAACTAAGATGACCATACACATACAATCTAACGATTATGAGTGCTGGAAAATTATTTGTGATGGTCCAAAAATTCCTATCAAAACCATAGATAGCCAAAAGATACCAAAACCTAAAGATGAGTGGGCTGAATCTAATACGAGAATGGCTTAAGTCAATGTTAGAGCCACAAATATGTTGTACTGTGCCTTAGATGCCAACGAGTTCAATAGAATTTCTACATGTAAGACTGCAAAAGAAATTTTGGATAAACTTATAGTGACTCATGAAGGAACATACCAAGTTAAAGAGTCTAAAGTTAGCTTGCTAGGCCATAATTATGAGTTTTTTAAAATGGAATCTGATGAAACCATTACTCAAATGTTTATTCGTTTTGCTGACATTATAAATAGTTTAATATCTCTTGGTAAAATATATACTAATACTGAAATTGTAAAAAAAGTACTCAGGTCATTACCTAAGAGTTGGGAGACAAAAGTCATTGCCATCACAGAAGCCAATGACTTATCAAAGCTAAGTCTGGACGAACTAATGAGATCTCTTCATTATGAAATAAAGGGATGAAGAAGAAGACAATAAGAAAAAGAAGGGAATAGCTTTCAAAACCACTACCACTTGTGAAGAGGAGGATGAAGAAAATTCAGAATTTGATGATGAAGAAATGGCCTTCTTAACAAAAAGATTCCAAAAATTTATGAAAAAGAATCAAAGAAGAAGAAGATTTTTCAAAAGAGATTTTAACATAGGAGAATATAATAGAAAAGATTTTATAAAATGAGAAAATAATAAGCAAACTGAAATCACTTGTTATGAGTGTTGTTAGGTCCCTTTATTGTCAAATCCGGGTACAAAACTTTGTGTTGAAAAAGTTGTAATTTTTTCTATGTTTTTGTCTTTCCCGCTCGAGCAGGACCATTGGCGCTCGAGCGGAGATTGGGGTCTCTTAGTATTTTGCCAGGTCTGTAAAAACACTGGAAGGTGTGATTTCGCGCTCGAGCGGGTTCTCAAGTGCTCGAGCGGAACTCTGTTTTATCACACGCATATTTTGCTGAATCCGCTCGAGCGGGATGTTGGGCGCTCGAGCGGAGATCGCGGACTCAGGTTGTCTATTTATACCTGTTTAGGCTGACTTTATTTTTTACTTTCCTAGATCTTATTCAAGAGTCCTAGGGTTTTGTTTGAAAGTTTCTTCTAAGGTTTTTTGTGAGTTTTCCTTGATAATATTGATTGAGTATTCAACTCATGAATTGAGAAGCACATATCAAGGAGATTGTTCGTATACATACAAGAGCGTTATTCTTCGGTGGATTCCGAAGACTCAAGCGTAGAGTTTCAAAAGGCGTTTGATTCTGTACGCAGTCGTTAATTCGACAAGTGAAGTTGTGGATTCAACTTCAGGTGGATCAGTTCCGAGACAAAGGCTTGGTGAAAGAGTTACAGAAGATTCGAAGGCAAATTGACTGAGTTGGGTAATTTGTGTATTATCTTTGTAATCTTTCTTTCTTTAGTAGTGGATTGATTAGTGGCGTTTTGCCGTGGTTTTTTATTACAATTGAAGGTTCTTTAATTGTGATTTTTCCACGTAAAAATCGTTTGTGTCGATTTATTGTTTATTCATAAAACAACAATCTAAATCACTTTCGTAAGTGGTTGATGATTTAGATTGAGTGTTTTGAATATTTGGGAATTGGAATATTTGGGAATTGGAATATTTTAAATCCTGATCTAATCACGAATCACTTAGGATTTTCAATTGGTATCAAAGTGGGTCACTCTTTGTTTTTATCAAAACTATAGGAGTGTGATTTTGTGTCACTAGTATTATGGATTCTATTCGTGAAGGTAACTCGACTCATAGACCTCCTTTACTCGACGGTACAAACTATTCTTATTGGAAAGCTCGTATAAGAGCGTTTTTAAAATCCATCGATGAAAAAGTTTGGCACTGCGTGATCTACGGGTGAAGTGAACCTATTGTCACCATTGATGGTGTTGATATCCCTAAACCCCTTGATAAATGGGACACAACTAATTACCAAAACTCGAGTTGGAAAAGTAAGGCTCTCAATTCCCTGTTTTGCTCCGTCACACCTGAAGAATTTCGTCGTATCTGCACGTGTGAGGTAGCAAAAGTGGCTTGGGACATTCTTGAAACGATTCACGAAGGTACTACTTCTGTCAAAAGGTCAAAACTTCAATGTCTCACCTCCGCCTTTGAAACCCTTTTTATGCGCGATGATGAGACGTTTGATGATTTCTATGCAAAACTTAGTGATATCGTGAATTCCTGTTTCACACTCGGGGAAAAAATCCCGGAAGCTAAAGTTGTTGGAAAAATTTTGAGGTCCTTACCCGAAAGATTCCAATCAAAAGTGACAGCCATTGAGGAGGCTCAGAACGTTGATACCCTCAAGCTTGATCAATTGGTTGGAAACTTGCAGACTTATGAAGTGTAACAACCCTCGTACTGATTATCGATAAACCACTGACTTACGTACTGATTTCTGTTAAACTGGACTGATAATGACTGATAATTGGATTAACTGAAGTACTGAATGAACTGATTGAAATCGAAACTGAAATTGAATACGTATATCTATTGTATTGTATTTCTATCTGTTCGATTGATTGATTATCTATTAGAATTTATCTGTTTAAACTGCTAATTGAAGGCCTTATCGGCGGCCGAATTAGGAACCGTTTAGTGTTTTGGAATCAGTAGAATATTTGTGATTTTATGGTATATTTATCTGAAAACTGATTAGGAATGATTAAATTAGATTAAATTAAGTCAATTAAAGAGGTTGCCGTAATTACGACTTTGCCATGTGAGTGGCCCCTTTGTTTATTGATTTCCTAGAGCCTTATTACACTTGACATATCAATTGATCAGTTCCCATCTTGCTTTCCCACCGACCAAACTTAGAGAGAGTGAAGGAGAAGAGAGAATTTAGCTCAATTGTTGAATTTGCTTGGAGATTGCCTAGAATTGAAGTATAATTGGCATAATCTAGCTCCCACACCTTGAAATTGACACTCTAGGTAAGGAAATCATCTTCTTCTTGTTGTCTTGAGCTAAGTCTTGCATGTTTCATGCATCATTAGAGAGCTAGGCCATGAGTTTGCTCATACATGTTGAATTGGACCTCCATTGTTGCATGCATGGCCATTTTGGTGCATTTGGAAGTTGAATTCTTGGTAGATTGTACATGCATGTCCATGTTTAAGCTAAGGTCCATGTTTTCATTTGGTTTTCCAACTATTGAGCTTTATAGAGCAAGATTTGAAGATTGAATTTGGTTTAAAACTCATGCATGTCATGTTGCATGTTGTTCTTGAAAACTAGTTTGAAAATGAGTTTGAATTAAACACCCTTGGGCTTTGATTTCTTAAATTGAGTTTTGAAACATGTTATTCTATGTGTTTAACAGAGTTTTTCCAGAAAATAGCCCAAGAGGATCGAAAATATTGCTTTTGAACTTGGTTTTGAGCTTGGGACTCAAATCTGGGATTTCCAGATTTCTGTTGTCCGCTCGAGCGGAAGAAGTGGCGCTCGAGCGGAGAAAACGAGCTCCCAGCATCTTGCTCTGTGCATCAGTCCGCTCGAGCGGAGTATTGGGCGCTCGAGCGGAGGACTGGGTGATGCGCTCGAGCGGGCGTCGAGCGGAGATTTCACCTATCCAGTACTTTTTGGTCCGCTCGAGCGGGGACCTTTGTTTGCCTGTCCGCTCGAGCGGGGAAACCTGCGCTTGAGCGGGACTCTGTTTCACTGAAAATTCTGCAAATGTTTTCTAAGTGTATTTTCACATCCTCATTCCATCCTAGGCATTCTTAGGCCTAGTTTAAGACATCTTAATGAGGCTATAGATGTAGAACACACCGAGGCATAATAGGAAGTTAATTATTGTACTTCCCCAACTGTTAAACTTAGAGTGTGTTCAATGTGTTTACTGTTTAGGGTTGGCTCTCGGGGACGCGCTCTAGCTGCTATTAGCCCAAATCTCTGTGAGTAACAGATTGTGTAAAGATATGTTCAAAATGGTTATCTTTTGAATACTGAACAGAACTGTTTACTGAACGGATATTGTTTATTGAATGAATGTATGTCCTGTATTGTGAACTGTACTGTGGCATCCTTAGCACTTATTGATTACTGTTATTGTTACAGAGCTCTGTCGGTTTCCTTGTGGAACCATACTGTTTACTGATTGATGGCCATCATTATTGTTGGGTCTGTTAAGACCCGGTCCTTCTGGACCTACTGTTTATAGGCTATTGGATGTACCACATATGACTGATTGACTGAAATACTGAAAGACTGAAATACTGTTTAATGAACTGTTTTCATTATTGTAAGGACATTCATTCATAACCTCTTTACACTTATTGTTATTCACTGGGCTTTAGCTCACTGTTTATATATATATATGTAGGTTCTCAGCAGCCAGACCGGAGCTAGAAGCGTGGGTTAGTCCCCAGTTTTGTCAAGCCAGCCTATGTGCCTCACTGCGAGGTTCCGAGACGCCATGCTGTGGCTTGGGGTGTTTTTGTGTCCCCTATCGGTCTCCCTACTGTTTTGTACTGTTGTCTAGACTGTTTACTGTTCTACTGCACTGTTATCGAGGGATTAAGTCCCCGCACTGAATGGTTGTATATGATTGTATAGACTGTACTGTTTTGACTGTATGAATGCATGAAAAATGTTTTTGGCATACAGATTGTCACAGCTCAATGGACACTATTTATTTACTGTATTGGCTTCCGCCAGGCCCTGTACTCTGTTTTACTGTATTACTGTTCAGCAGGCCTTCGGTAATCTCGGATTACTGGCCAGTTACGGTGCTAAACCCATAGGGCCGGGTTTGGGTCGTGACAGAGTGGTATCAGAGCGATACTTAACCACGAGTTATACCGCACACACGTGTCCAAATGAGCTATAGGGTGTCCTAGAAAAGTGATTAGGGCATCTCATGAACTTGAAAAGTGTGTGCTTATGACTGACTGATTATATGTTTAAGTGTACAACTGCTTATAATGATAACTGTTATAACTGCTTATAGCGGAATGGATAATACAAATGAACCTGAATCATCATCCTCTGAGGCCAGAATGGCCAGACTTGAACAAATGATGGGACTGGTACTTGAAAGACTAGATCAACAACAGAATCAACAGCCCCCACCTCCTCCTCCTCCGGTTCAACCGGAACAGAATGTACAGAATGTGAATGCCAATGAGGTGGACATTATTGCACTGACCCATAAGTTCAGCAAGATGAAACCGCCGTCCTTTCAGGGAGGCTTAGAACCGTTAAAGGCTGAAGCTTGGGTTCTTGAGACTGAGAAATTGTTTGAAATGTTTCCGTGCTCCGAAGCCAACAAAGTACTGTTAGCAACCTTCACCCTTCAGGAAGAAGCAAGAAGGTGGTGGATGTTGACCCGTGATGCGAATACTATTGTGACTTGGACTCAGTTCAAGGAGTCCTTCTTTGAAAAGTATTTTCCCCAGTGCATCAGGGACAGAAAAGTGACTGAGTTTGAACAGCTGAGACAGGGCAATATGTCTGTTGCCGAGTACGAGAAGAAATTCACCGAATTTGCCAGGTATGCACCACATATGGTGGATACCGAATATAAGAAGGCCAGAAGGTTTGAAGGAGGCCTTAGTGCTGCTATACAGGACCGAATAAATATTTTAAAAATGCCAACTTTTGTGGGTGTTCTCGACCGGGCATTGATGGCCGAGACAAATATTGCAGCAGTGAAACAATCTGAAACACCAACAACTGAATGGCATGGTAAAAGACAGGGTTTCAAATTCAAGAAAGGCAAACATAACTCTGCAAACAAGAAACAGAATACGGGGTCAACGACTAGCCCCAGCCAGGGGAGTGGATTCATTCCACCCTGCTCCGTATGTGGCAATAAGCACAAAGGGGTTTGCTACCAGATTTCAGGAGCTTGCTTCAGATGTGGCAAGGTGGGCCACAGAATTAAAGACTGCCCTTCTGCTCCACCAGCTAGTGGTAAAGCTGCACCAAGTGCAGCAGCATCAAATGTAGCACCAAAGCCTAACCCCAAAGCTACCGGGAAAGAGCCTGTGAGGCAGGGCCGAGTATTTGCCCTAGTACCGGGAGATGTTCAGAATACTGAGACCGTTGTGTCAGGTATCCTCTCTATTTGTGCTCAAAATGCATATGTATTGATTGATTCGGGGTCTACACATTCTTATGTGTCGCATGCTTTTTCACGGAAATTGAATAGACCCTTAGAACCTATGAATTACTTGTTAGCTGTATCATCACCTGTTGGAGGATCCATGACATGTGCATATATGTATCCTGCTTGTGAAATTATTGTTGGGGATATGCATCTGTTTATTGACTTACTGCCGTTAAACATAGATCACTTTGATGTGATATTGGGGATGGATTGGTTACAAAAATATCATGCCACCATTGACTGTGTAACGAAACAAGTAGTTTTCCGTCCACCTAGTTTACCTGAATTTGTGTTTAATGGGAGTGGAGTAGTACCTTCTCCGTATTTGATTTCTTCTGTGAAAGCTGTTAAACTGATTAGGAAGGGGTGTAAAGGATATTTGTGTTCCGTACTGACTGTATCTACTGATGATTGTGTTAAAACTGATGTGAATTGTATTCCTATAGTCAGAGAATTCCCAGATGTATTTCCAGATGATTTGCCAGGGGATTTGATTGATAGGGAAGTTGAATTTACCGTGGATGTAATTCCGGGTACACAGCCAGTGTCGAAAGCTCCCTACAGAATGGCTCCAACTGAACTGAAAGAGTTGAAAGTACAATTACAGGAACTGTTAGACAAGAAGTTTATCAGACCCAGTACTTCACCGTGGGGTGCACCTGTCTTGTTTGTAAAGAAGAAAGATGGCTCACTGAGACTGTGCATTGACTACCGTGAATTGAACAAGGTAACTGTGAAGAACAAATATCCATTACCGCGTATTGATGATTTGTTTGACCAGTTACAGGGTGCACAAGTGTTTTCCAAGATTGATCTCAGATCGGGATACCATCAACTGAAAGTTAAACCAGAAGACATTGATAAAACTGCTTTTAGAACAAGGTATGGCCATTATGAATTTTTAGTTATGCCGTTTGGAGTCACGAATGCCCCAGCTGCATTTATGGACCTTATGAACAGAATTTTTAAACCATACCTTGATGATTTTATTGTGGTATTTATTGATGACATACTGATTTATTCTAAGACTGTTGAAGAACATGAACATCATCTGAGACTTGCCCTGCAAACCTTAAGAGAACAGAAACTGTATGGTAAACTGTCTAAATGTGAATTCTGGCTTGATCATGTTATGTTTTTGGGGCATGTTGTTAGCAAAGATGGAATTCCTGTTGATCCGCAGAAAATTGAAGCCGTAGTGAACTGGCCTAGACCAACAAATGTGACTGAAGTCCGAAGCTTTTTGGGATTGGCTGGATATTACAGAAGATTTGTCAAAGATTTCTCCAAAATTGCCCTACCATTGACTCAGTTAACTCAGAAGGGGACATCATTTGACTGGACAGACCAAAGGGAATCAGCATTTCAAGAATTGAAAACCCGACTTGTGACTGCACCGGTTCTTACTCTACCTTCAGGTACGGATGGTTATACTGTATTTAGTGATGCTTCTCATAAGGGTTTGGGGTGTGTTTTAATGCAGAATGGGAGAGTTATTGTTTATGCTTCCCGACAGTTGAGACCACATGAAAAGAATTACCCAACCCATGACCTGGAACTTGCTGCAGTGGTGTTTGCACTGAAAATTTGGCGTCACTATTTGTATGGAGCGACATGTGAAGTGTATACCGACCACAAGAGTTTGAAATATTTCTTCACACAGAAAGAACTGAATATGAGACAGCGGAGATGGCTTGAACTGATTAAAGACTATGACTTACAAATACTGTATCATCCGGGAAAAGCCAACACCGTTGCCGATGCTTTGAGCCGAAAATCGATTGGGAACTTAGCCTGTTTGCTGACTGGACAGAAGGAGTTGCTTTGTGATCTTGAAAAGTTTGAAATTGAAATTGTTTTGAAGGAACAAGGTGGAACCTTAGCTGCTATTTCTGCTCAACCAGCCTTGATTGAAGAGATTAAAGAGAAACAGCAACTGGATGATTTCTTAAAGAGGATTATTGAAGAAAGAGATTCAAAACCGAAACCGGGGTTCAAATTTGAGAACAATGTACTGAAATTTCAAGAAAGACTGTGTGTACCGAATGACACTGAACTGAAAAGAAGAATTCTGCAAGAGGGCCACAATTCAAAATTTTCTATCCACCCAGGGAATACGAAGATGTATCAAGATTTGAAATTGAATTTCTGGTGGCCGGGGATGAAGAAAGAAATTGCCGACTTTGTGTCCAAATGTCTTCATTGCCAACAAGTCAAAGTTGAACATCAACGACCCGCTGGATTATTGCAACCCCTACCCATACCAGAGTGGAAATGGGAGCATATCACGATGGATTTTATCGTTGGGTTACCTCGCTCCAGAAAAGGTATGGATTCAATTTGGGTTATTGTTGATAGACTGACTAAATCTGCTCACTTCTTACCTGTCAAGACAATTTATAATGCGGACAAATTGGCTGTTATCTATATTGATGAAATTGTTAGACTGCACGGAGTGCCTGTGTCTATTGTTTCTGACAGGGATTCGAAGTTTACATCGAGGTTCTGGCAAAGCCTACAGACTGCATTGGGTACTGAATTGAGGCTGAGTAGTGCTTATCATCCTCAGACAGATGGACAGTCAGAAAGGACCATCCAGACTTTAGAAGATTTATTGAGAATGTGTGTCATTGATTTTCAGGGAAACTGGGAAAGTCATTTGCCGTTGGCTGAATTCGCCTACAACAACAGCTACCATTCGAGTATTGGTATGGCGCCTTTCGAGGCATTGTATGGCAGAAAATGTAGATCTCCAATCTGCTGGGCAGAAGTTGGAGATGGGCCGTTGCTTGGGCCCGAAATTGTTTATGAAACGACTGAGAAGGTAAAACTGATACAACAGAGACTGAAAACTGCACAGAGCAGACAGAAAAGTTATGCAGATGTTAGAAGACGAGACCGAGAATATGAAGTAGGTGATCACGTTTTTGTGAAAGTGACACCAATGAAAGGCCAGACTCGTTTTGGAGTCAAAGGCAAGTTAGCGCCACGATATGTTGGACCGTATCAGATTATTGAGAAAATCAATCCGGTGGCGTATCAAGTTGCACTTCCTCCTGAAATGGAGCATATGCATAACGTCTTCCACATCTCTATGTTGAGGGATTATCTTCGGGATCCATTCCATGTGATTGAGCCTACTCGGATAGTGTTGAGTGATGACTACACTTACGAGGAGAGGCCTATACAGATTGTAAACCGACGGATCAAGAAACTGAGAAACAAAGAGATCCCGCTAGTGAAAGTTGATTGGCAGAACCATGGTGGTGTGTATGCCACTTGGGAAAGGGAAGATGACATGGCTAAAAGATACCCAGAACTGTTTCCACTGAATCCTATTTTCTTCCAAACTGAAGGTAACTCGAGTTTAGAGGACTAAACTCCTTATAAGGAGGGGAGACTGTAACAACCCTCGTACTGATTATCGATAAACCACTGACTTACGTACTGATTTCTGTTAAACTGGACTGATAATGACTGATAATTGGATTAACTGAAGTACTGAATGAACTGATTGAAATCGAAACTGAAATTGAATACGTATATCTATTGTATTGCATTTCTATCTGTTCGATTGATTGATTATATGTTAGAATTTATATGTTTAAACTGCTAATTGAAGGCCTTATCGGCGGCCGAATTAGGAACCGTTTAGTGTTTTGGAATCAGTAGAATATTTGTGATTTTATGGTATATTTATTTGAAAACTGATTAGGAATGATTAAATTAGATTAAATTAAGTCAATTAAAGAGGTTGTCGTAATTACGACTTTGCCATGTGAGTGGCCCCTTTGTTTATTGATTTCCTAGAGCCTTATTACACTTGACATATCAATTGATCAGTTCCCATCTTGCTTTCCCACCGACCAAACTTAGAGAGAGTGAAGGAGAAGAGAGAATTTAGCTCAATTGTTGAATTTGCTTGGAGATTGCCTAGAATTGAAGTATAATTGGCATAATCTAGCTCCCACACCTTGAAATTGACACTCTAGGTAAGGAAATCATCTTCTTCTTGTTGTCTTGAGCTAAGTCTTGCATGTTTCATGCATCATTAGAGAGCTAGGCCATGAGTTTGCTCATACATGTTGAATTGGACCTCCATTGTTGCATGCATGGCCATTTTGGTGCATTTGGAAGTTGAATTCTTGGTAGATTGTACATGCATGTCCATGTTTAAGCTAAGGTCCATGTTTTCATTTGGTTTTCCAACTATTGAGCTTTATAGAGCAAGATTTGAAGATTGAATTTGGTTTAAAACTCATGCATGTCATGTTGCATGTTGTTCTTGAAAACTAGTTTGAAAATGAGTTTGAATTAAACACCCTTGGGCTTTGATTTCTTAAATTGAGTTTTGAAACATGTTATTCTATGTGTTTAACAGAGTTTTTCCAGAAAATAGCCCAAGAGGATCGAAAATATTACTTTTGAACTTGGTTTTGAGCTTGGGACTCAAATATGGGATTTCCAGATTTCTGTTGTCCGCTCGAGCGGAAGAAGTGGCGCTCGAGCGGAGAAAACGAGCTCCCAGCATCTTGCTCTGTGCATCAGTCCGCTCGAGCGGAGTATTGGGCGCTCGAGCGGAGGACTGGGTGATGCGCTCGAGCGGGCGTCGAGCGGAGATTTCACCTATCCAGTACTTTTTGGTCCGCTCGAGCGGGGATGTTGCGCTCGAGCGGGGACCTTTGTTTGCCTGTCCGCTCGAGCGGGGAAACCTGCGCTCGAGCGGGACTCTGTTTCACTGAAAATTCTGCAAATGTTTTCTAAGTGTATTTTCACATCCTCATTCCATCCTAGGCATTCTTAGGCCTAGTTTAAGACATCTTAATGAGGCTATAGATGTAGAACACACCGAGGCATAATAGGAAGTTAATTATTGTACTTCCCCAACTGTTAAACTTAGAGTGTGTTCAATGTGTTTACTGTTTAGGGTTGGCTCTCGGGGACGCGCTCTAGCTGCTATTAGCCCAAATCTCTGTGAGTAACAGATTGTGTAAAGATATGTTCAAAATGGTTATCTTTTGAATACTGAACAGAACTGTTTACTGAACGGATATTGTTTATTGAATGAATGTATGTCCTGTATTGTGAACTGTACTGTGGCATCCTTAGCACTTATTGATTACTGTTATTGTTACAGAGCTCTGTCGGTTTCCTTGTGGAACCATACTGTTTACTGATTGATGGCCATCATTATTGTTGGGTCTGTTAAGACCCGGTCCTTCTGGACCTACTGTTTATAGGCTATTGGATGTACCACATATGACTGATTGACTGAAATACTGAAAGACTGAAATACTGTTTAATGAACTGTTTTCATTATTGTAAGGACATTCATTCATAACCTCTTTACACTTATTGTTATTCACTGGGCTTTAGCTCACTGTTTATATATATATGTAGGTTCTCAGCAGCCAGACCGGAGCTAGAAGCGTGGGTTAGTCCCCAGTTTTGTCAAGCCAGCCTATGTGCCTCACTGCGAGGTTCCGAGACGCCATGCTGTGGCTTGGGGTGTTTTTGTGTCCCCTATCGGTCTCCCTACTGTTTTGTACTGTTGTCTAGACTGTTTACTGTTCTACTGCACTGTTATCGAGGGATTAAGTCCCCGCACTGAATGGTTGTATATGATTGTATAGACTGTACTGTTTTGACTGTATGAATGCATGAAAAATGTTTTTGGCATACAGATTGTCACAGCTCAATGGACACTATTTATTTACTGTATTGGCTTCCGCCAGGCCCTGTACTCTGTTTTACTGTATTACTGTTCAGCAGGCCTTCGGTAATCTCGGATTACTGGCCAGTTACGGTGCTAAACCCATAGGGCCGGGTTTTGGTCGTGACATGAAGCCCACCAGATTTCAAAGAAAAAACAAAAAGATAGTGTGGTTTTCACTAGTGCTCATGAGACTGCAAAAACTTCGGAGACTGAATTTGATTTAGAGTCTGAGATGACAGCTATGCTTACTAAACAGTTTAAAAAAATTTTGAAGAAAAAGAAGCCTAATCTTAGAGACTCTAGTTCAAAAGACAAAAACAATGAAAAACCCAAAACTTTTCTACCAAAATTTGCTCCAAAAACTGAAAAGAAGATTGTAAAGGGGCAAGGGGTCAAGTGCTATGAATGTCAAGGGTTTGGTCATATTGCCCTTGAATGCCCTTTGAAAAAGAATCGAAAGAAAGTCTACACTGTGACTTGGGATGATGAAAACGGGTCGGAGCAGGAACTCGAAGAACCTGAATCCGGTGAAGACGGGGATAGTGCTTTCATGGCATTTTGGTCCTCTTTTGCTCAACCTCTTCCAAAGCCATCGGAATCAGCTCGTGGTCAGAACCTGCATCATGCTCCCACCTTTGATGGGAGTAATTACCTGTATTGGAAGATCAGAATGAGAGCTTTTCTCAAAGCTTTTGACCCAGAAGGTTGGCAAGCCATTGAAGAAGATACAAAAAGTGCAGACAATCTGGGGAATCAGAGAGCCCTGATTACCATTCGTGGAGCAATTTCTGATGAAGAACAACAACGAGTTGTTCACTGCACAAAGGCTAAAGACGCATGGGAAATTCTGAGCCAATTCCATGAAAAAGGAGTTTCACCTTCCCCACCATCCAGCAACTTCCCTGTCTTAGTTGCTAGGTTGGATGAGGCCAAGGAGAATGAAGAGCAAAAAGAGGATGATAAAATATCTGAAGACAATGATGAGATCAATGGCGATGAACTATAACAAGCTTACAAAAAGCTGTACGAGGAATCTCTAAATTTGTCCAAAATCAACGACAAACTCTCTCTCAAGCTCAAAACATGTGAGAGTGAAAATGTCAGGCTAAAAGGAGAACTTGTAGCAGCAAAACAGAATGTCATCAAGATCTTAAGTGACAGGCAAGACTTATGTGGAAAACTTCTATCCTATGAAACTGAAAGGAATGAACTTCTGAAAGTGTATTCCACATTTGAAGAAAAGCTTGAAAGCTTTGAGATGTCACAAGCTGCATTGGAAGAGATAATCTGTCAGAAAGATGAAGAACTCCGTATTGCTAGAGCAACAATCTCCATATGGAACAAAGGTTCCAAATCCCTAGAAGACATCCTCGGGTCTCAACAAATGGGTTGTGACAAAAGTGGGCTAGGCTATGGTGCGACAGCTCACAAGGGATAGGCCTCTACCTTACATAATCTGAAGACTCAAGCAAAGGGAAAGTTGAAGGTAGACCAGTATGATTCCTCTCTTCATCTACCGAAAGGGGGTAAGATCAACAAAAGGGAGGTAAAACCTGTTTTTATTTGTCATCACTGTGGTAGGTATGGCCACATTCGTCCTTATTGCTATGAATTGTTTGGTAAGGTGTCTCAAAATGGTAGAAATTCAAATACTTTTTGGGTTAGGAGACAACCTTATATGTCTAGGCGGAATACCAAGATTCATGAGGGTGTTCACAACGCCAAGAAATTGACCAAGACCAAAAAGATTTGGGTGAGGAAAGATGATTTGACTTGTTTAATTGTTCACACTGCCCTAAAAGCACGAGACTCACACATGTGGTATCTTGATAGTGGCTGCTCTCGTCACATGTCCGGTAACAAATCCTACTTCACCTCTCTTGAAAAATATAAAGGAGGAATTGTTACCTTTGGAGATGGCGGCACTTCTAGAGTCATTGGTAAGGGCTCTATAAGTGTTGCTGGTCTTTCCAAGCTGGATAATGCTCTACTTGTTGATGGTCTTAAAGCAAATCTTTTGAGCATTAGTCAAATGTGTGATTCCCATCATGAAGTATTTTTTTCTAAAAATAAATGTGAAATTTTGGATAAAAAGGGAAATACTGTCTTACATGGGGTTCGCACATCTGATAACTGCTATGGGATTGTTACTAGTAATGATCTCACTTGTCACTCTGCCATCATTAGTAACATTGACCTATGGCATCAAAGATTAGGTCACATGAATTTCAAAAGCCTAACTAAGATAGCCAACAAAGAGCTTGTGAGAGGAGTACCTAAACTGGGTAAGAATTTGAGCCATGTGTGTGGACCATGTCAACTTGGAAAGCAAACCCGTGCCCCTCATAAAAAGGTGAACAGCTTTACAACCAAACGTCCTCTTGAATTGGTTCACATGGATTTAATGGGTCTTACTCGCACTGAAAGTATTGGAGGTAAAAGATACATTTTTCTAACTGTTGATGATTTTACTCGGTTTTCATGGGTAAACTTTTTAAGGGAAAAATCTGATACGTTTGAGGCTTTCCAGGCTTTAGTCCTTAAAATCTAAAATGAACAGGGTGTTTCCATTGGGCGTATCATAAGAATCCGAACTGATCATGGTCGTGAATTTGAAAATAGTTCGTTTTCAGATTTCTGTAATATGCATGGAATTAAGCATGAATTTTCTGCACCTATTACTCCACAACAAAATGGAGTGGTTGAGAGGAAGAACAGAGTTGTTCAAGAAATGGCTAGGGTCATGCTCCTTAGTAAGAGTCTTTCTCCAAAGTTTTGGGCCGAAGCCCTAAATACTGCTGTTTATGTCATAATCGCGTGTATTTAAGACCCGACACTTTACAAACTCCATATGAATTGTGGAAGGATTTGAAACCTAATGTAAAATACTTTAAAACTTTTGGGAGTAAGTGTTACATCTTCAAAGATAGAGAGCCCTTGGGCAAATTTGACTCCCGAAGTGATGAAAGTATTTTTCTAGGGTATTCAACCAACAGTAGGGCTTTTCGAGTCTATAACTTGCGAACTTCATCATTAATGGAATTTATCAATGTGGTTATAGATGACACAGGTTCACCTACTCCAACAACAAATGAGGATGACAATGGTGAGTCTCCAATCTTGGATACTGAACCACAAAATCAAGGAGAAGCTGCGGTCCAATCACAAGAAATTGTAACAGCACCATCCTCACAGGTAAGTTCAAGTCCAAAGAGTGCTCAAAGGGACATTACTCATGTTGCTTCTGTCACCGCAAGTCCTGAACTTAAACCATCAGCAAGGGTGAAACTGAATCATCTAGCTCAACAAGTGATTGGAAGTGTCTCGGATCGAATGAAAACCCGAAGACAGATTCGGGATGAGGTATCACATATGTGTTATGTTTCATTAATTGAACCTAAGAATTTTAAAGAGGCCTTGCTAGATGATAGTTGGGTCAATGCTATGCATGAAGAATTAGGTCAGTTTGAACGTAACAAAGTTTGGACTCTAGTTCCCAGACCTAGAGACATGAATGTGATAGGTACCAAGTGGATCTTTAAAAATAAATCTGATGAGAATGGTACTGTTGTTAGGAATAAAGCTAGGTTGGTTGCTCCAGGCTACACACAAGTAGAGGGTGTTGACTATGATGAGACGTTTGCCCCAGTTGCACATCTCGAATCTATTCGCATTTTGCTTGGTGTTGCATGTTTTCTTGGCTTTAAATTGTTTCAAATGGATGTGAAAAGTGCCTTTCTGAATGGGTACTTGAAAGAAGAGGCATATGTTGAGCAACCAAAAGGGTTTGAGGACCCTAAATGTCCTAATCATGTCTACAAGTTAGACAAGGCTTTGTATGGGTTGAAACAAGCTCCTCGGGCTTGGTATGATAGACTTACTACCTTTCTTCTTGATAATGATTTTCAAAGGGGTAGTGTGGATAAGACTTTATTTGTGAAACATACTAAGTCTCATATTCTTGTTGCTCAGATATATGTTGATGATATTGTGTTTGGTTCCACTGCTGATCATCTTGTGAAATATTTTTCGGATTGCATGACACATGAGTTTGAGATGAGCATGATGGGGAGTTGTCTTATTTCTTGGGTCTTCAAATTAAACAGTCTCCTTCGGGTATGTTTGTTTCTCAATCCAAGTATGCTAAAAATCTTGTGTCAAAGTTTGGTCTTAAGTCTGCCAAACATGCACGCACTCCCATGAGCACCAGTCTTCACCTCTCCAAAGATTCCTCTGGTATTGATGTTGATCCTACCCTTTATAGGAGTATGATAGGGAGTCTTTTGTATCTGACAGCCAGTCGTCCTAATATTTCTTTCAGTGTCGGTGTTTGTGCTCGTTACCAAGCCAGTCCTAAAGAGTCTCACTTTCTTGCGGTCAAACGCATCATCAAATATGTTAATGGGACCTTGGGGCATGGGGTTTGGTTTTCCACTGATACTACAGCTGAAATTACTGGTTTTTCTGATGCCGACTGGGCAGAGTGTGCTGATGATAGGAAAAGTACATCTGGGGGGTGTTTTTACCTTGGGAATAATCTGGTTTCCTGGCATAGTAAAAAGCAAAATGCCATCTCTCTTTCCACTGCTGAGGCTGAGTACATTGCTGCAGGGAGTTGTTGTGCACAAATGCTATGGATGAAGCAAATGCATCATGATTATGGGATAGAATAGAACACTCTCACTTTTTTCTGTGATAACATAAGTGCCATAAATATTTCAAAAAATCCTGTCCAACACTTTCGCACCAAACACATTGACATTCGTCATCATTTTATTCGAGAGTTAATGGAAGAGGACCTTGTTGTTCTTGAGCATGTTCCCACGGAGCATCAAAAAGCTGATATTTTTACAAAACCCCTTGATCTTCTTCGGTTTGAGTTCCTCAGAAAGACCTTGGGTGTCATGCTCGATCACTAGAGTGTTACTTGTTCCTTGAGTAGGCGTAAGTGTTTGGCCTTATGTGTGCTTGGATGCTATAATCTCATTGTCATTGATATCTATTTTTCTTGCATCCAAATTTTTTATGTACGCTACTCATGCTGCTTACAAGATCTCATTGTTCTTTGTTCATAGCTCATTTTGAATGCCCATGCTCATTAACCTCATGACCTCATTTTGTACACATCCTTGAGATAAATTTTTGCAGGGGTTTCCGTACAAGTGATCAAAGTTCTCTATAGACCACTAACAGTGTTTCTTGTACTTTAACAGAGGAATTGACTGATACTAGTATATCATGGGTGATGTTGAGTCTCTTAACCATCTACCATCTGTTTTCACTCCCACAGTTTCTCCCTTAGTTCCTTGAAGTGCGGGCATTGGGAAAAAGCTAACTCAAAGGCACCAACCAGGCCATCATTATTGATTTCATTCTTCTCTAGTTTGGTTTCCATACTCTTGAGCGTGAATGCCACCAGTGAGTGCCCACATGAAAGAAAAAGTCTAAAAAAAAAAGGGACTAATTGAATTGAGGGGGAGCCTCTGCATTTACTCAACAAATACCCCTTGATTTCTAGTGGTTTGACTTTTCTCTGTGTTGTTAAGTTACTCTTGGTGGAGGTCCAGCCATCCGATCACTACGAGGATTAACTCTAGCTCAGTGGACTCTCATGGATTGCACACACACACTTTATTTTGTGAGATTTCATGTTGGATTTTGAGTTGTACATTCTCATGTAGCTTATGATCACTGATTATATTTTGTCTGCTTTGCTCATGATTTCCAGTGTCATTGTTTTTTAAAATTGCAAGTTTACAGAATTCATGAATTGTGGATTATTTTATCTTAGTATCCATTTTGGCTAAATGTGATCATCTACTTTTGTTTCAGGTCTCACCCCTTGATTTTGAGTATAGTGTTGTTTGCATATATATATATATAAAAAAAAAGGTCTCCGCTCGAGCGGACTGTTCCACACTCGAGCGTGTTTTTTTGCCTTGCAGCATCTTTCTCCTTATTTTATAGTTCTGTGAGGGGTGTTTTTGCGCACGAGCGTCCTTCTTCGAGCTCGAGCGGATATATGCTTGCCTTGCCTCACGCTCAAGCGCTCCTCATTACGCTCGAGCGGACATATTTCGTATAAAACTCCCTCCCTCGACTTTTCAGGTTAGTTTTTTCCCTCTTTTTCCGTCTCTTTTCCCTAGGGTTTGGCTCGTGGTCTAGTGGGGCTCGTTTTCGCCTTTCTTCTTCCTCTTCCTCGCCGATTTAACCATTGGTAAGCTTTTCCCTCTTCTTCTCTCTGTTTTTTCTAAAATTTCGGCTCTTATGGGGGTTGTATTTCGTTTTTTTTTGGTGTTTTGTGTCTAGCTTTGTTTGTTCCCTTCTCTCACACACTTTCACTGAGTCATCTTGTCTTTTCATGGTGGTTTTCATGTTTTTTTTGTGTCTTGTTGTGTCCTAGACCTAGGGTTTATCATTGTTCATTTTTATATGGTCTCTTGTTTTTGATGGGTTTGAGTTCGAATGTGCTAACTTGGGTATCCCATAGTGCTGATTTGGGGGTATTGGTTCTGCTTTACAAGGATTTCGATCCTCAGTAACTATGCTTAGACTTGGTTTTGCTATCCCATGCTTTGAGCTTGTCTTTGCCAATTCTTGCCCTGCACTATGTCATCACTATTATGAATTGTGGTTGTTGATTTACTTCTTCTGTTATTTTTATATTCGTTTTAAGTATTGTCAATCTCCATCTCATTATTACACTTGTTACTAATGGTTTGTTTTGGTCTTTATTTGGTTTGGTTTTTTGGCTTTGTTGGATTTTTGGGTTGTAGTTGTGTCTCATCTTATCATGTCTGCCCTTAAGCGTTGAAAGGCTACAGTATCTCATCCTGCCTTTAATACTGAGAGGTTTCAGACAGCCAAACAGGCCAAATTGTTCCATAAATCTTTTGAGGCTCGAATTGTTCACCTAGAACGGAATGTCCAGCCTAACACTTTCAAGTCCATTCAAATCTGTCCATTGTTTGACCCCCTAGGTGGTGATTTGGTGTTGTCTTTTTCTGGTCGTCAAAATCTCGACTGGGTTCGCGAATTTTATTGCAATATTCAGCAAATTAGTGACATTGAGCCTTCTTTCACTACCTGGGTTAGGTCTCAATCTATTTTTGTCACACCTGATCTCATTCGCAAGCTTCTTAAGATTGAGAGAGTCTTTCCTGAGTTCTATCCTTTTCCAGTCCGTCCCACCTGTGATTTCAATAATGTGGCTGAGGTATTATGTGGTGCTTCCCGTACTTGGCCTACGGGTACATTGATTAAATAGTTTGAACTTCTTCCGGAGTTTAGACTGCTTAATCTTATTGTTTGTGCCAACATCCTTGTGACCACTCACTCATCCGAAATAAATCAAGACCAAGGATTTGTTTTGTTCTGTATCGCCCGTCACATGTCCATTGATCTAGCCACACTAATTATTAAGAAGATGATAGGTGTTTCTGGGAATAAACAGTTAGGACTTCCTTATGGTTGTATTATCAACCGTCTTTTGTCCGAGCTTGAGGTTCAAGTGTTAGAGGATGATGAGTTTGCCTTTCCCTCCCGACCATTCACAAAGAAAACTGTTTCTCAGAGTTGAGCTCATGTTAAGGGGGAGTCTTCTCGGGCCGGTACTTCTGTACGTACCACTGCTGGACTAGCTGAGGAAGCGGAGTTTGATGCTGCCGCCACTGGTGGTGAGGCGGATGCTGTTCCACCTCGAGCTCTTCATGATCAGCTTCAGCATTTTGAGGAGGCTATGTCCCGGCGGTTGGACTTTCTGGATGCACGCTTTGATGCTTTTGATGGTCGCCTTGGTCAGTTGGAGCAGACTGCCATCCACACTACTTCTCAGCTGGCGCACATCATTTCCTTACTTCAGCTTCAGCAGCCACCGCCTCCCCCTAGTGCATGATTCATTGATTCCTTGATTCCCGGTCAAAAAGGGGGAGAGTTTTGTACATGGTGATTCATTGCACATTGGTGGTATACATTTTTGGACATTTTTTTGACATTGGTGGTACATATTTTGATATTTGGATATTTTGTTCATGTTTGGATATGTTGGATACTTTGTTGATATTTAGATATTTGGTTTTGTCTTGTTAATATTTGAATATTGTAGTTGGTGGTTAAGTCTGATTTGTTTGGATATTATTGTGATCATTATGGAGATTGTATCATGGTTATCTTTCTATGTATATTTTGATATATTTTTATACAGTTCCACAAGTTTTGTTTTTTCTGGTATGTTGCTAGCTATTTCACAGGTGAATGTTGGATGAAGTTGGATGGATGGATTGATCACATGGCAAGATTTTTTGATAATAGAGTTGTTTAGAGTCTTTTTTCTTTGTTATTAATCTTGTCTAGTGCGTGTGTTTAAGGACAATTGTTTAGAAAGGTTTTGTCCGGGAATTGACAAAGGGGGAGATTGTTAGGTCCCTTTATTGTCAAATCTGGGTACAAAACTTTGTATTGAAAAAGTTGTAATTTTTTCTATGTTTTTTTCTTTCCCGCTCGAGCGAGACCATTGGCGCTTGAGCGGAGATTAGGGTCTCTCAGTATTTTGCCAGGTCTGTAAAAACACTAGAAGGTGTGATTTTGCGCTCAAGCGGGTTCTCAAGCGCTCGAGCGGAACTCTGTTTTATCACACGCATATTTTGCTGAATCCGCTCGAGCGGGATGTTGGGCGCTCGAGCGAAGATCGCGGACTCAGGTTGTCTATTTATACCTGTTTAGGCTGATTTTATTTTTTACTTTCCTAGATCTTATTCAAGAGTCCTAGGGTTTTGTTTGAAAGTTTCTTCTAAGGTTTTTTGTGAGTTTTCCTTGATAATATTGATTGAGTATTCAACTCATGAATTGAGAAGCACATATCAAGGAGATTGTTCGTATACATACAAGAGCGTTATTCTTCGGTGGATTCCGAAGACTCAAGCGTAGAGTTTCAAAAGGCGTTTGATTCTGTACGCAGTCGTTAATTCGACAAGTGAAGTTGTGGATCAGTTCTGAGACGAAGGCTTGGTGAAAGAGTTACAGAAGATTCGAAGGCAAATTGACTGAGTTGGGTAATTTGTGTATTATCTTTGTAATCTTTCTTTCTTCAGTAGTGGATTGATTAGTGGCGTTTTGCCGTGGTTTTTTATTACAATTGAAGGTTCTTCAATTGTGATTTTTCCACGTAAAAATCGTTTATGTCGATTTATTGTTTATTCATAAAACAACAATCTCAATCACTTTCGTAAGTGGTTGATGATTTAGATTGAGTGTTTTGAATATTTGGGAATTGGAATATTTTAAATCCTGATATAATCACGAATCACTTAGGATTTTCAATAACAAACCCGGTCACATCAAAGCCGATTGTTCAGAAATCAAGAAACAATACAAGAAAAACAAAAGAAGAGCCATGATTGCTGCATGGGGAGATAGCGACGAAATTGATTTAGAAAATGACGACAACAATGAAGTTGCCAACCTATACCTAGTGGCATTTTGAGATGATGATGAGGTAAATAATAAGCCATATTCTTTTGATGAATTATAATCATGTCACGACCCAAACCCGCCCCTATAGGTTTAGCATCGTAACCGGCCAGTAATCCTGGGATTACCGAAGGCCTCTGAGACAAATTAACAAAATATTAGGGGCTAGCGGAAGCAAATAAGAAATATACAACGTCCATTGAGCTGTGCAGACTTATATGAGACAGAAAAATTTTAAACTTTTTATATACATATATACACATTATCTTTAAGTCATCATATATACACAGATTAGACAAAAGGGACTTAGCCCTATTTACAAAATACACAAGACTTGTTTAACCAAACAAGAAACAGAACTTAAACTTTAAATTACTTAGCAATAATCACTTGACATATTCGAAACCTCTACGGGAGGCACATAGGTTGGCTAACAAAATAAATTCTAGGCAGATGCCTCTAAGCTTGGTCACGCGCCTGATTACCTACATACATAAATAATACAGTGAGCTAAAGCCCTGTGAATAATAACAAAGTAAAGGGTTTTGTGAATGATGTCCAGCACAAGTTAGGATCCAGTATTTAAATCAGAACATATTCAGACTTCAAAACACAAATAGATTTAGATACACACTCATGTTCATACTCAGATTTTGCATAAGATCATACGTGGTACACCCATTAGCTATCAGATCAATTTGGTCCAGAGACCCACATGCATAGGTGGTACCAACGACCATAGAAGTCCATATCTTGCGCGCAAGTAGCCATGGTATTGTTACCCCCAGGCAAGGGCCACGTGCAGATTGGCCGCGGTATTGCTACCCTCGGGCGAGAGCCACGTGTAGATTGGCCACGGTATTGTTACCCCCGGGCGAGGGCCACGTGAACTAAGGGTGCCACAAATACTTTTCAGAAAATTGGACATTCATTCATAATTCGTAAGATAGCATTTCAGAAAACAAATCATACCATACCAGTCAGAAAATACTTAAGTTAAACATAACTTTACAGAGTTATTACTCACAGATGGCTGCAGAAGCAAATCAAACAGACTGGACATATCAGATAAATCGGGCAGACAATGGCGCGTGACCTACACAAGCACATAACACATACACATTGAAACATAATATTACTCCCTTGATCAAACTTGACTTTTCTAGTCTTCTTCCATCTAAATAGTCCGACGTTCTACTACGCTTATTCTTTCTCATTCAAATAAACCGGGTTTTTATTTCACATATTCTCTCATTACTAAGTCATTCTTTTCCAAATAGATTGATCTTTTACTTGGCTTCTCAAATAATTACCACTAGATCAATGATTCATTCTTTAACTAACTAATTTATGTTGATTGATAGCTTATTAATCTTTATTGAATCACAAATCATGTCTAGAGTGCTTTGGAAAGAGATGAGGATAAAAATATGAACTAAATGCAACTTTCCAAAATATGCTGAAAATGGGCCTCCGCTCGAGCGCCACTTTGGCCGCTCAAGCGGACTGTAAAATTTGAAAACTTCTGGGAGCTCGATTTCCACGCTCGAGCGAGACTTTCCTCGCTCGAGCGGACAACGTAAATTCTGAAAATTCCAGAATTGCAATTTAAATTCAATTTTGGTAATCAAAGCCTCAAAACATGTATTTTTGGTACACAAAAATAGAGAACCACTGTATGATTTAGTAAACACTTCCAATTAGAAAACATTCGTTCAAAATCATGTTCCAATTGCCCAAATTTAGTTTTAATTCATCTTATTAATATCAACCCACAATTCTAAGATATAAATTAGGCTTTCCAATTCTTGAAATTGCATGATGCATGTGTGATTGAAACTCAATTTCATATAAGACAAATAAATTCAAACCCAAAATGGTTATTTTCAAATTAACTTCTATAATTTTGAATCTAATTCAATTCCTACACCATTTTACTAATTCCTTTTAATGTACATGAAATTGAAGTTATAGGACCCTTAGAAAAATATTTGCATGTATAACATTAAGATTAAAACTAATTAATTTTCTATATTCAAAATTAAATCAATGTTTAATTTTCCATAAACTTGATTTTTTTTATAAAATTTCTTCCTTCTTCTCTTCAAAACATGAAATTGTTTACCTTAAATTCCTCAAAATCCATGATGCATGTATAAAACACTTATCAAATCCAACCAATTTTACATTATCAAGCTCAATTTATAATTTGACTTCTTAATTTATATCACAATTTAATCTCAAGCTTATAAACTTTAAAATATGAATTAAATTCTAAAATTTTGAAAATTTACAATGCATGTAATGATAAACTTCAAATATGTGAAGGATGAAGAAAATCAAACTCAAATATTTAATCACAACATCAATTTCTTAATTATCGAACTTAACTCAAACCTTCTACATCAAAATCCCTTTAATTCAAAATTAAGCTCAAAATGTTCATAAATTTATAATTTACCACAACTTGTTCTTCTTATATCCAAACATGAAATTAATTCTTCAAATCTCTTAAAATTTCATTGATGCATGTAAAGATGAAGTCCAAATCCATGAGGAATAACACAAATTAAACTCACTTGATAAGTTTTCCAATTTAATCTTTTAGTTCTTGACCTTAATTCTTTTCTTTTCATCATATATAAATTACATACAATTAGATTCTATTTCTTCTTGGTTTGGGAGGTAGGGGAAGATTTACTACAAGATTAGAGTTAGAAATCTTACCTAGAGTTGTTGAATGGTTGGACCTTGCCACAAATTCTTGAGTCTTCTTTCTTTTCTTTCCTTTTTCCTTATTTTTCCTTAATTTTTCTTCTCCATTTCCAGCAGGTATAGAAGCTGATGAACTCTCTTATATTTCACTCCCTCTCTCTCTTTCGGTGCTTTCTCTTTCTTTCTTTTACAAAATGTTTTTGAGCCCCAAATGAATATTCAAGAATTCACTAACGCAAACACACCCTACACCTCTTGGTAACTCACAGCACACGTGCACACCTCTTTGAAGTCCAACCCAACACTTAACATGCACAAACACCCACTAATTAGCACCCTTAGTTCTAGATTCCTCCATAAATTAATTTATGTTTAGGATTAATTTAATTAAGCATCACTTAATCTTAATAAATCTTAATCAACACATAATTAAATTAACTATAACAAATCATAAATCTCTCATAATTTAATTAATCTATTTGACTTCCATTAGAGCCTAATTAAATATATTTAAATTCATCAATCTGAATCATATTTTAGATCAATACCCCAAATGGCTTCAATTATTAAATTGAACTTATTATCATCCTCAGTTTTGTTTTCTAAAATCATCTAGGCCTTCAACTTCTGATTAGATTCCAAATTTCCGTCAATTAAATTACATATTCAAATTAGACACCCCATAAATAAATTTAATTCGTAATAATTACAATTCTCAATCTTCATAATTTAATTAACTTGATTAACTCCAATTATGATCTAATTAATCGAATCTCAATTTTACTAAACTGAAACGAATATTTAATTAAACTCTCAAATGGGTCCGTAATTAAGATTAAATTGATTCAACTTCCTAACTTCACTTGCTTAAGACATTGGACCCTTAATTTCTAATTCCAAAATAAATCTTTAATAAAATCATATACAAGTCAGATCCCACAATTCTCATAAATCCCAACTTAAATTATAATACTCGGCAATTAAATTTCAAATCCTCTTAATTAATCAAGTACTAATCATTATACGTGATGGGGTTATTACAAATCAGTATTCGAAGAATTGCATGATCAATTTCGAAAACTTGGCATTAAAAATATTGTACTTAAAAAATTGTTTTCAAATTCAACAAAAGGAAATGAATCTTTATCTAATAAAATTAAGGAGTTACAAAAAGATTTTCAAAAGAAAAAAGAAGAAAATGAAAATTTTGAAATCAAAAGAATCTCCTATTTTAAAAAAGGAGTTAAATGATTTAAAAATTGAAAACGATTCTTTAAAAATGAGAAAATTACTTTGAATTAAAATATAGAAGATTTGAATAATACTCTCTCAAAATTTAGGAAGAGACACTTTGGATAAAATTCTTAAAAGTCAAAATCGTACATATGGAAGAACCGGAATTGAGTATAAACCTTTTTCAAAAGAAAGCACTTTCAAAAATGGTTTTATTTATGCTTCTTCTAGACACTCACATCTCACATGTCATTTGTGGTAAAAAATGTCATATTCCACTATCATATCCTATTAAAAGAAATCTTTTTGCTAAAATAAAAAAGGTGTGGGTTCCTGAAAATATTTCAACTATGTCAAATTCTAACTTTTACGGACCCAAGAAAATATGGGTACTAATAGAAAAATCAAATTTTTGTAGATATGTTTCAAGACAAAATCCAGTAACGATAGATGGTATCTCGACAATGCATACTCAAGACACATTACCAGAAATAAAGCTATGTTCGCTACACTTCAATCAAAGGGTGGCGGATATGTAACCTTCGGCGATAATAGTAAAGGAAAAATCATTGGTGTAGGTGGTATTGGTAAAAATCTTTCTCCTATTATAGAAAATGTTTTACTTGTTAAATATTTAAAATATAACTTGCTTAACATTAGTCAATTATGTAATAAAGGTATTAGAGTTGTTTTTGAGAAAACTCACTACATAATTAAGAACACCAAAGATAATAAAACATTGTTTGTAGGATATAGATATGAGAATGTACATGTGTTTGATTTGCATAACTTGACTTCTCATTTTGATGTTAAATGTTTATCTGCAATAAATGAAACTGGCTGGTTATGGCATAGAAAATTAGGACATGCTTATTTAGATTTAATTTCAAAATTTTCAAAAAATGTGTAAGTCATTGGTTTGCCTAAAATTAGTTTTGAAAAAGACAAGCTTTGTGATGCATGCCAACTTGGAAAACAAACTAGAATTTCTTTTAAATCCAAAAATATCGTCTCAACCATTGGACCGCTTCAACTCTTGCATATTGATTTATTCGGACCATTTAGAACATTAAGTTTAGGAGGAAAATCATATGCTCTTGTTTGTATTGATGATTACACTAGATGTACATGGGTATTATTTTTAGCACAAAAAAAATGAAGCTTTTTATAATTTCTCAAAACTATGTAAAAGAATTCAAAATGATTTTTTTTTTAATATTTGTAGTATTAGAAGTGATCATGATAGAGAATTTGAAAATAATGATTTTATTATGTTTTGTGATGACTTAAGAATAGATTATAATTTCTCCGCCCCTAGAACTCCTCAACAAAACGGTGTGGTTGAAAGAAAAAATAGAACTCTTGAAGAAATGGCCCGTACTATGCTTTGTGAGAATAATTTACCTAGATATTTTTGGGCTGAAGCCATTTACATTGCATGTTATGTTGTAAACCATGCCATGATTAGACCTATTCTTAAGAAAACCCTTTATGAACTTTGGAAAGGTAGAAAACCTAATATTAGTCACTTGCGTGCTTTTGGTTGTAAATGTTTTGTATTGAATAACAATAAAGATAACTTAGGAAAATTTGATGTTAAATCGGATGAAATTGTATTTCTTGGTTATTCGAATTCTAGTAAAGCTTATACAGTATTCAATAAAAGAGCTTTACTTGTTGAAAAAGCTGTACACGTTGCTTTTGATAAATCTAACAACGTTGTTTCCAAGAATATTGTAAGTGATGATACTGCAGAAACATATCCAATAATGGAGAGCATCTACATAACAAATGAAGAAATTCCATCTCCCGAAGAAAAAAAAGAAATAACAATGAAAAATCTTCACGAAGAATATTCTCATCCAGAAAATGAATCAAATCTACCAAAGGAATAGAAGTATGCTTATAGCCACCCTAACGACCTTATCATAGGAGATGCAGCAAAAGGTATAAAAACTTGTTCATCTATTAGAAATGTTTATGGTAATTTAGCATTTGTTTCACAAATTGAACCAAAATCATTTTTAGAAGCTGAAAATGATGAAAAATGGATTGTAACAATACAAGAAGAATTAAATCAATTTGAAAGAAATGAAGTTTGGTTTTCAATCCCTCGACCTAAGGATCATCCCGTAATTGGTACAAAATGGGTTTTCCGAAATAAAATGGATGAATCCGGAATTGTTACTAGAAACAAAGTTAGATTGGTAGCCCAACGTTATAATCAAGAAGAGGGCATCGATTTTGATGAAATTTTTGCACTGGTTGCTAGACTTGAAGCTATTAGAATGATACTTGTTTTGCATGTTTTAAAGAATTTAAATTATATCAAATGGATGTTAAAAGTACTTTTTTAAATTGGTACATTTCGGAGGAAGTCTATGTTGAACGACTTCTCGGTTTTGAAAATCATAAATACTTGAATCATGTTTTCAAACTTTCAAAAGTTTTATATGGTTTAAAACAAGCTCCTGGAGCATGGTATGAAAGATTGAGTAATTTTCTACTTGACAAAGGTTTTTCTCGAGGAAAAATAGATACAACTCTTTTTATAAAAACCAAAAAGGAATATATGCTAATTGTCCAAATTTATGTTGATGATATTATTTTCGGTACTACTAATGAAAATTTGTGCAAAGAGTTTATTAAAGATATGTAGGGTGAATTTGAAATGAGTATGATGGAGGAGTTAAATTACTTCCTTCATCTACAAATTAAACAAATCAATGATGGGACTCATTTAAATCAAACGAAATATATCAAGGATCTACTCAAAAGGTTTGAAATGGAATCGTCAAAGCTTGCAGCAACTCCAATGAGCACATCGATAAAAATGGACAAAGATGAGCAAGGTAAACCTGTAGATGAAAAGAAATATCGAGGTATGATCGGTTCCTTATTTTACTACAAGTAGACCCAATATAATGTTTAGTGTTTGTATGTGTACACTTTTTCAATCCGCATCGAAAAAGTCACACATCACCACAAGTAAACGAATTTTCAGATATCTTGTTGGTACTCCAAATTTGGGTTTATGGTATCCTAAGGGAACCACTTTTGAACTTTTTGGTTACTCGGATGCCGACTTTGCGGATGTAAACTTGACCGAAAAAGTACTAGTGGCACTTGTCATTTTCTTGGACACTCTCACTTCTTGGTTTTGCAAAAAACAAAACTTAGTGGCTTTGTCAACTGCTGAAGCAAAATACATTGCTGCCGCTGGGCGTTGCGCACAATTACTTTGGATAAAACAATAACTTCAAGATTTTTGATTTCACTATATCATATTCCTATAAAATGTGACAACATAAGTGCCATTAACCTTTCTAAAAATCCTATTCAGCACTCACGCACTAAATACATTGAAATAAGGCATCATTTTCTTAGAGATCATGTACTCAAAGGTGATATTGAACTTGAGTTTATGCCTACACATCGTCAATTAGCTGACATATTTACCAAGCCTCTTAATGAAGAACAATTTTGTTATATTAAAATTGAATTTGGTATGATGAATACTCCCTTATAATAATTATATGTAATATAATATAAAATAAAATAAAAATATAATAATAAAAAAATAAAAAAAACTTTTTTTTATAAATCCTCTTTTTCTCTCTTTGTTCACCCACTCTCGCTCATCTTCGCTCTCTACTTCTCTCTTTCACCTGCTCTCACTCTCACTTTCTATTTTTTCTTTCTCATCTGCTCTCTCTACCTCTCATCCTCTGACACCATCTTTATCTCCACCATCATCCCTTTAAATCCATCCCTGATCTTCTCCATCATCACAGTTCATCACCATCATCATCAACCCAAATCCCTCACCGATCTACAAAAATCCATCCCAAATCTACATAAATCCATCACCAATCTATCAAGATTTATCTCCGATCTACCGTTCTTCACTGTCCTTTCCGATCCTCTCTATCGATACAAATCTACATCATCATCACCGATTTTCACCATTGTCACCGATCTTCATTCTGTTGACAAATTTTACATCCACTAACATCTTTTCCCCTATCAATATGTTAAAATTATTTTTGCAATGTATTATATTTCTTATATGGTTGTATGTGGTACAAACTCTTTTGTATTTAATAACAATTACTTCTATTTACTATGAAGAAATTATTTTTATTTGTATTTTCTCTTTTTATGCTAATGCACTCGGTTTTATGGCCGGATCTTAATGACCCTTGTTATTATAAATTGGTAATCAGTTTCTTACAATTTGTGTAATTTTTAGTGCATTAATTTAAAGGGAGACTCGTATTATGTAATATTTTGAGTTTTAAAAAAAAAAAAATCTTAAGGGGTGTTTATATATTTTATGCATAATTTTTAGGGGGAGTATATATAGTTGTCAACTAATTTTTTTTACTCCTTATCTGCATCAACAAATTTTTTTATAGCAAAGACAGACAATTTTTTGAAAGAGAAATACTTGCAATTTTATTTCAGAAGGAGAAAATATTGCTAGATTACATATAAGTTTTGAGAATGTTTCATAGATTTTTTTTGCGTTTAACTTCTCTTAACAACTTTTCATGAGCCTCCTTTACATGTCTCTCTTTATTTTTGACTTATCTGAGTCTTGACATTATAACCGTTGTATAATATTGCACCGCATTCTCCAATTGAGAATTTTTCTTTTCTAGATCTCTCTTCTCCTGACAAGTATTAACCAGCTGTTGTTTAAAAAGCTCACCTTGTCTTTCAATTGCTGATTCTCTTGTATTCTTGCTTGTAGTCATCGAGCCATATTGGAAACTGCAGTCATCGACCATAGTGTTATTTACAGCATCGATATCACTACGATTACCAAACACACTAGGACTCTCATTTACTGGAATCGCGTGCGACTACACTATAGGTAACTGTAACTCAACTTTTTCGCGCCCCCTTTCGGAAGACGAATAAGCCCTACAGTATCGGACTCCCGCGGTTCTGAATCTAATCTCATAAGTGCAATGTGAAATAGATAAACACCAAAGAGTCCCAATCCGGCAAATCTTTTGGAAAATCGATTTTGAATTAAATTGCCAAAAATAGACTGCTTTGCCAAATTTCAGAGTCGTCATCTAAATATTTTTTGGGAAAATTTAGGAAACCCATGACTCATGCCAAGGCCACGTGTCCGTCATCACCAAGATTGTCTCGGCTCGAAAACTTAGGTACGAAAGGGGAAGATCATGAATTGAGCACCCCCGCTCGCCCAATCAAAGATTGGCCTCTACTGATCATGATATAAATCTTATGTACATTATATGCTCTTGTTCTGGTTTATTAGGCTAGCATTACTATGTAATGAGCACACACACAAGTATAGACTAAATCACAAGAATTCAAACACTTGATTCATGTTTGTTTTAAAAATTATTTCGAATATATACCACTTGAAAAAGTGATCGCATATGAATATTACTCAAATTATTCCAATTCAAGCAATTAGCTTTCATCCACAGGCATTCAAGCAGTTTATCAATTAAGGACTTAGCCTCATGGCAAGCATGCTAGACATGACAACATCAACATGCGATATGCTGAAGTGAGTAAAGGGTCACCTGGTACTCTAAGCCAAAAAAGAGAAATAAGTTAGAAAAATGCATGATTTCTAACTAGGTAACATGACTAATACAACACATGCGATATGCAATTTACTAGACTCAGCTACTAATATGGAAAATGAATCAGTTTAATAACATGCGATCTAAGCTTGTATTCAAAGAAATACTAAACTAACAATGCAAGTTAGAATGATGAACCAAGCCTCGGTGCATGCAAAACAAGTGGATGCAACCATGGAGAATGCTAAATAAAACATGATGTCCCTAAACTAACCATCATAAGCTAGTAAATAAAAGGGAGAAAGATGTGAGGTTGGAAGACATACACATTATTACAACGTTGCGCTCTCACGAAGGAGAGTCCGAATAAACTAACTAACTAACTAATTACCTAGCTATTACAACAACAAATGAATAAGAATAATTAGCTAAATTACTTAACTAATTATTACAAACCAAATTAATTAACTATTCTAGCTAACTAATTATTACAAGACAAAATTGGCTAACTAATTAATTACAAAACGAAGTAACCAAATTAACTACTCTAATTACTCCTCCTTAGGAAACGAGGAATGCTCATGCATGCACGGACTTTCCACCCTAAAAAGCCACTGTTTCTGCTACCGAATGCCTCTGTTACACAGTAGAACAGTTACACTGATTTCCATCTACAGACCAACTCTGTTCTGCTGGGAGAGTACACTGCTGAATTTTGCATTGGTGGCCGACAGAGGGCCTGCCGTCCACTGATGATGGCCTGCCGGCCACTGTTGACAGGGTTGTCCTGCTGCAACAGAGAGCAATAGAGCAAAGATAATGTATTCTCAAGGGTTTGTTTGCACAATTTACCCCTCCTTATCATTTGAACAGCTCAAAGGAGTAGTAAGTTTGATTCACAAACCACCAATGGATGCAATTTCATTGCATGATGGCTTATGAATCAAGTGTTCAAGTTCAATGAATACAACAAAACAAGACTCTCAAAACCATCTCCCTATCATGAAAGATCAAGGGAAGTAGTTGACAATGAATCTTAAACCATTTTTATCACTAATGAGTATGAAACGATTCAAGACTCAAGGGTTTAATTAACGTCTGATTGAACCTAAACCAAATTATTATCTTGCTTTTTTAATCACCAATTTTATTACTCCATTTTAGATTACCATCTATTCTTTAATCAATTAAGTCCAAAGGTGAATTTAAGTCCTCTAATGGAAAGAGGGCTCAAACAAAGTGTTGTTTTGGGCATGAAAGAGACATTATACCGTTGGTAATGAATCCCCCAAGGAATTAAACCACTAAGCATGACATCTCAATCTCATGCTTAAACAAACAAGTAGTTTGAAACCACTTTCAAAGCAAAACAAAAGCCAAAAAAGGAGGGAGGTTGCAAAGGTGATTAAGAGTGATCACAAGTATGGAAAGCCATAAATAAACACTATCAACTCAAATAAGATGGTGTCTAAGGCCTAAAACACCAAACTCATGAGGACAATTACACTATAAGCATGCAAAGCAAAGCTCAAATGCAACAAACACTTAAAAATAGTCTTAAAACAGTCCTAAATAATTCTTAAAACATGCTGGAATTAAGACAAAAATAGCTAGATTAATAAGCTAAAACAAGGATCATGCTAGGCTAGTAAGCAAAACACAAGGAGGGGAGGCTAACCCCTCTTTTGGACTTCAAACCATGATTTTAGCCACTGAAATAACTCTGAAAAGCAGTGTTTAAAAGCTCAAAAAAGGATAGTGTAAATGTGGGAAACACAATGGTAAAGGCTTTGAGAGCGAGATATAAAGAAAGGTGAACCACCCCTTAACCTTTATTGGCCTTAAAATCCAAGTTTCAGCCCAAAAATATAGAACTTTTACAGCCCAAAGACAGTTGGAAAATAGTAAGAAAAAGAGTAGATACAACAAGTATAGAGACAAAGCTTTATACCTCTTGAAGAGGAAATCACTTCTAGGCAACAAAACAAGGCAAACACACCCTCAAGAGCTCAAACAAGGCTCAAACATACCTCGACTCAAAGATTGAGAGGTTTGGTTAAGAGTGTATAGGCAAAGGTGAAGAAATTTCCAAGAAAGAAAGAGAGAGAGAATTGTAGAGAGAGAGAGAGGAAAAATTTTGCTCCAAAATTTTTCTAACCCCAAAGCAAGAAGGGAGGCCCTCTATATATAAAGAAACATGAACCTCCCTCAAAAACATCCAGCCATACATGTGGAAGTAGATGCAAGCATTTGTGGAAATAGCTGGCATAGCTGTCACAAAATATCTGCAAAACACATTAGTTGCCGGCCGGCCATCACTGGTGGCCGGTAGGCCACATCAGTGACCGACAACCAAGAACAATGGCCGGCAACCCATAGCAGTGGCTAGCACACGCCACCAGAGGTTGCAGGCTTGAAGATCACTAGGTTTGGTCTAAAATAAGACAACATGGGTGCAAGGTTTGGAAGGCTCAAAGCTGTGGCATTTTACTGAGGACTTCAAGCACTTGACAAGCATATGCACTCATCATCGGGTGTGCAAGTAATGACGTCTAAGTCGTAAGGGCCGTCAAAAATGGGGTGTCTACAGTAACCTCTCATTTGTAATAATTATAGGCACCTTAATCATGTCCGAACCATTGATAGCTAAGGTAAAGGATGACATGATTACATAGAAAGTAAACAAATTTTTTCTTTAAAACCATTTGAAGATTTCTTATCTCTACATATCATCTTTGTCACTTTTTATATACTCCACCGATCCAATACTCGATGCATATCTGCTCAAATCTCTTGTTTGTCAACCTTTTGGGTGCCGCTGTTATAAAAACCTGAATTTTTGGACAACTAATTAGTTTGTTAATAACAATAGTAAGTCAATTAATAGTGATTATTAAATTATAATGTTAATAGCATCATGATTAATACCAATATTAAATTCCTTTAAATAAATTTATTTATCTTTTTGTTATTAAATTTTTGTATCTAAATACAGTTATGGAAACTAAATGAGTTAAATAAATAGTAACTAAATTAATCAGAGGATAGTAGAGAGCAAAATATCTAGTGACTAGGTTATATATATACATTGATTTTTATTTTTTGTACACACACTCGAAAAAAAGAAAATGAAATCATACTTTTTTTGGGGCTGAGGAATTTGGCCACCCTTCCTTCTTAAGGAAGGAGGCTGCTGAGAGCAAGCATGCAAAGGCATGCATACAACCACACCCTAAGCCTATACATGCAGGTAATATTTCCTAAGCCAAGAGGAAAAATAAAATAAAATAAAAATAGGCCTCCAAACTCCTACAAATAGAACACTATTTTAGCCCTTTTCATTTTTATACACACGGCTGAAGAAAAAGAAAAAGAGAGGAGAAAAGAAAAGAAAAAGAGAGGAAGAGGAGATGGTGCTTGGTGATCACCATTTCAAAACTAATCTTGAGAATAATTTGTAAAAGCTCTTGAGGTAGGAATACTCAATCTCTATCATTCCTTAGATTTTTTTTTTACTGAATCTATAAATTAAAAGTATGCAAGAGTGTGCATTGTTAATACACACATAGCAAGAATAGCTCAATGCATGTTTATATTTTGATAGAATAATAATTTTATGATTATATGATTTCTATTTCTTCTTGCAAGCATAGATTAGATGGTTTAGCTATTGATTTTATCTTCTTATGTGTTCAAATTGTAAGTATTTCTAAATAATCTGTATATTCAACTTGTATCAATTACATCAAGATCATAGTTTATATAACCCTAATGCCTAAACCAAGAAGGAAATACAGACTCATGCATACAATCACGCCTACACAATCATGCCTAATATATATACACAATCATCCCTAATATGTACACAATCATGCCTATATACGATTATATTCTCATACCCCTACTCAAACTTAAGGGGTTTTAGCCAAAAACATGGAGAGTTTGTCAAGAAGAAATCGAAAACGAGCAGTGGTGTGAATCTTGGTGAAGAAGTCCGCAAGTTGTAGAGCCGAAGGGACAAAAGGAGGCAAGATAGAACCAGACTGGAGGTGCTGAGGGAAGAAGTGACAATCAATCTCAATGTACTTCATGCGTTCATGGAAAGCAATGTTATGGGCGATCTGAATAGCACTGCAATTGTCACAGTAGAGAGAGGTCGAAGAGGACTAAGGAACGCCCAAGGTAGAAAGGAGACAACAAAGCTAGACAACCTCAGCAGTAGCATGAACCATAGCACGGTACTCAGTTTCAGCAGTAGAACGGGAAACAATAGTATGTTTCTTGCTTTTCCAAGAAATCAAGGAATCACCAAGAAATAGACAGCAACCAGAAGTGGACTTACAATCACTAAGATCACCAGCCCAATCAGCATCAGCATAAGCGACCAACTCTAAGGGAGAAGTAGAAGACAACAATAAGCCTTAAAAGATAGTACTGTGGAGATAGCAAAGAATTCGAACCAAAGCAGCCCAATGCGAAGAGCGAGGAGTAGAAACAAATTGGCTAACCACATGAACAACATAGGCAAGATCAGGACGAGTAACGATCAGATAGACTAAGCAGCCCACAAGCTCGCGATACAAAGTAGGATCATCTAGCGGGATACCATCAGTAGTATTAAAAGATTCACATTAAGCTCAATGGGGGTATCTGAACTTTTAGTGTCAGTAAGACTGACACGGTGAATAACCTCATTGGCATACTTGGCCTGAGACAGAAAGTAATCCTTAGGAGAAGAAGCTACCTCAATACCAAGAAAATACCGCAAGGGTCCTAGATCTTTCATTTTGAAAATGCGGAAGAGATGCTGCTTAACCTTAGAGATATCAGAAGTGTTAGAGCTAATGATGATCATATCATCTATATACAGTAATAAGACAACAAAACCAGCAGAGGTGTGAAGGAGAAACAAGGTAAAGTCTTGGTCACACAGATGAAACCCAAGCTCAGTAAAGCTGTCTGAAAGTGATCATACCAGGCATGAGGAGATTGTTTCAAACCATACAGAGCATACCGAAGGCGACAAACAAGCCTAAAGGAATGGGGAAGACTAGGGGGAGGATGTATGTAAACCTCCTCAGTGAGATGACCATTAAGAAAAGCATTCTTAACATCCATCTGATAAAGAGGCCAATGACGAACAGCAGCAAAGAGATCAAAGTACGAACAGTAGTCATCTTGGCTACAGGGGCAAAGGTCTCTTCATAATCAATACCATACTCTTGTGAGAAACCTTTGGCAACCAAGCGAGCTTTGTAGCACTCAAGAGAACTATTAGAGCGAGTCTAGACTTAGTAGACCTATTTGCAACCAACCAAGTTCTTACCAACAAGCAAAGGAACCAACTCCCAAGTACTAGTGTTTTGTAAAGCAGACAACTCATCCTCTATAGCTTAAATCCAATGGGGATCTTGATAGGCCTCCTTATAAGACTAAGGTTTCTAAAAAAGAATGAATAGTAGACAAAAAAGTACAATATGAAGCAAAAAAACATGTATTAGACCAACCTAACCTGTTCGGTGGATGACGCGCTCTAGTAGGATATTGGTGTGTAGCAAGATCAGAGTCGTCAGAAGCAGGAGGATTAGCAGTAGGAGTAGAAACAACTGGTGAAAGAATAGCCTGGTGACGAGAATAAACTAACAACGGAGGAGGAGGAAGAGTAGGTTGGGGAGAAAGAGGAGAAAATAGAGAAAGGTTATGGGGAACAGTAAAGATGTACTCATTAGGAGAGACCTCAGAAAGAAATTGGTCAATGTGAACCAAATCCTCTTTGGAAACAAGAGCAGTAATAGGAAGAAGCTGAAAGTAAGGCAAACGTTCGAAAAAAGAAACATGACGAGAGACGTAAAGACGACGGAAAAATAGGGTCGTAACACCGATAGCCTCTCTAAGTAAGACTATAACCAAGAAGACACATAGGATAGACCGGGCACTAAGTTTGGTCCGATCTTTACAGGGAAGGAGGACAAAACAAGCAGACCCAAACACACGAAGGAGGGAGTAATTGGGAAGTTGAAAGAATAAAGCCTCATAAGGAGACCGACTAGAAAGAAGGGGAGTAGGCATGCGGTTAAAAAGAAAAGCAGCAGTAAGAATTGCCTCTCTCCAAAACGAAGCTGGAACTGAGGCAGAGAGAAGAAAAGACCTAGCTGTCTCAAGGAGATGATGGTGTTTACGCTCAGTTCAACCATTTTGGGTAGGTGTATCAATACAAGAAGTTTGGTAAATGGTACCCAAGTTGGCCAAATACTCACAGAACTTAGTTTTAAAATATTCCCCACCCAAGTCAGATCATAACGATTTAATGGTAGCCCCAAACTGTGTAGTGATCATAGATTGAAATGTATGATATATTTGGTAGAAGTTAGATTTATGAGTCATAAGATAAACCCAAGTATAACGGGTGCAATCATCAACAAAAGACACATAGTATGAGGAACCCCCTTTAGTGAGAACATGAGAGGGTCTCTAGACATCAGTATGCACAAGAGAAAATAGAGAAACAGAAACTGAAGTACTTTTATTAAAAGGCAAAGCCTACATTTTGGCAAGTTTACACCCCCGATATTCATCAATTTGACTAGGAGAAACTTTACCCAATAATCCTGACTGAGCTAAAGACCGTAAGTGGTCAACAGACAAATGACCTAGGCGAGAATGCCATAAGTAAAACTAACTCGACTGAGAATCTAAATGAAATGAGGAAAAATCAACTGGAGAGGTGGATAGAGGGAGATGCAAGCTTTCTACCACATAGAGATCTCCAACTCTACGACCGGTCCCAATCTGCTTCTTGGACACTCGATCCTACACACAACAGACAGAAGAGGAAAAGATAACATTAAAATCAGAAGTATCAAGTTGACTGATAGATAATAAACTGACAAATAGCTGAGGAACATAAAGAACACAGGGAATAGTAACAACAGACATGGCAGAGGATAAGACAGACCCAACAGATAAAACAGGCATACCAAACCTATTCGTAGTATTAACAGTAATAGGAGAGGGAGGGGGGAGACAGTTTTGAAGTAAGGAAAGGTGAGAAATCATATGATGAGAGGCACTAGAGTCAAAAAGCCAGACAGAGAAGCAGATACCTAAAGAGGACCCAAACAAACCTGACTGAAGAGAGGTGAGAGTAGAAGCAGATGGGGATGGTTGGGAGGTGGACATAAGATGTTAAAGCTGAGCCATCTGGGCACGCAAGGAAGCCAAGTCAGGATTAGAAGCTAGAGCAGATGCAATATAAGCAGCAGCAGGTCGAAACTGTGTCTGGGGCCGCTGAGAAGACTAAGCAAATTGACGTCCCTTCTTGGGACAGTTGTACTTCCAATGGCCCTTCTGATGGCAAAAAGCATACTCATCAGAGGCTAGTGGCCCCTTCTTGCGCTTCACATTTCCCTATAACTGATGAGGTAGTGGGGTCGACAATAGAGAAGGCTGAGTAGGAGCTAAGAAGACAGATGGAGACGGAGTCTGACTGGCCGTCTTAAGACGGGTTTCCTCAGAAAGGAGCTCACGAACAATAGTATCCATAGAGGGGAGAGGATACCGATGAAGGATGCCACCACGGATAGTCTCATACTGAGGGGAGAGAGCCGTTAAGAACTGCACTAAACGACCTTGCTCCCGAAACTCAACATAAGCATCTAGGGTCTTGAGGCTAGATGGTTCCATAAGAGCCAACTGATCCCAAAGACCTGTCATCTCAATGTAAAAGTCCTGAATAGATTGATTCCACTAACAAGCACTCTGAATAGTTGTTTCCAACTCATACCGCTTGGCAAAGTTGGACTGTTGATACACACCTAATAAATAGTCTCACACCTCCTTAGCAGTACTGTATTTGGAAAACATTATTCCAATACGGTCATCCATAGAATTATGAAACCAGTTCAGAACTTGGGCATTATCACAATCCCAAGTGTCATAGGAAGTCAGATATCCTTCTTGTTTCGGGTCCAATGGACGAGGAACAAAACCAGAAACATAGCCCAATTTTTTCTACCCAAGAAGGAAATTCTTTATAACATTAGCCCAATAAACATAATTGGCACCAGTGAGTTTACATCTGATGGCTTGGATTTTGGTGTCCGTCATTGTAATAAACCAAAGATAAAATAGGTCAAAGTGTAATAATAATTAACAAGTGGGTCAAACAGGAAATCAGATTTTCTTCTTTTTTTTTTTTTTATTTAAATATTAACCAAATAAGAGTACTGATAACAAATGGGTAAAGTTTCAAACACAGAGACAAAGAAAGAAAGAACCAGGGGCATAAATGAACCAGACGAAGCCAATGAGAGTCATGATAAATCGAGATGAACCGAGAGAGTCACGATGACCAGAGGCAGTCGACGAGTCGTGATGAAGTCGACGAGAACCGAGAGAGACTCAGCAGATAGGGTCGTGATTGAACTGAGATCGAGTGGCAGGGGTTCTGAGTCGGGGTCAGATATGAAATAGATAAAGCAAACCCACTACAGCTAGGGTTTCAAACTAGGCTTTGATACCATGTAAGTATTTCTAAATAATCTGTATATTCAACTTGTATCAATTACATCAAGACCATAGTTCATATAACCCTAATGCCTAAACCAAAATGGAAATACAGACTCATGCACACAATCACGCCTATATAATCATGCCTAATATATATATACACAATCATCCCTAATTTGTACACAATCATGCCTATATACGATTATATTCTCACACAAATATTCTCCATTGTTTGAAATAATCTTGCATAGGGGTAAAATGAGATAAAGTTGGTTCACTTTTACTCGAAACTTATATTTTCTTCACTGTCTCAAATTTTATCAGAGGTAAAAATGCTTTAATAAATTGAAAATAACTTGTGTCAAAAATCTGTTGGTACTGGGAGTATATATAGGTGTTCTATACATGTCTAAATTTTTATAAAATCGTTGGACACCATTTTCTTACCGAAGTAAATATTTGTCCTAAGTGTTGTTCACAACACAGCAAAAACAGTGACTTCAAATAGGTCCCATTTTCTCTGCAAATGGTAGTTTTCTACACGACTACTTGGGATAGTTAGATATAAGAGTTACCTTTCATTTTTCGCCAATTTCACAAAAAATGGATAACTCTAAAAGGAGAAATTGTAGTTTTACTAAAATGCAACAAAATCTATCTTATTTTCTTAGAAAAATTATTTGACCATCTTCCATTGGTTTTCAATCTTCAAACTCTTCTGGAAATATGTTCTAAACTCAATATCTAGTATGCCGTTCTGACCACACCTTTTTTTGACACCGTTTGATGCCCTTTTTTATTTTTCAAACACAGATCACCTGTGCTGGAAGTTATCGTAACTCACAGTCCCAGAAACCAGTTTTCTGCCAAATTTTATTTCTCTATTTTAAAATCATTTTTAGCCATGGTATTCTTCGTGAAATATTTTTCTAACTCAATGAACTAGTACCAGTTAAAATATTGTAATAATTAAACTTCGTTTGATATAGGTTTCATTATTTTTAGTCTAACTATACAATGTTGAAAAGAAGAAGTGTGAGAAATTTATTGAAATTTTGTGATGACTCCTAAGACATTCTATAATATTTATTTTGGTTGCCATACGTGCTTATGTTGTGCTATATAAACCTTATGTCACAGTGGTTTGCAAACTAAAACTTGTACATGCTTCAAAATATGAATTCGACGAAGTAAAGAAACACGGAATTGAATCGATGCATTAAATTTTAAAAGTGATGGGGTGAGCCCAGTTTAGAGTCTTGTACAAGTGAGTTGCGAACCCTAACATAGCACGGGAACGTATTTCAGCTCTTATCATTATAGGCGATATAAGATTGGTGGTGCAAGTGTCACAACATAGACCATTCCCTTGGGGCAGACCATGATGTCATGACTCGGGTACGTAACCCTGGTGCGTGGGCATTATTGGTAGTTATAGCAAGTAACATTTGAATATTTGACCAAGGGGGAGTCAGAATTGCCCGAGACCATTGCTTAGCGGTTGAGTGGAAATAGTGCTCCGCGTGAAGTTACTTAGACTTACTTGATAAACTAAACTTATGTGAATTTAAAAGAAAAATTGACATTTTCTTTATGATGAATTACTGCTTCCGCTTGCCATTGTTCTTATTATCTATTGTTATTATTTCAACTGATAGTATTCATGTTATGCTTATTAAACGCTGCTTGTTACTTTGTTACTACACATTATTCATTAATTATGAGTATTGTTATCGAGGTGGGTATTTTCGGGTTGTAGTATCTTATTGAGCTCGTCGCTCATTTGCATTACTGTTGCTCTGGCATTTTATGCCAGGTATCGAATAAACTGAAGGAAACACCAAGGTCTTGGAAGGACATTCAGCCTTGGTTAGCTTGAAGTGTGCCTAAGTTCCATGAACCCTTTTTCTGAATTTTTTTCTAGTTTTTCTCTTCTTTTTTTTTTGTTTTTGTTTTTGTTTTTTGTATATATGTCTTTCTTTCATGTACTAAGACTATGTCTTAAGTTTTATTGGAGTTATAATTTAAGAACTTTTAAATTCTATGTTGTTAATTAATGGATGATGGTAAACTCAGTGGCAACATTGATGAGGAGTTCTTAATTAAGAAAATTGGTTTTAAGTTCTAAACCTTATTATGATGTCCTTAAATTTTAGGGCGTTATAACTTGGTATTAGAGCATAGGTTGAGAAACCCTTGAGACCTTGAGAAACCGTAAGCCTGCTTGTTAAATAACTTATTAGTGGTTATAGTGAGCATTTTTAGTTACTAAGTAAAATTTTGATTTTTGTAGATGGCAAACGAAAATCAGAATGAATGGTTGGAGGAGGAACTTGAGATGTTAAAAGAACCTATTGATTGGGAGAAGGATCCAGAAAAAGAGCCAGAAAAGAACTTGGAAGAAGAATTCAGAGTAGGAGTTGATGGTGATTCCGATTTTGAGTCTGACTCTGATCAGGAATTAGAGGAGTCTGATCCTGAACCCTCAACAGAGGACGGCCCTGAGGCGACCTTGAGACACATGAAGGTGCCGCCCAATCCTGCCGTACGGGAAGGCAGTATTTGTAAGGGTTACCCTTACTAGGATGTGCTATTAGAGAAGCTCTCCTAGAATGGACATGTTTATCAGGCCAGTCCAGATAAGAGAATATCTGGACAATAATTTCTATCGAGTATGGAACCTACCACCACAGTACGTCGCAAACAAGGGTGATATATTTCTACTCCGAGATATTCGGACTACCAAACCTTATTTCGGTCATGTTGTCCGAACCTTAGGCCCATTGGTGAATTTTTATAGAACTGCCACATATCATGAGATCCCCACCTATGTGATTAGGTGAATGGTGTGTCAAAATGGGGTGCGGATGGTCCTTTTCCGTTGGGAGTGTTATGGGCTACCTAATGAGGCATGGGAGTTGGAGGAGATAGTGCATCAACGCTGTGCCCGCTTGCTTGGTTAGGAGATGGCAAGTGTAGAAGTTAGGACAACAATAAATTTTCTAGTACTTAATTGTAATAGTCCCAGTTTCTAACTTTGGGTTTTTGGCAAAAATACCACAATGAGATAGGAAGGGGTAGAATGAATTTTTTTGTTTTTTGTTTTTTTGTTTTATGAATGTACTGATCTTTTATCATTATTAATGAAATCCTAGTAGTTAAAGGTTTCTATGTTTAACTAGGATTGTTTTACATGCATTTTATCAACAAATAAATAAATAAATAATAAAGGGTGTAACAACAATATCCTTCATACAGAAAATTGCAAGAAGAACTAGGGCAAATGGATCAAATGACAACAATAACAACGACAATAACAACAACAGTGACGTCATGAACTTCGTTTGAGCAATTACTAATGAACTAAGAAACCAACCCAGGCGTGAAACAACAAGGCAAAATTAATAGCGAAATTTCAAAAACTCAGACCCCAAATTTTTTTCGGAGAACCCAATCCCTACACAGCTGAGGCTTGGATAAGGCAAGTGAAGAAAATATTGGAGATGTTAGAAATTCAAAACGAGCAGGACCAAGTGTCCCTTGCTTTATTTCTCTTCGACGAGGAGGCCAATTTCTGGTGGACAATGATTAAGGAAAGTCGTCAAGTGGTAGAACTATCTTGGAGACAGTTTGAGGAATTGTTTATGGAAAAGTACTTCCCAAACTCGGTAAGGCAGGAGATGATTCGAGAATTTCTCCAACTGAAACAAAGGAGCATGACTGTGACACAGTATGCCAATCGATTTGAGGCCCTTTCTCGCCATGCCACAGCTATAGTGGCAAATGAAACAAACAAAGTAAGGCGCTTTGAGTGGGGACTTGACTTAGGAATCTAAGACAAGTTGGTTGCAGTGCAACTACCTACTTATGCACAGGTAATAGATAGGGCTCTTACTTTAGAAAGAGAGAAAATGGACACTGCAAGAACTCAAGGTCAGCAGTCTAGAGCCAACCAGCAAAGAAGTGGAGGACCCTCAAGGAACAATAGGACCCTTGTTACTTCAGTACCCTATGCTAAAGGGCCACAACAATAGCAAGGGTACAATTCTGAATAATGTGGTAGGGAAGGGACTAGAATGTGTTATAAATGTGGCCAAGAAGGGCACTTTAGGAACAACTGTCCTCAAAGATCAGGCTACTACATCAATTAAGGGGGAGCCGTTCAACGAAACAAATGCGCTCCAACTCAGGGAACACGAGCTGCGCAAAATTCCCAATCCGACAGAGGTCAGTAGCCAGCTCGAGGACTCAACAACCAGGAGATGCCAATGCAAGGAAACCTTAGGTGCCAAATCAGGGTGCTATCGGGAGAGTCTTTGCACTCCAAGAATGAGAAGACACTGGAAATCCTTCAGTGATTCAAGGTATACTCATCCTTATGAACTCTTGTGTACAAGTCTTGTTTGATTCTGGAGCATTACACTTCTTTATATCTGCTTCATGTGTTACAACTTTGGGATTAGAGCCTAAATGTTTAGGAACACCTGAGTGTAGCTTTACCGCTAGGAGGTCAAACTCAAGTAGATCTTGTATGCAAATCATGTGGACTAGGAGTCTCCAGTTTACGTTTAACTTGCGACCTACGAGTCATAGAAATGTCAGACTTTGACGTTATCCTAGGAATGGACTGGTTATCAGCCCATAGAGCCACCATTGATTGCTATCGAAAGACGGTGACTGCTTACTCTCATGATGGAACGCGATTCCTATTTAAGGGAGATACACAAGATTCTCTATCACCAACACTTCGAAAGTCAAAGTGGCATGATCACCTGGCTAGGTGGCTAGCTAGCTTAGTTCTAGAAGATAAAGATCGTATGGAACTAGGGCTACCTCGTGTGGTCTGTGAATATGCTAATGTATTTCCAAAGAAACTACCAGGACTACCCCCAAAGCAAAAAGTAAACTTTACCATTGAACTACAACCTGGTACATCACCGATCTCAATAGCACCACATCGTATGGCACCAGCTGAACTGAGAGAGCTAAAGACACAGTTGCAAGAATTATTGGACAAGGAATTTACTAGGCCAAGCACATCCCCTTGGGGAGCACCAGCCTTATTTGCTAAAAAGAAAGATGGGATACTTAGGTTGTGTATTGATTACCGACAACTCAATAGAATCACCATTAAGAATCGGTATCCACTACCTAGGATTGATGACCTCTTTAATCAGCTTAGAAGGGCAAAGTATTTCTTAAAGATAAACCTTAGGTCTGGGTATCACCAGTTGCTTATTCGGGAAGAAAATATTCTTAAGACTACGTTTCGAACCCGTTACGGCCACTATGAGTTCGTAGTGATGCCATTCAGCCTAACCAATGCACCAGGCATGTTCATGAGCTTAATGAACAAAATATTCACGCCTTACTTAGATCAATTTGTGGTAGTTTTCATTGATGATATTTTGGTGTATTCCAAATTTGAAGAAGACCATGAACAACATTTGAGAATAGTACTTCAAACCTTGAAGGAGAACGAACTGTATGCTAAGGCGAGCAAACGTGAGTTCTGGATGGAGGAAGTAAATTTTTTGGGTCACGTGGTGTCTGAAAAGAGAATATCAGTGGAACCAACTAAAGTAGAAGCAGTGACAGAATGGAAGCAACCTAAGAACACATTTGAGATTTGTAGTTTCTTAGGATTGGCCGGTTACTATCGAAGATTTATTCAAGGCTTCTCAAAATTAGCCAAACCAATGATACATTTGACTCAAAATGGAGTTAAGTTTGAATAGAACGAGTCCTGTGAAAATTCATTCTAAGAACTCAAGAAAAGATTAACGAGTGCCCCTATTTTGATAGTACCAAAACGTGATGTTGGGTATAATGTGTATTTTGATGCTTCCAAAGAAGGTCTAGGGTGTGTATTGATGCAAATGGCAAGGTAATGGCATATAGATCAAGGCAATTAAAGAACCATAAGAAGAATTATCCCACTCATGACTTGGAGTTAGCAGTTATAGTTCACGCACTCAAAATTTGAAGACACTACCTGTACGGTGAAAAGTTTGAGATATTCACCGATCACAAAAACTTGAAGTATCTGTTCACCCAAAAGGACATGAACATGCGTCAGAGACATTAAATGGAGTATCTCGAGGAATACCAATTTACCCTTTCCTATCATCCCGGCAAGGCTAACGTGGTGGCAGATGCGCTAAGTTGCAAGAATAGAGGGATTGTTACTAGTTTAACACTTAGAAAATGGAATATGGTTAGAACGCTCAATGAATTTGGGGTACAGATAGAGGTTCAAGATGAAAAGGCTTACCTTGGTGCTTAGATTGCTACGCCTAAAATTTTGAGCGAGATATTAGAATCACAAAAGTACGATCAAGAAGTAGCATTCATCAAGGCACGAATGGAATCTAGTGAAACCATGCCTGGTTAGGAAATTCACATAGATAGGAGTTTGAAATATCAAGGTCAAATGTTCGTGCCAAGCAACGACTCACTAAGGAAAAAGGCACTTAAGGAATTCCACCGTTCAGTATTTGCAGTACATCCAGGAGGTACTAAGATGTACCAAGACTTAAAATGCCAATATTGGTGGGGCAGAATGAAAAGGGCAGTAGTGAAGTTTGTGTCTCAATGCCTGACATGTCAACAAGTAAAGACTGAACACCAAAGACTAGGAGGAACGCTTCAACCCTTACCAATCCCAGAGTGAAAATAGGAATGAGAATACATAACCATGGATTTCGTGATGAGTTTGCCTCGATCACCATAGAGACGTGACGACGTATAGGTAGTGGTAGATTGTCTAACTAAGATAGCCTGATTCTTACTCGTCGGGTCATCAGATACGTTAGATTCACTCAGTAGATTGTTCATCAAAGAAGTGATCAGATTACGTGGAATACCAGTTAGCATTGTGTCTAATCGTGATCCTCAATTCACTTTGCAATTTTGGCAGAGCTTACAAAAGGCAATGGGAACAAACCTATGCTTTAGCACAGAATTTCATCCACAAACAGATGGACAATCTGAAAGGACGATACAAACCTTGGAGGATATGCTTTGAGCTTGCGTTATGGATTTTAATGGAAGTTGGGAGAAACACCTACCTCTCATTGAGTTTGTTTATAACAATAGTTTTCAAGCCAATATTAGGATGGCACCATATGAAGCACTTTATGGGCGACATTGTCGATCACCATCATGTTGGACTGAAGTAGGGGAAACAACCCTCAGTTGTTTGAAGATAAAGATACGCGTTAAAATTTTGAGGACGAAATTATTCAAGGGGGATAGGTTGTAAGAACTTGAATTTTTGGACAACTAATTAGTTTGTTAATAACAATATTAAGTCAATTAATAGTAATTATTAAATTATAATGTTAATAGCATCATGATTAATACCAATATTAAATTCCTTTAAATAAATTTATTTATTTTTCTGTAATTAAATTTCTGTATCTAAATACCGTTGTGGAAACTAAATGAGTTAAATAAATAGTAACTAAATTAATCAGAGGATAGTAGGGAGCATAATATCTAGTGACTAGGTTATATATATACATTGATTTTTATTTTTTGTACACACACTCAAAAAAAAAAAAAATTGAAATAAAACTTTTTTTGGGGCAGAGGAATTCGGCCACCCTTCCTTTCCAAGGAAGGAGGCTGCTGAGAGCAAGCATGCTGAGGCATCCAAAGGCATGCATACAACCACACCCTAAGCCTATACATTTAGGTAATATTTCCCAAGCCAAGGGGAAAAAAATTAAAATAAAAATAGGCCTCCAAACTCCTACAAATAGAACACTATTTCAGCCCTTTTCATTTCTATACACATGGCTGAGGAAAAAGAAAAAGAGAGGAGAAAAGAAAAGAAAAGAAAAAGAGAGGAAGAGGAGAGGGTGCTTGGTGGTTACCATGTCAAAACTAATCTTGAGAATAGTTTGTAAAATCTCTTGAGGTAGGAATACTCAACCTCTATCCTCAGATATCTTTTTTTACTGAATCTATATATTAAAAATATGCAAGAGTGTGCATTGTTGATACACACATAGCAAGAATAGCTCAATGCATGTTTACATTTTGATAGAATAATAATTTCATGATTATATGATTTCTATTCCTTCTTGCAAGTATAGATTAGATGGTTTAGTTACTGATTTTATCTTCTTATGTGTTCAAATATTCTCTATTGTTTGAAATAATCTTGCATGGGGGTAAAATGAGACAAGGTTGGTTCACTTTTACTCAAAATTTATGTTTTCTTTACTGTCCCAGATTTTATCAGAGGTAAAATGCTTTAATAAATTGAAAATAACTTGACTCAAAAATTTTGTGGTATTGGGAGTATATATAGGTGTTCTATACACATGTAAATTTTTATAAAATTATTGGACACCATTTTCTTACCAGAGTAAGTATTTGTCCTAAGTGTTGTTCACAACACAGCAGGAACAGTGACTTCAAACAAGTCCCATTTTCTCTTCAAATGGTATTTTTCTGCACGACCACTTGGGATGGTTAGATATAAAAGTTACCTTTCATTTGCTGCTGATTTCACAAAAAATGGATAAGTCTAAAAGGAGAAATTGTAGTTTTACTAAAATGCGACATAATCTGTCCTATTTTCTTAGAAAAATTATTTGACCATCTTCCATTGGTTTTCAGTCTTCAAACTCTTCTGGAACTATGTTCTAAACTCAAATATCTAGCAAGCCTCTCTGACCATACCTCTTTTTGACACCATTTGATGCCCCTTTTTATTTTTCAAACACAGATCACCTATGTTGGAAGTTACTGTAACTCACTGTCCTAGAAACCAGTTTTCTTTCAAATTTTATTTCTCAATTTTAAAATCGTTTTTAGCCCTAGTATTCTTCGTGAAATATTTTCCTAACTCAATGAACTAGCACCAGGTAAAATATTGTAATAATTTAACTTCGTTTGATATGGGTTTCATTATTTTTAGTTTGACCATACAGTGCTAAAAAGAAGAAGTGTGAGAAATTCATTGAAATTTTGTGATGACTCCTAAGACATTCTATAATATTTGTTTTGGTTGCCATACATGATTATGTTGTGCTATATAAACCTTATGTCACTGTGGTTTGCAAACTAAAACTTGTACATGCTTCAAACTGTGAATTCGATGAAGTAAAGAAACACAAAATTGAACCGATGTATTAAAGTTTAAAAGTGATAGGGTGAGCCCGATTTAGAGTCTTGCGCAAGTGAGTTGCAAACCCTAACATGGCACGGGAAGGCATTTCGGCTATTATCGGTATAGGCGATATAAGGTTGGCAGTGCGGGTGTCACAACATAGACTGTTCCCTTGGGACAGATCGTGATGTCACAACTCGGGTACGTAACCCTGGTGTGTGGGCATCATTGATAGTTACAACAAGTAACATTTGAATATTTGACCAAGGGGGAGTCAGAATTGCCCGTGGACATTTCTTAGCGGTTGAGTGGAAATAGTGCTCCGTGGGGAGTTACTTAGACTTACCTAATAAACTAAACTTATGTGAATTTAAAATAAAAGTTGACATTTTCTTTATGATGAATTACTACTTCCGCTTGCCATTGTTCTTATTATCTATTGTTATTATTTCAACTGATAGTATACCTGTTATGCTTATTAAACGCTGCTTGTTACTTTGTTACTACACATTATTCATTGATTGTGAGTATTGTTATCGGGGTGGGTATTTTCGGGTTGTATCATCTTATTGAGCTCGTCGCTAATTGGCATTCCTGTTGCCCTGGCGTTTTATGTTAGGTACTGAAGAAACCAAAGGAAACACCGAGGTCTTGGAAGGCGATATTCAGCCTTAGTTAGCTTGAGTGTGCCCAAGTTCCATGAACCATTTTTCTAGTTTTTCTCTAGTTGTTCTTTTTTTTTTTCTTTTTTTTTTTTTTTTTTGTATTTGTATTTGTGTCTTTCTTTCATATTCTTACATTAAGTCTTAAGTTTATTGGAGTTGTAATTTAAGAACTTTTAAATTCTGTATTGTTAATTAATGGATGATGATAAACTTAGTGGCAACGTTGATGAGGAATTCTTAATTAAGAAAATTGGTTTTAAGTTTTAAACCTTATTATGATGTCCTTAAATTTTGGGGCGTCACAGCTGCACCATTTTTCAAGAGATGCTACAAAATCCCAAAAATGATCACAAGAAGAACTAAGAACCTTTATTATATTTTTGGCAAATTCTATTATTTTCTCATATGTGTTTGTATGATTTTCGTTTTAGGCACTGAAAATTTTCTTCTCTATACAAACTTCATGTATCAATATTTTATTTTGATGATATCAAAGGAGAAGAAAAAATTTGATTATTTGACAAAATAATTTGTTAATAATGGGGATAAAATATAATAAAAATAAATGTCTGTTGAATATTTTCATCATGCATTTATTCATGTGAAATTTTGTGTCAAATTCATGCTTGTATTGCCATCATAAAAAAGAAGGAGATTGTTAATCATATAGTTTAATTTTGATAATGTCTAAAATATTATATGATAAATTATGATTTTTTTAATATACATATTTTATATTATTTGACACAAAATATTATCTGTTTAAAATATATGTTGTATGATATATTTGTTATAAATGAATATATTTTGAAAACTTTACTATTCACTTTTTGAAAAATTAGGCTGATCACTATTCATCTTTTGACAAATTTGATATTGATTGGTTGTATTATTTTGACAAATTTGATATTGATGGGTTGTCATCTTTTGACAAAATTGATATACCCACATGGGGTGGTAGGTTATATTTATTTTAAAATCTCTACAACATATAAAAAAATAAATAAATTAATTAAAAATGATATATATTTTCAGATCTATTATAAATAATATTTAAATAGATTTTACTATGTATATAAATATTTGATTAGAATATTATATATAATGCATATAATATAAATAGAATACAGATATCACGTGAGCATTTTGACTTTTTACATTACATTGATTATATCATGTTACATGTATGCATAATGGCATGTGCAAAGACATACATGACATATAATTTCCATTAGCTTTCTTTTTTGTTTTTTAGTACAAATTTGACTAAAGCTTAAAAGTGTTCAAATTTGCAAGATTACAAATTTTCCTTTCGCGTGATTTTGTTCCACGTGGATTTACCTGACGTCTCAAGGTGCTTCTGTCTCTCCCAACGGATATATTTTTGTGTATAAATAAAAGTGTTTTGTGTGGAGAAAAATTAAGAACTTGAAAAGAAAAAAATTCTGTGTACTCCAAAATTGTGATTGTATTTTTCATTTTGCTCTTTCACTTTCAGATCTAAGTGTTGTCTTTGTGAGAGAATTGTTGTAAAAGAGAGTTGAAGTACCTCTTATTTTTATTGATTATTTTGTGAGAAAATTTTGTAAGGGTGATACATTTATTATTGAGTGACGCTTAATAAATAAAAGTAAGACCTGTGTAAAATCCACAAGTTTAGTGATGCCTTCGTAGTGTATTTATTCATTTTGATAGTGAAGAAATTCTCAAGAAGGTTCTTTGGGGAGTAGACATAGGCCCCACATGCCGAACCACTATAAATCTCAGTGTTTGATTTTCTCTCCCTATCTCTCTTACTTTTATATTGATAATTATTGTTCTGTTTTTTATTTGTTTAAATTTGAATATTGTGTTTATTATTATTTTTTAATATTGCAAAAATAATTTTTAATAACCTAATTCACCCCTCTTGAGTTGCCTATTTGGGATAACAAGTAATTTTAAGTAATGTCGGTCTATGTATTGTGAAATTCATCTAATAAACTATCCACTAATATACAGATTTGTGCATTGAATAAGGCTATATAGTCCCTTAGCAAGATTTTATCATAATAGTGTACATTAAAATGTTCATATAGAAATTTTAGTATTGTTTATTGCAATTTAATTTGTTTATTACAAGTAGCACTTATTCTCAATAATTTAGTATAAAATATACATAATTTAAAATCTAAACATATTTTATATATATATAAAATTTATTCACTTCAATTCCTGCATACTATGGGGTGATTGCTAATATTTTCAATTACAAAAAATAAAAATTCAACTGATTTGTAAATATTTTCCTTAATTTTCATATTTTAAATAAGAATAAATTATACTCAGATCTAATGAAGTTTGAAGAAAATACGATAAATTTTATAATTTTGACATAATTACATTAAGTTCTCTTAAAATCAATTCACATAACAGTTTTTCATATTTTAATCAATAATTTGTTAGTCATATGAATATAAAAATGATATTGTAATATCTTTTACACTAAAGTGTATACATATATATTTTTCTATTATTTATCATTATGCTTTTCACACAATATGCATTAGATTCGGTTCTAATGACCGTACTCCAATAGAGGTAGTCATAATTATATTAAAATTATAAAATTTATTGTATTTTCTTCCAATTGGAGGGAGGTCAATTATACTTTACCCCTTTATGCTTATCTATTTTACCACTTTGGCCCTTTCATGTTTTAAGTATTTTCTAATTTACTCAAAAAACTTACTTATGTCCAAAATTAGGCAAAAAATGACAACTTAATAGGCACGTGACACAAAAATATTTAATTATATATTACTCATTCATCTGACACAAACCAAAATCCTAATATAAAAATTTAGGTTGTGTTTGGTAAAGTTTTAGAATTATAAGTTGAGAATATAATTGTATTTTGAGTTTGTGAGTTTTGGAATTATGATTTGAAAAGAGAAAATTTGTTTGGTTATGAGTTTTAAAAAGATTTTTGAATTGAGTTTGAATTTTTAATGTGACATATGAATTTAAAAAATTTGTTTAGTTATGAGTTTTGAAAAGACTTTTCAGAACTTAATTTAAAAAGTTATAACTTATAACCAAACGCACAACTCAAAACTCTATTGCAAATTCTATTCAAAACTCATAACCAAACTTTTTTTAATATTCAATTCAAAAAATAATTTATCATTTTGGTGTAAAAAAAATAAATTCTATATTTAAAAAATATAAAAAACAAATATAATTATTTTTTTCAAATAACAATTGGCGATTGGCAATTGCCAAAATAAATAAATAAACTGTTTTGGTCAACTAGCTAAACATCCGGGGGGACGTTCGGGAGGATGACCGAGTAGACACAAAATTCAAAAACTCCCCCACTTTGTAGAATGAAGAAAACAAAAGAGAGAGATATGTCAAACATGAAAGAGAAATATGTTTTGAAATATGTGGTGGAATCACATTTTCAAAACTCTATCCAAACGGAGGGTGCAATTGAGGGGGTGAAATTATGGTTTGAGAGCTTCACCAAACACAGCCTTATTTTTTATGCCATAATGCAGCTGATAAATTGGAAAAAAAAAAATTGTCTAATTTTGAATAAAAATTACTTTTTTTAAAAAAATGGGAAAATTTTAAAATATAAAGGGCCAAAGAAGGGGTAAAAAAAATTCAAAGATCAAAGTAGAAAATAATTAAATATAAAGGAGCAAAGTGTAATTTAGCCTTTTAAGTAATTATCCGAATAAAAAATTAAGATAATTCTATTTGCACACTGTAAAACTTTCATTATACACCATAATAGTGTTCGGATATAAATTTTTGAACAAAAATCAAATATTGAGATATAAATTTATGAAAATAAAATAATGATTCGAATATAAACAATTGAATGAAATGTATATATTTAAATAATTTATTTTTATTCGAAATTTTAAATTCAAACATTTGACTAATACCATTGTGATATATAATTTGTATGGGCAAGGCTTCTTTTCACTCCACAGTTGGACCTGTGGGGCTCATCATGGGTCTCATTTTCATGATTCGAACAATTTAATATATAAAGTATTGTTGAGTATTTTATTCTTACAAAAAAAAAATATTGATTAGATATCGATAGATACTTGATGATAACATATTTTTGTTAACAATTTATTTTTAAAATTATATTTATCATTGACAAAAATATGATTTGATCGAGTAATTATCGATATTCGATTAACATCATTTTTTGCAAGATAAAATATTGGATGTGCTCTATACATTAATTGTTCAAATTATGAAATGGACCCGTGATAAGTTTCATGGACCCAACAATGCTGTCCAATAGAGATAAGCTCTACCCAATTTGTATAGTGTGGAAATAACAGCCTTATTTGGTTTGTGTTTTGAGATATTATTTTAAAAATAAAATTTTAAAGAAAGTTTAGAAAATTTAAAATTTTGTTTAATTGTATAATTTGGAAATAGCTTTGAAATTTTGGAGTTTGTAATGATTTGATTTTTTCGTAATTGAATAGATAGGTGTTGGAGAAAAATGATTGAGAATGAGAGATGGGAGAGAAAAAATAATTAATTGTTATGTAAATTTTTTTCTCTAAATTTTTCAACTCAATATGTTTTTGAAAATTTTTATCCAAAAACATATTTTGAGAGACAAACTAAGCATGCTAGAATTTCCTAAAAATTGTTACCTTTGAGTTTGTCTCATAATTAAGCACACCAATCAATGAGAAATTCTAATATACACTTCTGTCATTTTTTTCTTTATTTATAATTAATTTTTTATTTAATTATGATATTATTTTAATTATAATTCATAATTTTTTTAATTATATCACATATTTTGTTTAATCTTTAAGACATAATTTTAATAATTCAAAAGGCAATTTATAATAAAATTACAAATTTTAAAATAAAAAATATAATTTTTCAACCATGAGAATAATCTATATTCTTCGAGAGATATCAGTATAATTTTATACTTCATGTTATGTGAAATTAAGAAATTTTATTTTTAATTATACGGTGGAGGCGTGCACACACAGGTGTTTCCCAGAAACAAAACATACCCTCATAGCCTTCTCCTACCTCACTTCTCTCTTCAATTTCACTGAGCTCGTGTTCCTGAAACTCCCTCACACAAATGGCGACTCTGGCTCGATTGTCCAGAAAAACCCTAACCTCAACCTTCACCTCTCACCACCACCACCTGCTCCGCCGCACTCTCGCCACCGAAGCAGCCCCAGCGGCGACGGCGAAGATCACAGAATCGCCAGATCGAGTGAAATGGGACTACAGAGGACAGAGGAAGATCATCCCCCTCGGTCAGTGGCTCCCCAAGATCGCCGTCGACGCCTATGTTGCCCCCAACGTCGTGCTCGCCGGCCAGGTCACTGTCTGCGATGGAGCCTCCGTTTGGAATGGATCGGTCCTTAGAGGCGATCTCAACAAGATCACTGTTGGCTTCTGCTCCAATGTGCAGGAGAGGTGCGTCGTCCACGCAGCTTGGTCTTCTCCCACAGGTTCCACTTCGTATTCTACTGTTTTTGCTTTTTTAGGGTTTTGGTTTCAGTCAAGGTGTGTTTGGTTGCTGAGAAAATGTAGGAAGAAACTAAAACCTCTGAATATCAATAGAAATTTAATATGTTGAATTTCATTCACTTAACTGAGCCCAAGACAAAGTTTATGATCAGTTGCTAAATGGAGGTTTAGAGTGATGCCTCATCCAAATTATGGATATGGAAGTTTGGAAAATTTGATTTGAATGGATGTTACAATTTAATGTTTTTATCACTACATCTTGTTGATCGTTTATGGTGCTACAGTTCGCTTGCAATGGTAGCTGAATATTGGTATTTGAAGTGTTTTCTTGCCTGAATGGGTCTTGGATTAATGTTTTCTTGTTGAACTAAATATGGAAAACGCGGCATTGAGAGTGCTGAGATCTCAAATTTAGTTAGTTTAGATTAGAATGTTTGGCACTTGAAAATGTCAAAATTAGAAAACTGCATGTACACTTTTTCAAAATCATGTCTAAAAGTTCATCCCTGTATTATTCATGGGGTTGTTAGGAGCCTTTTTCTATCTGCATTAAACTGCAAGTAGGTTGGGAGTTTGAGAGCATGTAATCTTCTGCAAGTTCTGAGCATTGGAACATGGATTCTTCGTGATGCAGTGGCTAGTTACCATCTGAAGATAGAAACAGAGAGTTTTGTGGATCACATACGAGCCTCATCATTGTTCAATGGGGGTATCATCCTATTCGTATTGTCACAAATAATTAATATGTGGCAGAGTATGGCATACGTGAGGTATGAATTTTGTGGTTATAATTGTGATTGTTTATTGACATATAGTTTGTGGCTATAAAGGGTTCCACATGGAGAGTACTGAATAGGTACCATTGGAGAGGTGAGAATTGCAAATAATAAATTAGGATGAAGAATTAATTGCTGGTTGAGATGTAAGGCAGGCAGAGCAAGAGAGGAGAATGGTAGTATCTGTCTGGTATAGCAACATTCCCCCTTTTACTGATTTCACTATGTTATCAAGCTGTGGAAGGAGTGCTATATTTGTAGGCATCCTAGATTTGTTTGGAGACCAAGCAATCAATATTGTGATGCCACTTGGCCTGGGGATCACATGACAGTATTCCTCTCTATAACTACCCAACCGAAACAAAGGCAATGCAATCTTCTTGTGTATCAAGGGCGAGAGGTTTGCCAACACCTCAATGATGTTTGGTCACCAAATCTCTTAATCTAATAAAAAATAAGTATGTATGAGTAATTATATTTTCTTTTTCTTTTTTTATTTTTCTTCATTGAATCTAGTGTTTTAAAAGGTTCTAGGCGCACCGAGACAATAAGATCTCTTACAGCCTAAGCGCGAGGCGTGAGGTGAAGCGTGCGCCTCACCAAAGCGAAACTCAAGTAGTAGAAGAAAAACAAAATTATAAAATAGGCAAATTTTTCAACATAACGAATATATATATAATTTAAAAAATCATAATCATTTTTGATAATCTTTAAACATAACATTCAATCTTTTAAAAATTAGAAATGTAATATCCAACAAAAGATATAAAGCATAACATTTAATATTTTATCACTTTCTGCTCTTTTTTACCACATTTGGTCATTTTATATTGAAGAGTTTTGAATTCCTGTGAGTATGCCCACAAAAAAAACACTTAATCAACAATTGGAGTAGAAAAATAGGTGAAGCCTATGAAGCCCACGTCTTGTGCCTAGAAAAAAAGCCCTCGCCTTAGCGTCTAAGCTGTGTTTTGTGTATTGCGACGCGCCTCTCCTCGACCTGTTCGAAGCGCAAGTCTGCGCCTCATTGCGCTTCGCGCTTAGCACGTGCCTTTTAAAACACTGATTGAATCGATATCCAGACATAGCCTTAGGGAATAAAGAAAGAGTGAATAGTGGATACAATTAATGTTACATTGACTCCGGAACTTGTATCAGGTGTGGGTTGTTGTCTAGACATCCATTCTAAGCTTAAATCTTAGAATATTAGGATATGCATAAAAAGTTAGGTATGGGTATAAGGACAAGTTTCAAACACTTGTATACAGTGTTCTGAAAAGCGCGCCTAAGCTCAAGGCGAGGCAAGGCGCAGCTTTGTGCCTCAGGCATGGTGACACAGGGGAAGCGCTGCGTAGGCGATGAGGCAAGCGCCTTATTACGAAGCGTAAGGCGAGTGCCTTGTGCGCCTCGGCTTTCTGTGTGGATACCCACATGGGATGAAATCACATTTACAATATAAAATGATCAAAACGTGGGTCAAAAGAGCAAAAACATTATAAAAAAAAACCCTAGTGGAGAAAAAGAAGAAGACGCGATGAGTACACGACACACCACGCCACGCAGGTTCTGCTTTCTTCTCCTCTTCTTCTCTTCTCTGCTTCTTCTTTTCTCTCTCTGCTTCGTCTTCTCTTCTCTTTTTTCGTCATCTTCTCTCTCGCTTCTGTCTCGCTCACGATTGCTCTCTCTCGCCTTCTCTCTTGCGATCGCTATCTCTCTCTCTCTCTCTTCTGTCTTTCTCTTTATCTTCTTGATTCATATATATATGTATAATATTATATAATACCTATTATATAATATATAATATACTTATAGATAATATGTAAAATATAATATATACTTATACATAGTAATAAAAAAATAAACATATGTATATAAAATAAAATAAAAAAATTAACTGAAACACATTATTTAAAAAATATAATAAATAAATAAAATAATATATATATATTAAAAAAATTAATGATTTTTTGTCTTCTTCTCTTCTCTTGTTATTAAAAAAATTAATAATATACATATTAAGTATTTGCTTATGTTGAAAATTGTGCTATATTAATATTTTGCTTAACTTCTATAATTTGCGCCTCGCTTTGGTGAGGCGCACGCCTCGGCGCTGAGGCTCCAGGTGACCTTGGCGGCTCGATGCGCCTAGAGCTTTTTAAAACACTGCTTGTATAGATTGCATATTGTATAATATTTTGAGATAAAATGTTGTAAATTGTTTAAAAATGTACTTCAAATTAAATGGGGTTTAGGAAAAATATGAAATAAATCTCTCGTTCATATGAGAAACTAGAAATATTTATTTACTAGCAAATATGTGCATCTTCTATCTCAAACAACGTTTCCCCAAAAGCCGTACAACCCACCCAACATTATATAAAATAAGAAGTGTCCAAATTAGGCATGGGTGTCAAGAACATAGCCCACACTGTACCCTTATTATATGCACTGTACAGTGGGGGAAGTAGAAGAGTGTAATACAGGATATTGGGTTATGCTCAACTACTACCCACAGGGCTATCATTAAGGTGAGGACAATATCAAAATAGTTGTTGAGATGAGCTTCCGACTTTGAGCAAAGCCGAGGGCAGATACAAGATCAGGGAAAGACCTCCCAATGTACTTTTTACATATTCTCAAACATTTTTACATATTTTTATGTACTTTTTGCATATTTGTTGCACATATACTAAGATTAATGACCATCCCTAAGATGGGCATTAGCATTTTTCATGTTGCAATATCATATTGTAGAAGGGAGTAGGCTGCTTTGAGTGCGGAAGCCATTAATTTATTATGTTGAGTCCATTTAAAACATCCATTCAAAGTAGTGCATAGCTATATGAAATAAAAGCATACATTACTCTTCGATTATTATGTTGCATTACTACATGATCTATTGCAACAAAAAGTAAAATACAACGCATATGACAAAACTTTACAAAACCCTTACAAACATACAAGACTGACTTCTAATCAAACTTCTTCGTATTTGAGCTCTTCATCACCTACATATATATATATATAAGGGAGAGGGGTGAGTAATTGCCCAGTGAATAGTAATATGGTAAAGTGGTAAATGAATGAACACCGATGATTTTTAATAAAACCAAACATAAGATCATAGTTCAAACATAACATAATTTGATCAAGGTAGAACAAAGCTTAACTTGCAAGCATATACATAGCGATGAACATTCCAAGGTTTTCGAGAACATCAAGGTCCACAATAGGTGGCAAGAGGAGCTCAGTTAGTAAGAGGTTATTGGCATGATTTCCCATTAACAAGACAAGATCCAAAATGTCATCTTAATACACGATACAAGAATATAGGATGTTTATTTATGTCAAAACAATAGCTTAGCTTTCATAAACATAGCATAAGTTTGTATTTGAAACATAGTTTATCAAACATAACTTTACTACACTATTACTCACGAATGGTTCTTGAACCAAGGGTGTTTTCTTCCTCCAAATGCTTGACCTACATAGAACATGAACAAACATTGAAAACATTTAAACTAACTGGCTCCTAAATTCATTTCAAGTGTTATAACTTAGCTTAGTGTTTCTTAATCCTTTCTTAGATTGTCCAAGACTTTTCTAAGCCTAATTCAAGTCTAAATCAAGTGTCAAACATGTGTCAAATGCATGCCTAAAAGCATCCTAGGTGATCAAGGTCTGATGAATATTGAAATGAGCCAAAGACGTATGTTGAAGGGCCCCAAGTGTTCCACAACAATTTCATATGCTTTGCATTGAAAGTATCATGTTTAGATGTTTAAGGTTTAACGAAATAGGAAGAAATGAAAGGGAACTAAGTTAGGAAAGGAATTAGCATGAAAGGGTTAGGAAGAAAGTGAGCAGCCTTCACTAATTTAAACATATCTTTTTGTATACTTAGAATTTAGATATGAGACCACCACCATTGGAAACTAGACTTCCAAGGCTTGAATTTAGACTTAAGAATCGCTTAAAATTGAGTCCGGATGAGAGAGATATGCCCATTTGAAGTTGAGCTGAAATAAGGGTGCCACAAGTGCAGGGATTGGGGCCACAAGTGCAGGGATTGGGGCCACATGTGCGGTTTTGTGCAGTCCCAAAAATTGGTTTCTGAAAGGTCTGGCCGCACATGCAGAAGTGGTTGTTCGAGAAAACTTGTTTTGGTCCGAAAATCTCACTCTTTTCTTATTTTTTTTCCTTTTTTTTCAAGGTTCCAAAACATGATTTTAGGCTCATAAAACTCTTGAAATTTTCATGAAAATATCATCATTTTCAAGGCAACATCATCAAAACATGTTTTATTTCAAGGTATAAAGATTAAAACATATGTTTTGTCAAGAACTTCATGAACTCTTCTTTCAATTCAAAACCCTCCTTTTTATCCTTTGAAAACATGGAATTAAACTTGCCAAACTCTTGAAAATCATATGAACACGAGGATAAAGCTTCTATTAAAACAAGAACATCAAAAACAAGATCATAATGGTATGAATCTAAGCTACCTAGCTTTTTCTTCGACCTATTTTTATGTTTCCATTCCTTTTCTTCATATCTCCCAACATATCTCCAATAATAACCCAAATTAATTCTATCTTTTCTTTAATCTTAGAGGGTAGGAAGAATTTCCATAAGAATTAGGGCTCAAATCTTACCTTAGAATGATTAAGGATGGATTTTTGACAAGGTTCTTCATGCCTTTTTCTTTTCTCTTCTTTCTCTTTTCTTCTCCTTCCTTCTTCTTTCTTCTTGATCCTGCAGATTTTCTTCTTCTCTCTTTTTTTTTTTTTTTTGATTTTGATTTTTTTGTTTTTAAAGGCTAGATAAGACAAGGGTTGAGTTGGGACAAAAAGGTGGTATATGCATCACCTACTTGTGTGCTTCATCAATTTACCTAATCTCACTCACTTAGCCTAGTTAATTAATCTCAGTTATAATTAATCAAGGTTTAACTTAATCTTGCTTAGCTTAATTAATCAGAATTAAGGTTTACTAATCTTTCTTAATTAATACTAATCATGATTAGTAGAAACAATATAGCATCAAAATGATAAGCACATTAGTCTAATATCTGTAAGCTCCTTGATTAGTGAATAGGGCAACTCAAAACTTACTAAATTCAACCTAGAAGTCATTCCTAACTCTTAATACAAGACATAAGGGTTTCCATGTCCAAAGCTCTTTATTATCATACACTTTCAAACTCATCTTCAAGTAATTATATTCTTAGGTTTGTTTTAGCAAGGCATGTTTCTCACTTCTAATTCTTAACGAGTCTTGATTCAAGTAGACATATAACACAAAGAAGGGCTTAGGGTATTCAAAGGTGGATAATAATATAGTTATAGCACGTGGCATTCTTTGAAGTGTCACCATAGAACACGGGGCACGTAACTTTATTATTTTTTTGCATGTGACGCTGTAGGGACACGAGCCAAATCTGGACACATCAAGGGACACAGGGTCTCCTTTAATTTTATTATTTTTTTGTAGGGAACATGTTGGGGGCACACATGTTCAAATATGAATGATCTATTAATTTGTTTAAATGCAATAGTTTATATGTATTGAATTAACATTAGTTTTTATTAATTTTGATTATTTAGTAAACATAATATTAATCTACATAGCAAATATATATTAAAAAAAAATTGCTACGTCCCCCATCGTGTTCGTGTCTGTGTCCCAATATTTTTGAAATCACCGTGTCCCATGTCCATGCGTCATAGTTTGATCATTTTGTAAACTGTTTATAATTTTTGAAAAAGAAAATAGAAACTAAATGAGTTTTTGTTTACAGTTTTCAATTTTATTTATTTATTTATAAATATAAATAGCAAATTATAAATATTAACGTTACCAGACAAACCCTAAATATAGGTTAAACGTTTACTCACAAAAAAGCAATGGTTATTAAGTGAATATTGATTTAATTTGAGCCACATCATTGCTACGTCATCTTCTTCATGTGGTTTGGTCCTGCTTATTTGCCTCGTGAGGTAACACACAAACCAACCTGATTTATTGTGTACTCAGTGCTTTGTTCCGAGGTCAAGCCATATCGAGCGAGGCTAATGTAGGCCATGCCTAAGCATCGTGTCTAGTCGCTCGGGGACAATCTTCAAGAGGCACTATGGTACGCTTGCCTAGATGCACTTGTCCTCCCTTGTCTTGACCTAGAAAGTATGGATACAGATACGCACTTGACCTCCCTTGTCTTGACCTAGAAAGTATGGATACAGATACAGATATGATATGATATGGATGCTTTGATACGATAAAATCTAAAAACATAGGATACTAGTATAGCTACAGTGCATTTGTAAATAAAAAATATTTAAAAAAAAAATTAGTAGCAGTCAGTTATACATAAGCTCAAGAATGTTGAGAAACTTAACTGTTATTTTATAATACAAAATACTAATCCTTAAGAATTAGGTATTAATTTAAGTTGGTTGCTGGCTTATTTCTTTTAATTTTTAATAGGTCTTCAGATATTTCATTTCAATATCAAGTCTAATATGTCTATATTATAATAATAAAATAACAATATCTAATTTAATTTTACTTTTGAATTCTTACTTTTTATGTAATTATAAAGGATGTGCATGATACAATAAGAATAAGTCAATTTGACAAATTATATTACTTTAATTCACTATGTTCTTCTTATCAGAGAACTAAGTAAAGTATTGGAAAATTATTCTTGTATTATCCTTGCAATTATATTATCTTATATTATATTTATGCAAGAAATGTTACAATTCTAATTTTGTAAAGGTAATGCGTGACTTGGAGTATCCAATACTTCAAAATTAATGAAAAATTAAAAAGTATCCGATTTTTTAATAAGTGTCCGATATGTATGGGTGAGTATCTAAGGAATATCGGTATCCGATATAGATATGTTGCCCTTTTATAAGTATCCGTGCTTCATAGGTCTTGACTGGCTTGAGTGGGTCTTTGTTTGATCTCATCTTCCCTCCACACTTGGCAACATACTTGGCACCCCTCCTCAAATAAGTCCATTTTTGATCTACTCAAATGTGTCTTTCCTATACCTCATAATCTGTTGTCTCTAATTGGACTTTGATGGCCTAGCTTAGGAGCTAGCCTAGGACCCCTCTCGGAGTTGGTGCCATGGTTTTGGGGTCATGTGGTTCAATGGCTAGAGGTGAATTTCGTCAAAGTGCTCATCCTACCTTCCTTGGAAGGACTCGCTGTTAAAATATTATTATTATTATTAGTTAGGTTATTATCAATTGTAATTATTCTATGCCTTAGGGTCCCTTTGTAATTATTAATCTTTATCAATATAAAAAGGGGATGATATCACAATCAGTGTTATTAAAAGCGATAAGCGCACCAAGGCGCCAAGGTCTCTTGAGGCCTTAGGCGCAAGGCGCAAGGCGAGGCGCAGGCTTTATCGAAGTAAAGCGCACCATGACAAGTTAAAATAATATAATTTAATACGAGACATATAAGCAAATAACTAACTGGTATAACATAAACAAAATGCAATATTGAACATTTAAGATGCCATCTAAATCATAGAAGTAGAGGATTCAGAATTAAAAAAATTAATTTTAGTATATTTTAGTTGAACTTGAACCATAAACAGAGCACAACTAGGAATTAAATTAAATTCTGAACCACAAACAGAGCACAACCATAAACAGAATTAAAAAAATTAATTTTAGTATATTTTAGTTGAACCATTAATTTTAGTATATTTTAGTTGAACCATAAAAAATTAATCATAGAAGTAAAGAAATTAAAATAAAAATCAGTAAAATAATAAAATATGTTAAAAAACATTAAAATAATAAAATAATGATTTATTATAAATCTTATTATATTTTTTTTATTATATTTGATTTAATTAGATTTATTATATTATTATATAACAAATTATATTATTTATATAACAAATTATGTTATATTATTATATTATTATATTATAACAAATTATATTATTTATTATATATTAGAAACGGAGGGGGAAGGCAGCAGAGCTCGAACAAGAGAGAGAGAGAGAGAGAGAGAGAGAAAGAAGAAGAAGACGCAGATCGAAGGCGATGGCCATGGCGATCGACGGCGACAGCGAAGAGGAGTAGATCGCGAGCAGATCGCGACGCGAGGGCACGACATACTGGAGTCGAAGGTTTGTCTTCTCACTCTCTTCTTTCACTGTCTCTCTCCTCTGTCTCTCTCCTAGGGTTTTTGTTCTTCACCAACGATCCCATCGCGATTCGTCTCCATGTAGGACGATTCCTGCAACTAAACCCTGAAATGTTGGTGGTCCAATCTACATGAAAAAAAAAAAAAAAAAAAAGCCCTCAAGGCCTGCGCCTTGGGCTTAACTGAGCGTAGCTCGAAGCGTGCGCTTTAATCGCGCCTTAGTGACATCGCCTCGCCTTGACCACTGCAAGGCGCAAGGGTGGGGCATGGCTGGGCTTTGCGCCTAGGCGCGCTTTTAATAACACTGATCACAATCATTCCCTAATATTGGGATTCTCTAAAAATCATTATGGTATCAAAGCCTAACCCTAAAATCTAAACCCATCTACATCTATCCATACAGTTCTGTTACCCACCAGAGTAACCAGTCACTGGTTGGAGACAACCCACTTCAGTAGCCGAGAAGGACCCAGGTTGTTTCGGTTGGGTTGATGTCAATCTAGGGCTCGAAAACCACCCTAGTTGGTCGCATAAGGGTTCGAAAATCACCCTGGTTGGTCGCCCTCAGTGCCGAAGGCCATCCTAGCCTTGTCGACCATTGCCGCCGGCTCTTCTTACCTAGCCAACTGCCACCGACAGCTCCTATGCCTCTTTGGCTTCATGCAATAGCCTCTCCCTCTGCTCGCCTCTCCCTTCTGCCATCGTATGTCTCTTGTTTTTGTCGCCTCTCTCTTGTCGTTGACTAGGTCTTTGTTTGGATCTTTGTATTTGTCGCCTCTCTCCCTGGTTTGAGTCTTTGTTTCCCTAAAAAAAATAAAAATAAAAATAAAAAGGAAAAGAAAAAATATGAGTTCTTAATTCTTTCTGTTGTTTTTCCCTTCCACCACCATCTTCCGGGTTTGTGATTGACACTAGTTTTGTTGAGGGTTTAGCAGATTCCGCCAATGTGTCCACTAGTTCTTAGACACCTAGGAGTGAGAATTCCATTATACCTACTACTATGACTGATAACCCCAACCCTAGTCTTAAAATCACCACCTCTCTATTTAATGGTTAGAACTATCTAGCGTGGTCGCAGAGTTTGACTATGTTTTTGAAGAGCAGAGGGAAGATGGGGTATGTTGATGGCAGGATACAAGCATCCAGCATCACTAACCCGGGTTATGACCAATGGGAGATTACCAACTCTTTGATTACGGGTTGGCTTATTCATTCGATGGTACTAAAAAATTGGCAAGGGCTACTTGTCTATAGAGATTGCCTAGGATGTTTGGGATGCTATGACTGCCACCTATTCCCGCAAAGGGAATTTCTCACAGGCATTTGAGTTGCGCCGCTCTATTGAGAGCTCTGTTCAGGAGGAGCAGACGATTCTTCAGAACTTCACCTTCCTCACCAACGGCTAGAAATGCCTTGATCACCTGCGGGACTATAAGCCTGTTGGCACTACTAATTCTGTCAGGTACAGGAAGTTCATTGCACAAGAACGGGTCTTCAAGTTTCTGGCCGGTCTCAATGTGGAGTATGATCCGATTTGCAGCTGGGTTTTGAGTATGGACACTCTTCCTTCACTTCAGGAGGCATTTGCCTATGTACAGAATGAGGAGAGTCGCCGGTCTGCTATGATGTCCCCTGTCTCTACTGATCGCTCAGCATTATTGTCTACCCCTAGAGATGGCCTCAGCCTGACTCCTATCCCTCCGTCTTTCGCCAAGGAATCTATATTCTGTGATTACTGTAAAAAGCCGTGGCATACTTGTGAGACGTGTTGGAAGCTTCATGGAACTCCATCCGGGGGTCAAGGTGATCGGTCTGGTTCTAGAGGAGGTCGGTCAGGCCAGTCTAGAGGATGTGGCTCTTATCCATGGGCTCACCAGTTTAGTGCCGTTGATACACTTGATTCTACTTCCGCTTCTCGTTGGCCAGGCTTCTGATGGTCTATTTGGCATGACTACTCATGAGCTTGAGGATGTTTTACGTCACTTGCTGGACCACCGGTTGTCTACTGCTTTCAATACATCTTCCTTGTCGTTTACCCCCTCAGGTAACTTAGCCTCTTCTCATCGTGTTTTCCTTTCTCATAAGTCTGTGCCCTGGATTATTGATTCTGGTGCCTCAGATCATATGTCTAGATCCGTTGACCTTTTCTTTGCTTGTAAGCCCTCTTCAGGTCAGGACAAAGTTAGGATTGCAGATGGTACTGTTTCTTCTATTTCTGGGAAAGGTTTAGTCTATGTCACTCCTACCATCTCTCTATCTTTTGTTCTCCATGTTCCCAATTTTTCTGTTAACTTGTTATCCTTGAGTCATATTACGAAGGATTTGAATTGTAGTAACATTTTTCCCTGATTATTGTCTTTTTCAGGACCTTGTCATGAGAAGGACGATTAGTTGTGGTAGTGCAGAAAATGGTCTCTACTTTTTGGATCAACCGGACAAGCTTGCTCATTCTTTCACCACGAGTCTTACTACAAAAGATGATTTATGGCTGTGGTATCGGCGTCTTGAGCATCCTTCTTTTTATTTACTGAAGCATTTATTTCCATCTGTTTTTGTAAATAATAATGTGTCTGAGTTTCTTTGTGAGTCTTGTCAACTTGGAAAAAAGCACAGAGCTTCTTTTGCTCCCAATTTTAATAAAAGTTTAGTTCATTTTTCATTAATACATTCTAATGTCTGGGGTCCATCTTATGTTATGTCTGTGAAAGGTCATTGATGGTTTGTTACATTTATTGATGATTTTTCTCGTACTACTTAAGTGTATCTCATGAAAGACAAGAGTGAGGTTTTCTCTGTATTCCGTAATGTTCATAAGATGATTTGTACTCAGTTTGGGGGCCACTGTCAAAATCTTTCGTTCTGATAATGGGGAGAATACATGGATTATGGGTTAGGGCAATATTTTTCTGTCCATGACATTATCCATCAAACATCTTGCACCAACACCCCTCAACAAAATGGGATGGCGGAACGCAATAATCGTCATCTTCTTGACATGGCTCGGTGCGTGTGTTTTTCTGTGTGTGTGTCTCGGTCCTACTAGGGCCACGCTATTCTCACCGTTGCCCATCTTATTAATCGTCTTCCTACCCAGGTCTTGCAAAAACATGCTCCCCTTCAAGTCTTCCTCGGTTCCGAGTTCTTGTTTTCTATTCCTCCAAAAATATTTGGCTGTCTGTTTTGTCCATAATCACTCTCCTACTCCTGGTAAGTTGGACCCTCGCTCACTTAGATGTGTTTTCCTTGGGTACTCTCCTACTCAAAAGGGGTATAAGTGTTATCACCCTCCTTCTCGTAAATGGTTTGTGTCCATGGATGTCACCTTTTTGAGTCTCAGTCCTATTTCTTGTCCTCTCCGTTTTCACAGTCCTCCCTTCAGGGAGAGCTTTGGTGTGAAGTGATTCATGTGATTCCTATGGTGGAACCAATTGTTCTTGCCCCACCACCTCTTACTGGGACTACAGAACCCAATGTCACCAAGGATAGGGAAAGGCAAGGGCAAGGGCAAGTTTATGTCAGGGACAAAGACAGACAGAAAGTTGACTGGATACAAGAGACAACTTCTGCTCACCCACTGCCATCTCCTGCTTCTGATGAGAGTCCAAGTAATTTTGAATCTCTTGAGTTCGCTAATCTTGATACTTCTATTGATCTTGATGTTCCTATTGCCAATAGAAAGGGTGTGAGATCTTGTACTCAACATCTTATCTTAAATTTTGTGTCCTACTTTCACTTGTCATCCTCATATAGGGCTTTTGTGTCAAATATTTCCTTTGTTAGCATTCCTAACCATTTCAAGATGCTCTTACTACCTCTGAGTGGAAACTTGTCATGATTGAGGAAATGAAAGCACTTAGGAAGAATGGCACTTGGGAATTGACCGAGTTACCTAAGGACAAACGACCTGTGGGATGCAAATGGGTGTATACTGTGAAACACAAAGTGGATGGTTCTATCGAACGTGGCAAAAGGGTTCACTCAGACATATGGTGTTGACTATCAGGAGACCTTTGCACCCGTTGCTAAGATGAATTCAGTCAGAGTACTTCTCTCTCTAGCAGTTAATCTAGATTGGCCACTTCATCAGTTTAATGTAAAGAATGTCTTTCTCCATGGTGACTTCGAAGAAGAGGTATATATGGACATTTCTCCTGACTTTGAGGATCATCAGACAGAGGGTAAAGTATGTCAGCTTAGGAAGTCATTATATGGTCTCAAACAGTCTCTAAGGGTTTGGTTTAAGAGATTCACTCAGGTTATGCTTAAATATGGCTTCAAACAGAGTTAGGTCGATCACACGTTGTTTGTGAAACATTCCTCACGTGGTAAGACTACAACGCTCATTGTTTATGTGGATGACATAGTTCTTATAGGTGATGATAGTGAGGAAATACCTCTATTGAATAAATATTTAGCAAACGAGTTTGAAATCAAAGACTTGGGGAGCTTAAAGTATTTTCTGGAAATTGAAGTTGCTCGCTCCATGGATGGGATATTTATCTCACAGAGGAAGTATGTGCTTGACCTGTTGAAGGAAACTGGAATGCTTGGCTGCAAGGCCTGTGACACTCCACTGGAACACAATCAGAAACTGGGGAATGATGAAGGGGGAGCAGCTGTTAATAGGGGGAGCTATCAGCAATTAGTGGATAAGCTCATCTATCTATCTTACTCCCGCCTTGATATTGTTGTTGCTGGCAATATGGTTAGCCAATTTATGCATGCTCCTTATCAGATTCACTTTGAGGCTGTCATGAGAATTTTGATGTACTTGAAGTCTGCTTCTAGTAAGGATCTTTATTTTTCAAAGCATGATCATCTTCGTGTGGAAGCCTATACAGATGCTGATTGGGTTGGATCAGTAACTGATAGGAGATCGACTTCAGGGTATTGCACTTTTGTTGGAGGCAACCTAGTTTACTTGGAGGAGTAAGAAACAGAATGTGGTTGCCAAGTCAAGTGCAAAAGCTAAGTTTAGAGGTATGGCACAAGGGGTGTGTGAGCTCTTATGGATCAAGTTATTGTTGAGTGATCTAGGTATTGATTAGATAGACTCCATGTGGTTATACTGTGATAATAAGGCCGCCATCAACATCGCTCATAATCCGGTTCGACATGACAGGACAAAGCATGTTGAGATTGATCGCCATTTCATTAAGGAGAAACTCATTAGTGGCACAATCTGTCCTCCATTTGTGTAGACTGGTGAACAACTCATTGACATCCTCACCAAGGGAGTTGGGAGTAAACCATTGCATGACATCTTAGGCAAGCTGGGCATGAAAGATATCTTCGTACCAGCTTGAGAGGGAGTGCTAAAATATTATTATTATTAGTTGGGTTATTATCAATTGTAATTATTCTATGCCTTAGGGGCCCTTTTGTAATCATTAATCTTTATTAATATAAAAAGAGGATGATATCACCATCATTCCCTAATCTTGGGATTCTCTAAAAATCATCACTTGCACCTTGATTGGTCTTGGAGAAAGAGAGTGATACATGAACATAACTCTAGTTCAAGATAGAGAACACATAACATGCTCCGTACCCCTCCAAAAATGAGGGTTAGGCCCCATATCCATTGTAGTTTATTAGATTTAGACTCCACTGTTAGTTGAGAGTGTCTCACTAAGAGCGTGTTACACTTGCAAAAGGTGGTCACCTTTACCTCATACTAATCACGTAATCACCTGCCCTCGACACATATAGTGAGCTAAGCTTTCATGGTCCGAACACTCCTTGCCTTCATCCTTTTCCAACGTGGAGACTCTGGTTCAATAACTTTAGACCTTTATTATTGTTTAAATTTATAGTATTATACAATGCTTTGCTATTTTTTTTGGTTTTTTTTTTTTAAAGTAATACAATAGTTTGCCATGGTATTAAATGGTTTGCATGAAGCGCCTATCTTTTTGGAATTTTCATAGTCAAGCTTATTACACACCAAGAAAGAGTTCTCATTGTGTGTGCGGTGTTTAGGGGCGATGCGGCGTTCTAAGAAGGGGGTTCACTAAACCCTCTCAGCGTCTAAAATAAATTATATATATTATATTGTAGGTGTTGAAGTTTGTGATGGGGTCATTCGAACCCCTAATTCTTTTTCCCCTGAGCCCTTTGATATAGGTAGGAAACTGACCCGATGTCATACCAAAAATCACGGCCATACACTAGGGCTATGCACATACTCAAATCACCTGCCCAAACTGACCGTTTCGAACCACAAAAACCAGAAACGGGTGGTTTCAAGGAACTCAACGGTCGGCTGCGGGTTTCAATGGTGGAATATAATAATTTCTCACTCGGCCAAGGATTTGAATATGGTACAACTGAAAAACCCGAATCGACCAAATTATATCTAAAAGCAGTAACTTTAAACATGGCATTATATTATTGGATGATAAAATTACATCTTATCTTTTCTCTCTGTTCAAGTCTATTCACTTGTCAGAGACTTTAGGTCTTCTCAAGCTCTATCTCTCTGTCTCTTCCCATACGTTATTTCTTTTATTTTTCCAATTATTTTTTTTTTTCCTTTTCCAAAAAAAACTCTCTGTGCACGATCTTTTCCTTAACTTTTCTTTTCCTTTTCCCAGAACTCTCTCTTCCTATACAAATTTTTTTGTTTGTTTTGTTTTCCAAAACACTCTTTATGGTTATTTTTTGTTTTCCCAAAAAAACTCTATATATATATATTTTCTTTTTCCCCAAATTCACGCTCTCTCTCTCTCTCTCTCTCTCTCTCATCCTTTACGTTTTTATTTTTTTACCTTTTCCCAAAACTCTTCCTGTACGTGTAAACCCTCAATTTCCTCTTTTCTATGTACCTCCCTCACCCTAACCATTCCCCCTCTGGTTTTCACATCTCTTTCACTCTCAAAATAGCAAAACTCCACCCATCTCTAATTCAGATTGCAAGGCTGTCAAAGACCAAGTGCAATGTTGTGATTATTGAATGTAGAAATTAGAATATTTTATTTATAGTAGTTTGTATAAAATCTGTGATTGTATGAATCACGGATTTAGTGCCTTGATAGTTTTGTTTCCTAATTTCTAATATGAATTCATTAGATATATATACATAGCTCTACCTCATTCAAAGGTAAGCCAATACCATTCTTTTCATCTTTTTTGGTATTAGAGCCAAAGATCAGTCACCCTAGCCCTCCTCTCCCTTTCAGCCCCAGCCAGCACCACCACCAGCCTTCTTTCTTCTCCCTTAGTCACCCAAGGTTTCAAAAAGCAGTTGCATTGCGGTTGCAATTGCGGGGTATAAAGGCCGTAGCGTAACGGTTGCGGTAACCGGAACCTTGAATTTTTTTAATTCTTCACACAATTTGAAAAAAACTTACCGATACGCATATTTTTTTTTTTTTCAAAATCACATTTAT